>OX451738.1:1244032412-1244621627 GCA_948472305.1 Vicia faba
GAGAGAGGAGAAAACATGTAAAAGGGGAAGGAGAAAGAAACGAGGGAAGATCAAATTGCATGTAAGAGGATCTTGAAGAAAGGAAAGGAAAGGGAAACAATCATCATCCATTGAATAATCCTCATCCTCATCTTCAATCCATCTTTATCATTCCTTAAAGAGGAGTTAGGTTTTGTGAATCAAGAGGTATGAATGAGCATTCAAAGAAATTGTAGAAGTGTGGAAATTCTGATTCCTTGACCAGCCTCTACTAAAAAGTATGTGATGAGGTTGGAAATTGCAATTGAAGTTGAAGGTCATATGCTGATTTATGCAGAAAATCTGCATACAGGTTGACGGGCCTTAGAAGCGGCAATGGCGGCACGAAAGCGGAAATGGAGCTTTTGTGATGACGAGTTGCCTGATAAAGGTAGAAACCATAACTTGTTCTACATATATCTATGAATTGTAAGAATGAATTTTTTTCCAATGATTTAATATAAAATGGATCTGCCTTAAATGTCATACCGAGAAGCACTCTCATAAAGCTTAAGTACCAGGGAACTCCTATACGCCCTAGTTGCATTACAGTAAAAGCTTTTGATGGTTTGAGAAAATCTATCATTGGAGAGGTGGATTTAACTATTCACATAGGTCCACACTTATTTCAAATCACTTTTAAGGTTATGGATATTGTCCCAGCCTATAGCTATTTATTGGGATGACCTTGGATCCATGAAGCAAGAGCAGTTACTTCCATCTTGCATAGAAGCTGAAATATTGTCCGTGAAGGAAAGGTAGTCATTGTAAATGGTGAACAAGCTCTGATGTTATCTCATTTGTCTTCCTTTACCATTGTAGAAATTGATGAAACCCCTTTTGAAACTCAATTCCAAGGTTTTTCTATTGATAATATAAAGAAGAATGAAGATTCTATCACCTCGTTTAAGGATGCGCATCAAGTAGTTCTGAAGGGATCTGGCATTATGTGGGGGCAGGTTATTAGTCCACCTATGAAAAAGAATGAGACTAGTTTGGGTTTCTCCAGGACAAAGGAAATTGTGAAGATGAAGTCCACTTTGAGTAAATATCAAGATATCTTTCAAAGTGTTAGATATTTTCATCAGGCTACTCAAAAGGATCAATGTTATTCTCGAAGATGAGGTAGAGCAAGATATGTCGAACATTTTGACACATGGAGCCAGAATCCAAAGTTGGATCACTGTTGAAGTTTCTTCTTGTATTCACATTCAAAGTAATTTGTTTTTTTTGGCTGTTTTTCAAAAAAAATCCACTCTTCCCAAGGTGAAAGTAATGATGTTGTATGGGCGTGTCTGTTGTTTTGAATTTTAAAATAATTAATAAAAGTTGTTTTTGATTTCTAAATTGTGTCTTTATTTTCTTATTTTCTTGGAAAATGGTAATCAGAAAAAAAAAACATTTCGAAATGAATAATAACTGTAAATAAATCTACATAATCACTTGTTACATGTGTCAATTTATAAAATCAATCATAAATCATATGTACAGATTAATTAAAAAACCCATTGAGTGCAATGACCCTGTACCTTCTACCAACTTTGAATATCTTATGTATATGGCTGAAGAAGGAGAAAATGGTGAAATCCCAGAAGAGGTTTCATGTTGCTTGAGCGCGAGGAAAATACCATTCAGCTGTAGAAAGAGTCATTGGAGATGATTAACTTGGATTGAGAGGAAGATTTGAAAGAAGGCAAGAATTGGGCATTGCTTCATCATGATGTGAAGATTAGGTTGATTGAGTTTCTGAAAGAGTATATGGATAGCTTTTCTTGGTCTTATCAAGATATGCATGGTTTGGATACTGACATTGTGGAATATTATTTGCCGCAAAAGCCATAATGTTCACCAATCAAGCAGAAGCTGCGAAGAACTCATCCTGACTTGGCAATGAAGAGTAAAGAAGAAGTTTTGAAGTAGATTGAAGCTAGTTTTCTTGTAACATCATTGTTCCCTTGATGGATTGCCAATATTGTTCTAGTACCAAATAAAGACGGAAAAGTCCGCATGTGCATTGATTATAGAGATTTAAATAAAACAAGTCTGAAAGATGATTTCCCATTGCAGCATGCTGATATGTTGGTTGATAGTATATCAAAATTAAAGGTGTCAGGGAAGGAAGATTGACAAAAGATGGAAGTTCTAGTAGAATAAGGAAATCATCATACGAGTTTTCTTAGAAGAAAGGAAGTGAAACAAATACTATTGCTGAAGAAAGAAGGGTTAGACCTCCGAGAAGACATTATCAGTACCAATAACAAGTTGCTTCTGTGACTCCGGTTGTCAATATGGCCCTGACTATTCTTGCCTATCAGAGAGCACCTCAACATGGTAATTTAGGATAAGGTTATAAGAGAGAAGCTTTTGATCCTATTCCGATGAGTTATGAAAAATTGTTTCCGGCTTTGATTCAAAATAAATTGGTCCAGACCAGGCCTCCCCATGCTACACCTTCACCTTTACCAATGTATTACAAAGCGGATCAGACTTCTGCTTTTCATCAAGGAGCCCCTAGGAACAACATTGAAAACTGTTAACCATTGAAGTCTAAAGTGTAGAAGATGGTAAGATCTGGTCTTCGCTCTTTTAAAGATGTTGGTTACAATGTAAAGGATAATCCTCTACCGAAACCATAAGGTGGAAGTGTTGTAAATATGGTTGTTGGCTGTCCTGGAGATTTCTAGAATTTTGATATCAACCTGATCAGAGGTGATTTAGTAAAGATGCATGTTGATCTTTGTGAATTCAGCTATTATACACACGATCATGCGAGTTGTAATGTCTTCCGTATGGATGTTCATGGATTTGATAAAGTGAGAGTTGATTTTCAAGAAATGATGGATGGAGGCTTATCCACAAAATAAAACTAGGGGCTGGATATGAAGAATATGTGAATATGATTTTTGGACGTCTCGATGAATTTCAGATTTTTAATGTGAATTATATGGATGATGATCTGGTGCAGCTGTACACTACATTTTGTCACATGGATGACCAGGAGGTACATCATTATAGTTCCTGTCAGATCTTCTGTATGGATTCTCGTAGTTGTTCTGTTTTAAGAAAATGTGTTCAATTACTGCTAGATAAAGGTACTATCAGAGTCACATGCCACATAGATGATTATAATGGGGTTAATGTGATTGAAGACTACTCTGTTGAGGTTATGTCTGATGATGAGTATGTTTCCACTGATGATTTCTTTTCCTCAGATGAAAGTATGTTTTCTGGTAGTGATTATGTGATTGTTGAGTATCCTGAAGAAGCAGGAGTGAATGTTGTTATGCCATATTTTGATATTCCCATTCCTGTGGAAATTACGTACCATAACAAGTCCATTGTTGCTCTCCTAGTAATTTGTATGCCTAGCCCTCTCCCATATGAATCAAATAAATTTGTGAATTATAAGTACAATGTAACTATCCTGGAAGATTGTGTGGAAATTCTTATCCGACCTTTGTCCCAAGTTAAGAATATTGCTGAAGCTAGACTGGTAACTCGCAGTGGCCGTGTCTTCGGCCATACCTTTCAAGGAGATGTTAGTCATGGTAAAATGGTTATTGAGAATGCTAAACCTAATAAAGTGGTAGGAGAATGTAGTGGCTCCGCCTTGGAAAAGGATATCGATGACCTGTTGAAAATCATGAAGATGAGCGATTACAAGATTGTGGATCAGTTGTTGCAAACTCCTTCTAAGATTTCCATTTTGGCCTTATTTATGAACTCCTCTGCTCATCGAGAATCTTTGATGAGGGTGTTGGATCAGGATTTTGTTGAAAGGGATATATCCCTAGATCAGTTCAAGAGTGTTGTGGGGAATATTACATCTTGTAGCAATTTGAGCCTTTGTTATGATGAGTTGCCTGATAAAGGGATAAACCATAACTTGGCTATGCATATATCTATGAATTATAAGAATGACTTTTTTTCCAATGATTTAATTTAAAGTGGATTTGCCTTGAATGTCATACTGAGAAGCACTCTCAGGAAAGCTTAAGTACCAGGGAACTCCTATGTGCCCTAGTTGAATTATAGTAAAAGCTTTTGATGGTTAGAGAAAATCTGTCATTGGAGTGGTGGATTTAACTATTCGGATAGGTACGCACTTATTTCAAATCACTTTTAGGGTTATGGATATTTTCCTAGCCTATAGCTGTTTATTGGGATGACCTTGGATCCATGAAGAAAGAGTTGTTACTTCCACCTTGCATCAGAAGTTGAAATTTGTCCGCGAAGGAAAGGTAGTCATTGTGAATGGTGAGTAAACTTTATTGTTATCTCATTTGTCTTCCTTTACCATTGTAGAAGTTGATGAAGCCGTTGTTGGAACTCAATTATAAGCTTTGTCTATTGATAATATAAGTAAGAATGAAGATTCTATCACCTCGTTTAAGGATGCACATCAAGTAGTTCTGAAGGGATCTAGAATTATGTGGGGGCAGGTTATTAATCCACCTATGGACAAGAATGAGACTAGTTTGGGTTTCTCCATGACGAAGGAAATTGTGAAGATGAAGTCCACTAGGAGTAAATATCAAGATATCTTTGAAACTGTCAGATATTTTCATCCGACTACTCCAAGGATCAATGTTATTCTCGAAGATGAGGTAGAGAAAAAGATGTCGAACATTTTAACACATGGATCCAGAATCAAGAATTGGATCACTGTTGATGTAGCTTGTATTCACATTTCATATTAATTTGTTTTTTGTCTGTCTTTTCAAAAAAATTTCACTCTGCCCAAGGTGAAAGTAATGATGTTGTATGGGCGTGTCTGTTGTTTTAAATTTTAAATTCGTTAATAAAAGTTCTTTTTTATTTCTAAATTGTGTCTTTATTTTCTTCTTTTTATTGGAAAATGGTAATCAGAAAAAAAACCTTTCGAAATGAATAATAACTGTAAATAAATCTGCATAATCACTTGTTACATGTGTCAATTTATAAAATCAATCATAAATCATATGTACAGATTAATTAAAAAAACCCATTGAGTTCAATGACCCTGTACCTCCTCCCAACTTTGAATATTATATGTATGTGGCCGAAGAAGGAGAAAATGATGAAATCCCAGAAGATGTTTCATGTTGCTTGAGCGCGAGGAAAATACCATTTAGCCGTAGAAAGAGTCATTGGAGACGATTAACTTGGGTTGAGATAAAGATTTGAAAGAAGACAAGAATTAGGCATTGCTTCATCCTGATGTGAATATCAGGTTGATTGATTTGTTGAAAGAGTACGTGGATAGATTTTCTTGGTCTTATCAAGATATGCATGGTTTGGACACTGACATTGTGGAACATTATTTGCCGCAAAATCCATAATGTTCACCAATCAAGCAAAAGCTGCAAAGAACTCATCCTGACATGGCAATGAAGATTAAAGAAGATGTTTTGAAGTACATTGGTGCTAATTTTCTTGTAACATCATTGTACCCTTGATGGATTGCCAATATTGTTCTAGTACCAAATAAAGACGAAAAAGTCCGCATGTGCATTGATTATAGAGATTTAAATAAAACAAGTCCAAAAGATGATTTCCCATTGCAGCATATTGATATGTTGGTTGATAGTACATAAAAATTCAAGGTGTCAGGGAAGGGTGATTGACAAAAGATGGAAGTTCTAGTAGAACAAGGAAATCATCATACGAGTTTTCTTAGAAGAAAGGAAGTGAAACAAATGCTATTGCTGAAGAAAGAATGGTTAGACCTCCAAGAAGACATTATCAGTACCAACAACATGTTGCTTCTGTGACTCTGGTTGTCAATATGGCCCTGACTATTGTTGCCTATCAGAGAGCACCTCAACATGGTAATTTAGGGCAAGGTTAGAAGAGAGAAGCTTTTGATCCTATTCTGATGAGTTATGAAAAATTGTTTTCGGCTTTGATTCAAAAATAATTGGTCCAGACCTGGCCTCCCCCTGCTATACCTTCACCTTTACCATGGTATTACAAAGCAGATCAGACTTGTGCTTTTCATCAAGGAGCCCCTAGGAACAACATTGAAAATTGTCATCCATTGAAGTCTAAATTGCAGAAGATGGTAAGATCTGGTCTCCGCTCTTTTAAAGATGTTGGTTACAATGTAAAGGATAATCCTCTACCTTAACATGGAGGTGGAAGTGTTGTAAATATGGTTGTTGGCTGTCCTGGAGATATCCAAAATTTTGATATCAACCTAGTCAGAGGTGAATTAGTAAAGATGCATGTTGATCTCTGTGAATTCAGCTATTATACACACGATCATACGTGTTATAATGTCTTCCGTATGGATGTTCATGGATGTGATAAAGTGAGAGTTGATTTTCAAGAAATGATGGATGGAGGCTTATCCACAAAATCTAACCAGGGGCTGAATATGAAGAATATATGAATATGGTTTTTGGATGTCCCAATGAATTTTAGATTTTTAATGTCAATTATATGGATGATGATCTGGTACAGTTGTACACTATATTTTGTCACATGGATGACCAAGAGGTACATCATTATAGGTCCTGTCAGATCTGCTGTATGGATTCTCGTGGTTGTTATGTTTTAAGAAGAGGTGTTCAATTACTGCTAGATAAAGGTACTATCAGAGTCACATGCCACATAGATGATTATAATGGGGTTAATGTGATTGAAGACTACTGTGTTGAGGTTATGTCTGATGATGAGTATGTATCCACTGATGATTTCTTTTCCTCAGATGAAAGTATGTTTTCTGGTAGTGATTATGTGATTGTTCAGTATTCTGAAGAAGCAGGAGTGAATGTTGTTATGCCATATTTTGATATTCCTACTCCTGTAGAAATTGCGTACCACAGCAAGTCCGCTGTTGCTCTCGTAGTAATCTGTCTGCCTGGTCCTATCCCATATGAATCAAATAAATTTTTGAATTATAAGTACAATGTAACTATCCTGGAAGATGGTTTGGAAATTCTTATCCAACCTTTCCCCAAAGATAAGAATATTCCTGAAGCTAGAATGGTAACTCGCAGTGGTCATGTCTTCGCCCCTACCTTTTGATGAGATGTTAGCCTTAGTAAAAAGGTTATTGAGAATGATAAGCCTATGAAACTAGAAGGAGAATCTAGTGGCTCTTCCTTGGAAAAGGATGTCGACGACCTGTTGAAAATCATTAAGATGAGTGATTACAAGATTCTGGATCAATTGTTGCAAACTCCATCTAATATTTCCATTTTGGCATTATTTATGAACTCCTTTGCTCATCGAGAATCTCTAATGAAGGTGTTGGATCAGGATTTTGTTGCAATGGATATTGTTAGAACATGGTTTGATTTTACAACCCTTATAAGAGTTTTGATGATAACAAACACAAAGACCAAATATACACTCGAAATTTGTGTTGTATGATGTACAAAAGTTCTGACTGAAACGACATCAGAAGTTAAGCCATAGAAGCATTCAAGCTGAGCAATCAGAATGTTCTGAAGAATGATGATCAGAATCTGTGCTAAAGTAAAAGATATTCTGATTCTGAACAGAAGTCTAAAGCGCCGACAAATCCTTATATCTTTGAGTTATCAAAGTTCTGAAGTAAAGCAGCATGAAAGATTCCCAAGTTCTGAAGCGTTACTTTTCCATTAAGATAATATCATTTGCAACGGCTTCATTCAGATAAGAATCTTCTCAATATGGAAAGTGCATTAAGTGTCCATTATCACGTTTCAATTTGGACATATTTCCACGTTTATATAAACAAGCTCAAAGGGTAAATAGTTTAGGATTTTTGCTAAAGACTGCTCATACATCTCAAAAAGCTGCAAATATTCATATTCATTTATATACTCAAATTGTGTAATACATCACATTAGTGATACCGTTTTTGTAACGAAAAACAAATAGTACATAGTTAATTGTTCTTTGATTAAGATATTGTTCCTTGAGATAAACCGGGTTGTGGTCATACCCAAGAAGACTTTGACAGTTGTCCAAGTATATTTGTAATCTGTTTGATTAGTTGATTAAGTCCTCGTTGGAGAGAGGCGAAATCACTTTGGTGGGTGGACTGGAGTAGTTTGAGATCAAGCGAACCAGGATAAAAATCTTGAGTCTATTGCATTTTATTTTTAAGTTTCAATTCAACTCCTCCTTCTTGTGTTTTTCACTTCTTCAATTGGCATTAGAGCGCCTGGTTCTGAGTTCATACACTTAACCGTGTCAGTACAAGATCCAAGATTTAGAAAAACACTATGGTTGGACAAAGCCAAAACATCAGCAATGATTATCATGATGACAAGGACAGAATCAGCGGCAAACCTCCAGTCTTTGATGGAGAAAATTTTGACTACTAGAAAGACAGAATTGAGAGCTTCTTTCTGGCTCATGATGCTGATTTATGGGACATGGTAATTGACGGATACATACATCCAGTGGATGAAAGTGGTCAGAAGATAGATAGAAAAAGAATGTCTGACCAGCAAAAGCGTGATTTCAGAAACCATCATAAGGCTAGAACAATACTTCTCACTGCCATCTCATACTCAGAGTATGAGAATATCTCAAATAGAGAAACAACCAAAAACATGTTTGACTCTCTGAGAATGACGCATGAAGAAAACATACAAGTTAAAGAAACCAAGGCCCTTGCGCTCATTCAGAAATATGAAGTTTTCAAGATGGAAGACAGTGAATCCATAGAAGCGATGTTCTCAAGATTCCAGATTCTTGTTGTTGGGGTGAGAGTTCTTGACAAAGGGTATTCTACTGCTGATCACGTAAAGAAGATCATCAGAAGTCTACCAAAGCAATGGAGGCCAATGGTCACTGCTCTTAAGATGGCTAAAGATCTCAACAAGATATCACTAGAGGAACTTGTTAGCTCCCTCAGACGCCATGAGATAGAGCTAGAAGATGACAAGCCTCAAAAGCAAGGTAATCCTTTAGCATTAAAATCTAACAAAAAACTTGATTCTAAGGTTTTGCAGGCTATGGAAGAAACCTCTGATGGATCCTCATTAGAAGAAGACGAATTGCCTCTTCTCTCTAGAAGGGTCAATCAGTTGTGGAAGCAGAGGCAAAGAAAATTCAGAAATTCCAGAAGGTTGGGGAATCAGAATGAATCCTCCTCCGGATACAGAAAGTATGAGCCCTCCTCCGGACATAGAAGATCTGAACCTTCGTCTGGTCACAGAAAGTCAAACAACAGAGACATCGTCTGCTATGAGTGCAATGAACATGGGCACTACAAAATCGATTGCCCAAGGCTTCAGAAGGAGAAGCCCAAAAAGAAGTTCTTCAAGGAGAAGAATAAAAGTCTCATGGAAACATGGGATGATTCAGATACTTCTGACGCAGACTCAGAATTAGATGATTAAAGAGCCAACATTGCTCTTATGGATAATGTGACAGAAGACAGCAAAGCATCTCAGTCAGACTCAGAATCAGACACAAAAGAGGTATTTCCTGATTTTATTGTTAATTTCACTAAAGCTGAACTAGCAGAAAGCCTGAATGAGATTGTGGAAAGGTATCAGCACATCAGAGTCAAATTCAAGAACCTGAAAAGGGATTTTGTCTCTGACTCTGAAGAAAATGTGAGTCTTAGATTAGAAAATTCTGAGATAAAAGAAAAGATTTCAAAACTAGAAATTGATTTACAAAACACTCAGAAAGAAATAATCTCAGAGGCTGCCAGTAGTGCTGATAAAATCATAAAAGAATATGATCACAGCTTTCAGAAGTTTCTAGCTAAAAACATAGATAGAAGCAAGATGGCTTCAATGATCTATGGAGTTAGCAGAAATGGTAGAAAAGGAATAGGATACAAAGGTAAGGTATCTCCACCTAAGAAAGTCATAGACCTAGTAATAAAACGCACACCACTAAAATCACACTTCACATATGGGCACACACATGATCTGAAATACACTAGCAATGATTATTCTACCAAACCAAAATTCAAACAAAATTTTGGTAAAACTAACAAAGCAGGACCCAAAAAGATATGGGTACCTAAGGACAAAATTATATATGTAGCAGATATCTTTAGCAACAAGGCTAAAACACCAGTCATGGTACCTGGACTTTGGATGCTCTCGATACATGACAGGAAGAAAGCATATGTTCCAAAGCTTCAAACTTAAACCTGGAGGCCACGTGGGCTTTGGAGGCAACCCAAGAGGGAAGATCATTAGCTCTGGAACAGTAGGTAATGGTAATCTTCCTTCTATTAATAATGTGTTGTTAGTTAATGGATTGATGCATAACATGTTATCCATAAGTCAGTTAAGTGATAACGGTTATGATATAATATTTAATCAAAATTCATACAAAGCTGTTAGTCTGAAAGATGGAACTATCCTATTTAATGGAAAGAGGAAAAACAACATTTATAAGATAAAAATTTCTGAACAAAAAAGTCAGAATGTAAAATGCCTTCTTTCTGTTAACAACGAGCAATGGGTCTGGCACAAAAGATTGGGGCATGTTAGTATGAGAATAATATCTCAAATTAACAAACTCAATCTGGTCAGAGGACTTCCAAATCTGAAGTTCATCCCAGATGCTCTGTGTGAAGCCTGTCAGAAAGGAAAATTTTAAAAACCTGCTTTTAAAGCTAAAAATGTTGTTTCCACCTCTAGGCCATTAGAACTTCTGCACATAGACTTGTTTGGATCAGTGAAAATGGTGTTTGTTAGTGGAAAGAAGTATGGGTTAGTGATCGTAGATGACTATAGAAGATGGACATGGGTAAAGTTCTTAAGACACAAGGACGAGTCACACTCTGTGTTTGTTGCTTTCTGTAACCAAGTTCAGAATGAAAAGAATCTTAGAATTGTCAAAGTCAGAAGTTATCATGGTGGAGAATTTGAAAACAAAAAATTTGAATCATTTTTTAATGAAAAAGGCATTTCGCATGATTTCTCTTGTCCTAGAACTCCACAACAAAATGGAGTTGTAGAACTAAAGAACAGAATAATGCAAGAAATGTCCAGAACCATGATCAACGAGAATAACATTGCTAAGATCTTCTGGGCAGAAGAAATTAACACAACATGTTATATTCAGAATAGAATCTCTATAAGACCTAATCTAGAAAAGACTCCATATGAACCGTGGAAGAATAGAAAGCCAAAAATTTCTTATTTCCATCCTTTTGGATGTACATGTTTTATTCTGAATACTAAAGATCATCAAAAAAAGTTTGACTCTAAAGCACAGAAGTGTATTATGTTAGGATACTCTGAACGCTCAAGAGGGTACAAAGTATACAATACAGAAACACAGATTGTTGAAGAGTCAATCAGTGTTAGATTTGATGATAAGCTTAACCCTCAAAAGTCAAAGCAGAATGAATCTTTTACAGATATAGAATTTGAATTCACAGGTGCTGAAGATAACACATAAGAAGTTCCCAATAGAGACGCTCCAACAACGTCATAAGGAAATGTCACAAGAATTCCAATTTCTTCTGTTGATCAACTCCAGAAAAAGTTATCCAGAAGCAGCATAGCTCACCCAGAAGATAAGATTCTGGGAAAGAAGAACGATCCAATCAGAACAAGATCTACATTTAGAAACTCTGATGAATCCCTCATGGGATTGGTATCTTTGATTGAACCAAAACCAATTGATGAAGCTCTTCTAGACAATGACTGGATTCTGGAAATGTAGGAGGAGTTAAACCAGTTCACCAAAAATGACGTATGAGATCTAGTTTCCAAACCAAAAGGATTCAACGTCATTGGAACAAAGTGGGTGTTCAGAAACAAACTGATGAGCAAGGAGAAGTCATCAGAAACAAGGAACGACTGGTGGCACAAGGTTATAGTCAGCAAAAGGGGATAGACTATACATAAACCTTTACTCCAGTCGCCATGTTAGAATCTATCAGAATCTTAATCTCTTTTGCTGTAAATAATGGCATCACTCTGTATCAGATGGATGTCAAAAGTGCATTCTTAAATGGTTACATTGATGAAGAGGTATATGTGCACCAACCCCCTGGGTTTGAAAATTCCAAATACCCAGAATATGTTTTCAAACTAAAGAAGTCACTATGTAGTCTGAAATAAGCTCCCAGAGCTTGGTATGAAAGGCTAAGTAACTTTCTGTTAGAAAAGGAATTCACCAGAGGGAAAGTGAACACAACCCTGTTCTGTACGACATTTAAGAATGACATCTTAGTTTGTCAGATTTACGTAGATGACATTATTTTTGGATCTACTAAACCTTCTCTGGGAAGAGAATTTTCTAAGTGCATGCAGGCAGAGTTTGAGATGAGCTTAATGGGGGAACTTAAATTCTTTTTGGGCATTCAGATCAACCAGACTCCAGAAGGAACTTACATTCACCAGAGCAAATACGTCAGAGAACTTCTGAAGAAATTTGACCTCTCAGAATGTAAGCCCTCAAAGACTCCAATGCATCCCACGTGCATTCTGGAAAAGGAATAGGTAAGTAAAAAGGTAGAACAAAAGATCTACAGAGAAAATCTAATGAATACAACTTAGTAGGATACTGTGGTGCTGATTTTGCTGGAGACAGAGTAGAGCGTAACTGTACTTCTGGAAGCTGCCAGTTTCTGGGAGACAATCTGATCTCATGGACCAGCAAGAGACAGTCCATAATTGCGTTGTCAAAAAAAGAAGCTGAATACATAGCAGCCGCTGGATGTAGCACACAAATGCTCTGGATGAAAAGTCAGCTTGAAGACTTCAACATATTTGAGAGTAACATCCTTATTTTCTATGATAATACTTATGCTATCTGTTTATCCATAAATCCCATTTTGCATTCTAGGGCTAAGCATATAGAAATAAAACATCATTTTATTAGGGATTATATTCAGAAAGGAATTCTCACCTTAAAATTTATTGACACAGACCATCAATGGGTTGATGTGTTTACAAAACCCCTTTCTGAAGATAGATTCAATTTCATTCTGAAACATCTCAACATGAAATTATGTCCAGAATAAAATGTTTTATTTGCATATTCTAACCCTCCGAATTTTATTGTTTTCTGTGAACATTTGATCAACCTGTTTTCAGAAGTTAGGAGTACAATTGCCTCAGAAACTTGTTGGATTAAAATATCCAACGTCAACCTTAGGGATTCGAAGGGCTTAACATCCCCCCATGGGCACCTACACAGGTGTGTTAGGTAGGCCAGGTAGTCCCCTTGTTAGATTCTCTATAAGGAAATAGAGTAACACCTTGGCTACAAGCAATTGCTTTTAGCTCAGTGGTAAGCGCTTGATCCTACAAGTGGTATCAGAGCAAGGTTATGGGTTCGAATCCCCCAGGCTGACACTGGGGGGATATTGTTAGATTAAAATATCCAGCGTCAACCTTAGGGATTCGAAGGGCTTAACATCCACCCATGGGCGCCTACACAGGTGTGTTAGGTGGGCCAGGTAAGCCCCTTGTTAGATTCTCTATAAGGAAATAGAGTAGCACCTTGGCTACAAGAAATTTCTTTTAGCTCAGTGGTAAGCGCTTGATCCTACAAATCTATCTATGAAGATCTGGACTTTTCATTTCAAAGATAGAGGCGTGCAGTTCACACCATCAAACATCTGTCTTCCTCTCACAATCTACCTTCTGAGGCTGAACACGCGTTCAAATTCCAAAGGGTCCAAGGCTCTGATTGGATGCATTGAGACACTTGTCATTGGTAACTGTTCAATATCTACATGAAATCCCCTAATTTCAGGTTTCATTAATTCAGTATAATCATTACTCATTTTCTCTTTCTTACTGATTAAGTTTTCAATAGTGTTTATAAACTCAACATTTACTATTTCATTCACGTCTTACTACTTTCACTATTCTCTCTTGCTCTAGTTTTTCAAAAACCCTTTCTATAAGTTTTTCTTCAAAGAATCCGTGTGAATAATGGCATCCTCATCAAGCCTCAAGAATCTCAACAGTGCTCCTGGTTCTTCGTCAATAGAACCGTATGA
Organism: Vicia faba; assembly: GCA_948472305.1. Lineage (NCBI taxonomy): Eukaryota > Viridiplantae > Streptophyta > Magnoliopsida > Fabales > Fabaceae > Vicia > Vicia faba. Next base: position 1,244,046,346 of record OX451738.1, read on the forward strand.
GGAGCCTATTAGAACACTGCTTACTCCGGTGGATAACCTTGAAGTTCTATGTGAATTGATCATCGATTTTGAGAGTTTAAAGGAAAACGGGTTTGATCTGTATGAAGACGTAACGACACAAGGATGGAACAAATACTTTGACCATCTATTACAGAAGACTTGATTGGGAAACTCATTGGGTACAATGGTGGCGGAGTCAGATGCATTGATATGAATGACAAGTGTTCTGACCTAAAATCTATTGCTAGGGTCATTTTCACTTCTGGACAACCATCCAACAAGATAAGAGACTTGAAAGATTATTACAGAATCTGGGCTAGGATCATTCTGGGATGTATCAATCACAGGAAGCCTACAAGCTCCCCTGATTACATCAATATTGATAAGAAGTTTCTGTTATACTTCATTGCAAAGAAGACCAAAATAAATCATCCATATTTGCTCTTCAACCATCTGAGAACAAGTGTGAAAGATACAAGAGAAGAAGAAAGAACTAAGAGGGACTTGATTCATCTGGGAAGATTGATTTCAGATATTCTGACGGGAAACAAGCTGATAGAACATCTGACAGAGGCTCAAGAGATCAGCACTCTGGAAGCAACTGCTGGGAAACCACTGTATGCCAAGAATCTGAAGAAAATGAAGATTATTGAAAGCATTAAGAAGGAACCAACAATTTCTTCTCATGAGGTCATCACTTCTAGGAGAATCCCTCTAAAGGATTTTCCACTATTCTCTGAGATAGATGCTTCTCCAGAGGTTGTGGTCAGATACCTTGAAGCTTGCAAGGAAGATGGGACTATTCTAGAAATCAACATCCGTGACCTGCACAAGGCAGCTCCAAAGTTTGCGCTGAAGAAATAAATAAAGAGGAAGGTAGCAGGAGAAGGATCCTCTCATAGGACACCCAAAGCTGCGAAAAATAAAGGTAACACATCTTTTGTTTCTGTTGTAGAATCTATAGTTATTCCAACATCTAAAACTATTCCCCCTCAACCAACAGAAAATCCCTCACCAACAGAAAATCCATCACCACAAACATTTGAGGATTTTGACATAGAATTTGATCCATCTGTAACTCTTGGCAGTTTCTTAAATGAACCTCACTCCCCTAATCCAAATCCAGAACAAAATCAACAAGAACTTGCAAGAGTTCTCTCTGATATTGAACTGTTTGATCAAGACTTTCACTCACCAATCCTAGAAAATCCAAATATCCAGTCTAAACAACCAGAAACTCCACACCCACACTCTCCTCAACCAGAACATCAAAACATCAATTCACCCCAACCAGAAAATGAAAACCCTCTCACTCCCCAATCTGGAAATCAAAATTCTGAAACACCTGAACCAGAAAATCAACACGCTACCGCAAACCAATGGGAAGACTCCCTTACAGACTCTGATACCACTACACCAATTCCTGGAATAATAGAACCTCTTATGGTTCGTTTACCTCTCTCCATTCATGATATTCCAGAAATACCTTAACCATATGATTCCACACCACCAAACACTCCTCACTCACCAATCCTGATTTCTGATTCTCCTACTCCCTCACCAGTTAACTGTCCAGCTGATCATCTCAGAACTGTTATTGATCTAGAAGCACTGAACCATCTAGCTTCTACCTCAAATAAAATTTCCATTCCCAAACCCAAACCAATCTTAACCAAATCAGACGTTGGTAAGAACTTGTTGATTTTTGAAACAGAAATACAGGAATGGGGTACTTCTTTGAAGCAAGCAAGTCAAGAGACTTCTAATCCTGCTGCTTCTGATTCTCTGTTGGATAGATTCAGAAAATGGTTCAATTCTGAATCCTAGAGACTGGAAGAATTAAGCTATGAGATGGCTCAGTAGAACGTCAATGATCAGATGAAAGCCTTCAAAGACCAAGTTCAAAGTCACTGGGACAAGAAAGAAATTCTGCCGCTGGAAAATGCTCCCTGGAAAGAGCACCAACCTTCAAAAGCCACTGAACCAGATTCTGATAGTCACCCTCTGACTACTGCTCCAGAAAAGGAAATTGCAACAAAAGAAGTTGTTCAATCAAAAGAGGCTGCAGAGTGTTCTGAACGACATGCAACCTCTGAGGATACACCAACTTCGTCTCTAGTCATGCAAACTCTGGAAGAGTTGAAGAAGGAGAATGCTTTAATCCATGCAAGGTTGGATAAGCAAGAAGACACAAACAAAGAGATAAGGGTTATATTGGACAAGCAAGAAGATACAACAAAAGAAATCAAGGATATTCTTGGAAAGCAGGAAGAATCAAGCACTCAGATTAAGAGCTTGCTGGAAGCGTTGTTCACATGACTTCCCCCTCCATCTTAGATTTTTTTTAACTTATATTCTGTATTCTTCATGTTATCCTCTTTGTTTCTAAAAAATGTCACTGCAGTCTATTTTCAATACAAATCATCATCTTTTTGCATCTGATTATATTGCTTTTTGATACCTGACAAAAAGGGGGAGAACGTAAGATATTTTCAATAACAGTATACTGGGACAAAGTCTCAAACATTCTGAATATCTTAACTTCTATTTTTTCTCTGAAAGCATGAACAGGAACATGAACATATTCTGATAAAGACAGATGGAGATGCATCAAAATCTCTGATGAGAAGGAACTTCAGGGAAGTAGCTCATCTCTATCTGAGTACTCAACTCAGTGGGAGACTCTCTTAAGCTTTTTGTTCTATAATTTTTTATTGAAAATCCTAGTTTTTGTCATCATCAAAAAGGGGGAGATTGTTGGAACATAGTTTGATTCTACAACCCTTATAAGAGTTTTGATGATAACAAACACAAAGAACAAATATGCACTCTAAATTTGTGTTGTATGTTGTACAGAAGTTCTGACTGAAACGGAATCAGAAGTTAAGCGACATAAGCTTTCAAGCTAAGCAATCAAAATGTACTGAAGAATGATGATCAAAATCTGCACTAAAGTAAAAGATATTCTGATTCTGAACAGAAGTCTAACGCGCCAACAAATCCTCATATCTCTGAGTTATCAAAGTTCTGAAGTAAAGAAGCGTGCAAGAATCCCAAGTTTTGAAGCATTACTTTTCCATTAAGACAGTATCATTTGCAACGACTTCATTCAGACAAGAATCTTCTCAGTATGGAAAGTACATTAAGTGTCCATTATCACGTTTCAATTTGGACAGATTTCCACGCCTATATAAACAAGCTCAAAGGGTAAATCGTTTACGATTTTTGCTAACGACTGCTCATACATCTCAAAAAGCTGCAAATATTCATATTCATTTATATACTCAAATTGTGTAATACATCACAATAGTGATACCGTTATTGTAATGAAAAACAAATAGTACATAGTTAATTGTTCTTTGATTAAGATATTGTTCCTTGAGATAAATTGGGTTATGGTCATACTCAAGAAGACTTTGGCAGTTGTCAAAGTAGATTTGTAATCTATTTGATTAGTGGATTAAATCCTCGTTGGAGAGATGCGAAATCACCTTGGCGGGTGGACTGAAGTAGTTTGAGATCAAGAGAACCAGGATAAAAATCTTGAGTCTATTGCATTTGATTTTAAGTTTAAATTAAACTCCCTTCTTGTGTTTTTCACTTCTTCAGATATGTCCCTAGATCAGTTCAACGGTGTTGTGGGGAATATTACATCTTGTAACAATTTGAGCTTTTTTTATAACGAGTTTCCTGATCAAAGGAGAAACAATAACTTGGCTCTACATATATCTATGAATTGTAAGAATGACTTTTTGTCCAATGATTTTATAGACAATGGATATGCCTTGAATGTCATACCGAGAAGCACTCTTATGAAGCTTAAGTACCAGGGAACACATATACGCTCTAGTGGAATTATAGTAAAAGCTTTTGATGGTTCGAGAAAATCTGTCATTGGAGAGGTGGATTTACCTATTCACATAGGTTCGCACTTATTTCAAACCATTTTTCAGGTTATGGTTATTGTCCCATCCTATAGCTATTTATTGGTACGACCTTGGCTCCATGAAGCAAGAGTTGTTACTTCCACCTTGCATCAGAAGCTGGAATTTATCCGTGAAGGAAAGGTAGTCATTATGAATGGTGAGCAAGCTCTGTTGATATCTCATTTGTCTTCCTTTACCATTGTAGAAGCTGATGAAGCTGCTGTTGGAACTCAATTCCAAATTATGTCTATTGATAATATAAGGAAGAATAAAGATTATATCACCTCGTTTAAGGATGCGCATCAAGTAGTTCAGAAGGCCCCTGGAATTGTATGGGGGCAGATTATTAGTCCACCTATGAAAAAGAATGAGACTAGTTTGGGTTTCTCCAAGAAGAAGGAAGTTATGAAGACGAAGTCCGCTTTGAGTAATATCAAGATATCTTTCAAAGTGTCAGATATCTCCATCCGACTACTCCAAGGATCAATGCTATTCTCAAAGATGAGGCAGAGCAAGAGATGCCGAACTTTTTGACACATGGAGCCAAATTCCAGAATTGGATCACTGTTGATGTTGCTTCTTGTATTCACATTTCAAAGTAATTTGTTTTTTGTCTGTCTTTTCAAAAATATTTCACTATGCCCAAGGTGAAAGTAATGATGTTGTATGGGCGTGTTTGTTGTTTTAAATTTTAAAAACATTAATAAAAGTAATTTTTGAATTCTAAATTATATCTTTATTTTTTTCTTTTTCTTGGAAAATGGTAATCAGAAAAAAAACCTTTCGAAATGAATAATAACTGTAAATAAATATGCATAATCACTTGTTACATGTGTCAATTTATAAAATCAATCATAAATCATATGTGCAGATTAATTAAAAATCGCATTGAGTGCAATGACCATGTACCTTCCCCCAACTTGAATATCTTGTGTATGAGGCTGAAGAAGGAGAAAATGATGAAATCCCAGAAGAGGTTTTACGGTTGCTTGAGCGCGAGGAAAATACCATTCAGTCGTATAAGGGTCGTAGGAGACGATTAACTTGAGTTCAGAGGATGATTTGAAAGAAGTCAAGAATTAGGTGCTGCTTCATCCCAATGTGAAGAGCAGGATGATTGAGTTGCTGAAAGAGTATATGGATAGCTTTGCTTGATCTTATCAAGATATGCATGGTTTGGATACTGATATTATGGAACATTATTTGCCGTAGAAGCCAGAATGTCCACAAATCAAGCAAAAGCTGCGAAGAACTTATCCTAACATGGCAGTGAAGATTAAAAAAGAGGTTTTGAAAAAGAATGATGCTGGTTTTCTTGTAACATCAGTGTACCCTTGATGGATTTCCAATATTGTTCTAGTACCAAGTAAAGACGGAAATGACCGCATATGCATTAATTATAGAGATTTAAATAAAGCAAGTCCGAAAGATGATCTCCTATTGCAGCATATTGATATGTTGGTTGATGGTACATCAAAATTCAAGGTGTTCTAATTCATGGACAAATTTTCTGGATACAATCAAATTAGGATGGATCTTGAGGACATGGAAAAAACAACATTTATCACACCATGGGGAACATTTTGTAACAGAATGATGCCCTTCGAGTTGAAGAACGCTAGTGCAATGTATCAGAAGGCTATGACAGCCTTATTCCATGATCTGATGCAAAAAGAAATTTAAGTATATGTTGATGACATGATCACCAAATCTCAGACTGAGGAAGGACACATAGAAGACTTGTTGAAATTGTTTCAGCATTTGAGGAAGTATCGTCTCCACCTGAATCCAAATAAGTGTACTTTTGGTGTTTGTTCAGGAAAGTTGCTTGGTTACATTGTGAGCCAAAAAGGAATTAAAGTTGATCCTGATAAATTTTAGGAAATTCAGGAAATGCCCACACCAAGAACCAAAAAGCAAGTTATAGGCTTCCTTTTACGTTTAAATTACATTTCCAAATTTATCTCCCATATGACTGCAACATGTGAACCAATCTTAAGCTGTTAAAGAAAGATCAAGGTTGTATGTGGACGCGTGACTGCCAAATGGCATTTGAAAGCTTTAAAGAGTATATACTTAAGCCTCCTATATTGCTCCCTCTGGATGAAGGAAGACAATTGACTATGTTTCTGACTGTGTTAGATAACTCCATGTGTTGTATGTTGGGACAACAAGATGAAACGAGAAGAAAAGAATATGCCATTTATTATCTCAACAAAGAAGTTCACTGACTATAAGTCACGTTATTCTATGCTAGAAAAAACATGACCTTCTTTGGCCTAGGCGACAAAGAAATTGCGGTAATATATATTGAATTATAAAATGAATCCAATTAAGTATATTTTTGAAAATCCTGCTCTTAGTGGAAGAATTACCAGCTGGCAGATGTTATAGTCTGAATATGATATTGAATACCATACTCAAAAGGCAATTAAAGGCAGTGTATTGGCATATTACCTTACTCACCAACCAGTTGATGATTATCAGTATGTTAAATTTGATTTCCTTGATGAGGATGTGATGTAATTGAAAGTAAAATATTATGATGAACCTTTTGTTAGAACATAATTTGGTTCTACATCCCAGCAAGAGTTTTGATGATAACAAACACATGATATAAAGAACAAATATGCTTGCTAATAAAAAGTATCTTTACATGCAGGAAGTTCTGATGTGAAAAAGATGTTCTGATGTAATTGGAAGTTATGCCAGAACATCATCAGAAGTTCTGATTATGCAAGCACAAAAGTTGAGAGGACAATGAAAGATTCAGACGCGTCAAATATGCATGACACGCTTATATGAAGAAGTTCTGTTTGAACTTCTGAATGCACCAGCGCTCTAAAACAGAATCTCTAATACTCTGATGTGCAAAGTTCTGATCAAGCTGTAAAGGACTCTCAACGGTAATATTCATCCTCTGATGTAAGAAGCTCTGAAGCGTTACAATTTATTAATGCAAGATCACAAGTAACGGCTACAAATAGACAATGTTCTCCTGATTTGGAAAGGTCATTAACGTGTGTTATGGATATACCAAAAGTATCTTCTTATGTCACTATTGAAAGGCCTATATAAAGCAGACTAGAAGAAGAATTCACGATGATGAACAACTGCGCTCATAAAGAAATACTCACGTGAAAAAGTAAACAAGCAGCTTTCATTCTTCATCTTCAACGACTCAATATTAAACTGTGTAATACATCACAAGTTTGTGATACTTTTTATTAGAAACATCATTGTACACTTTTATACAATTATCTGTTTAGTGAATTTCCTTGAGAAAACCGGATTGTGGTTTTGGACTCAAGAATACTTTAACAATTGTTAAAGTAGAATTGTAATCAAGTTTGATTAGTGAATTAAGTCCTTGTTGGAGAGAGGTGAAATCACCTTGGCGGGTGGACTGGAGTAGTTTGAGATCAAATGAACCAGGATAAAAATATCGTGTCTACTGCTTTTGTCTTCAAGTTTTCAATACAACTCCCCTTCTTCTGTTTTTCACTTCTTTAATTGGTATCAGAGCACCTGGATATGGGTGCATACACTTAACCGTGTTAGATAAAGATCCAAAGGGGGAAAAAACTATGATGGTAACAAGTCAGAACATCAGCATCAACCCTCCAATATTTGACGGTGAAAATTTTGACTACTGGAAGGATATGTTTAGAAGTTTCTTCCTAGCCTATGACGCTGACCTCTGGGATGTGGTAACTAATGGATACACACAACCAGTGGATGGAAGTTGTCAGAAGATAGACAGAAAAATGATGTCTGACCGGAAAAAGCGTGATTTCGGAAACCACCACAAGGCCAGAACAATACTCCTCAGTGCCATCTCATATTCAGAGTATGAGAAGATCACAAATAGAGAAACAGCTAAGAACATGTTTGATTCTATGAGAATGACGCATGAAGGAAACTTGCAAGTAAAAGAAACAAAAGCCCTTGCGCTCATTCAGAAGTATGAAGCCTTCAGAATGGAAGAAGACGAAACCATTGAAACAATGTTCTCTAGATTCCAAACTCTGGTGGCAGGGCTAAAGGTGCTGGACAAAGGGTACTCAACTTCTGATCACGCAAAGAAGATCATCAGAAGTTTACCAAAACAATGGAGACCAATGGTTACAGCTCTCAAACTGGCAAAAGATCTGAACATAATATCTCTAGAAGAACTTATCAGCTCCCTCAGAAGCCATGAGATAGAGTTAGAAGATGATGAGCCTCAGAAGCAATGTAAGTCTCTCGCTCTGAAATCTTACAAATATGAAACAAAATTTTTGCAGGCAGAAGCAGAAGCAGAAATCTCTGGAGAATCCTTGTCAGAAGAAGACGAATGATTCCTTCTATCTAGAAGAATCAATCAGCTGCGGAAGCACAGGCAGAAGAATTTTAGAAACTCCAAAAGAACATGAAATGACTCTGAACAATCATCTAGATACAGATAGTCTGAGTCTTCCTCTGGACACAGAAGATATGAAGGTTCTTCAGGATACAGAAAGCCAAACAACAAGGACATCATCTGCTATGAATGCAATAAACAAGGTCACTACAAAAGTGATTGTCCAAGGCTTCAAAATGAGAAACATAAAAGGAAGTTCGTTAAGGAGAAGAGAAGTCTTATGGAAACATGGGATGTATCTGAATCTTCTGAAGTTGGCTCAGAGTCATATGATGAAAGAGAAAACATAGCTCTCATAGCAAACGTGTCAGAACATAGTGAAGCTTCTGGTTCAGACTGAGAATCAGACACTGAAGAGGTATTCCCTAACTTTGCTATTAATTTCACTAAAGCTGACCTTGTAGAAAGTCTAAATAAAATTATGGAAAGGTATCAGCAAATCAGAGTTAAATTCAAGAACCTGAAAAAGGAACTTGTCTCTGACTCTGAAAAGACTTAGAGTCTCAGATTATAAAACTATGAGTTAAAAGAAAAAGTTTCAAAATTGGAAAATGATATGAAAAATTCTCAGAAGGAAATAATCTCAGAGACTCTCAGTAATGCTGATGAGATCATCAAAGAGTATGATCACAACTTTCAGAAGTTTCTGGCTAACAACATAGGTAGAAGCAAAATGGATTCAATGATCTATGGAGTCAGCAGGAATGGAAGAATAGGTATAGGATACAAAGGCAAAGAATCCTAACCTAAGAAATTTAAGTATTTGGTTATCAAACGCACTTCTCTCTATTCTCACTTCACCACTGGGCAAACACATGATATAAAACATGCTGGTAAGACTTTTTATACTAACCAAAATTCAAACAGAATTTTGGAAACTCTAACAGTCATGGACCCAGAAAGATATGGGTACCAAAAAACAAAATTATCTATGTTGTAGATATTTTTAACAGCAAGGTTGAAACTCCAATATTAACACCTGGACTCTGGATGCTCTCTACACATGGAGGAAAGAAAGCATATGTTCCAAAGCTTGAAATTTAAAAGATTCACAGGTTTCAGAGGCAATCAGAAACAGAAGATTAATGGCTCTGAAACTATTTGAAACAGGAATGGAAATACAACATCAGAAGCTCTCTAAAGAATCTCAGATGTATCGATAAGAGGATGTCACACGGTTTCAAGCACTTTTGTCAAAGCAAGCCAATCAGAGTCTTCACCAGTTTTTGATTCTTGACAAAAAGGGGGAGAATGAAGAATATTTTGACTCATAATCAGAAGATCGTCAAGGAAGTATTTTATTTTCTCGTTAGCGGAGTACTCTACTCAGGGGGAGCCTCTACTCAGGGGGAGCCTTCCTTTTTATGTTCTTTATATTCCATCAAAATATACTAGTTTTTGTCATCATCAAAAAGGGGGAGATTGTTAGAACATAATTTGGTTCTACATCCCAGCAAGAGTTTTGATGATAACAAACACATGATATAAAGAACAAATATGCTTGCTAATAAAAAATATCTTTACATGCAGGAAGTTCTGATGTGAAAAAGATGTTCTGATGCAATTGGAAGTTCTGCCAGAAGATCATCAGAAGTTCTGATTATGCGAGCACAGAAGTTGAGAGGACAATGAAATATTCAGACGCATCAAATATGCATGACACGCTTTTATGAAGAAGTTCTGTTTGAACTTCAGAATGCACCAGCGCTACAAAACGGAATCTCTGATACTCTGATGTGCAAAGTTCTGATCAAGCTGTAAAGGAATCTCAACGGTAATATTCATCCTCTGATGTAAGAAGCTCTGAAGCGTTACAATCTATCAATACAAGATCACAAGTAACGGCTACAAACAGACAAGGATCTCCTGATTTGGAAAGCTCATTAACACGTGTTATGGACATGCCAAAAGTATCTTCTTATGTCACTATTGAAAGGCCTATATAAAGCAGACTAGAAGAAGAATTCATGATGATGAACAACTGCGCTCATAAAGAAATACTCACGTGAAAAAGTAAACAAGCAGCTTTCATTCTTCATCTTCAACGACTCAATATTAAACCGTGTAATACATCACAAGTTTGTGATACTGTTTATTAGAAACATCATTGTACACTTTTATACAATTATCTGCTTAGTGAATTTCCTTGAGAAAATCGGGTTGTGGTTTTGGACTCAAGAAGACTTTAACAGTTGTTAAAGTAGAATTGTAATCAAGTTTGATTAGTGAATTAAGTCCTTGTTGGAGAGAGCCGAAATCACCTTGGCGGGTGGACTGGAGTAGTTTGAGATCAAACGAACTAGGATAAAATATCGTGTCTACTGCTTTTGTCTTCAAGTTTTCTATTCAACCCCCCACCCCCCCATTCTTGTGTTTTTCACTTCTTTAATTGGTATCAGAGCACCTGGATCTGGGTGCAAACACTTAACCGTATCAGATAAAGATCCAAAGGGGGGAAAACACTATGATAGTAAAAAGTCAGAACATCAGTAGCAACCCTCCAATATTTGACGGTGAAAATTTTGACTACTGGAAGGATATGATTAAAAGTTTCTTCCTAGCCTATGATGCTGACCTCTGGGATGTGGTAACTGATGGATACACACACCCAGTGGATGGAAGTGGTCAGAAGATAGATAGAAAAATGATGTCTGACCGACAAAAGCGTGATTTCAGAAACCACCACAAGGGCAGAACAATACTCCTCAGTGCCATCTCATATTCAGAGTATGAGAAGATCACAAACAGAGAAACAGCTAAGAACATGTTTGATTCTCTGAGAATGACGCATGAAGGAAACTTGCAAGTAAAAGAAACCAAAGCCCTTGCGCTCATTCAGAATTATGAAGCCTTCATAATGGAAGAAGACGAAACCATTGAAACAATGTTCTCTAGATTCCAAACTCTGGTGGCAGGGCTAAAGGTGCTGGACAAAGGGTACTCAACTTCTGATCACGCAAAGAAGATCATCAGAAGTTTACCAAAACAATGGAGACCAATGGTTACAGCTCTCAAACTGGCAAAAGATCTGAACATAATATCTCTAGAAGAACTTGTCAGCTCCATCAGAAGCCAGGAGATAGAGTTAGAAGATGATGAATCTCAGAAGCAATGTAAGTCTCTCGCTCTAAAATCTAACAAATATGAAACCAAAATTTTGCAGGCAGAAGCAGAAACCTCTGGAGAATCCTCGTCAGAAGAAGACGAACTATTCCTTCTATCCACAAGAATCAATCAGCTGTAGAAGCACAGGAAGAAGAATTTTAGAAACTCCAGAAGAACATGAAATGACTCTGAACAATCCTCCAGATACATAAAGTCTGAGTCTTCCTCTGGACACAGAAGATCTGAAGGTTCTTCAGGATACAGAAAGCCAAATAACAAGGACATCACCTGCTATGAATGCAATAAACAAGGTCACTACAAAAGTGATTGTCCAAGGCTTCAGAAGGAGAAACATAAAATGATGTTCGTTAAGGAGAAGAGAAGTATTATGGCAACATGGGATGTATCTGAATCTTCTGAAGTTGGCTCAGAGTCATATGATGAAAGAGAAAACATAGATCTAATAGTAAACGTGTCACAAGACAGTGAAGCTTCTGGTTCAGACTGAGAATCAGACACTGAAGAGGTATTCCCTAACTTTGCTATTAATTTCACTAAAGCTAAACTTGCAGAAAGTCTAAATAAAATTTTGGAAAGGTATCAGCAAATCAGAGTCAAATTCAAGAACCTGAAAAAGGAACTTGTCTCTGACTCTGAAAAGACTTAGAGTCTCAGATTATAAAACTCTGAGTTAAAAGAAAAAGTTTCAAAATTAGAAAATGATTTGAAAAATTCTCAGAAGGAAATAATCTCAGAGACTCCCAGTAATGCTGATGAGATTATCAAAGAGTATGATCACAACTTTCAGAAGTTTCTGGCTAACAACATAGATAGAAGCAAAATGGATTCAATGATCTATGGAGTCAGCAGGAATGGAAGAATAGGTATAGGATACAAAGGCAAAGAATCCCAACCTAATAAAGTTAAGTATTTGGTTATCAAACGCACTTCTCTCTATTCTCACTTCACCACTGGGCAAACACATGATATAAAACATGCTGGTAAGACGTTTTATACTAACCAAAATTCAAACAGAATTTTGGAAACTCTAACAGTCATGGACCCAGAAAGATATGGGTACCAAAAAACAAAATTATCTATGTTGCAGATATTTTTAACAGCAATGTTGAAACTCCAATATTAACACCTGGACTCTGGATGCTCTCTACACATGGAGGAAAGAAAGCATATGTTCCAAAGCTTGAAATTTAAAAGATTCGCAGGTTTCAGAGGCAATCAGAAACAGAAGATTAATGGCTCTGAAACTATTTGAAACAGGAATGGAAATACAACATCAGAAGCTCTCTAAAGAATCTCAGATGTATCCAGCAGAGGATGTCACACGGTTTCAAGCACTTCTGTCAAAGCAAGCCAATCAGAGTCTTCACCACTTTTTGATTCTTGACAAAAAGGGGGAGAATGAAGAATATTTTGAATCATAATCAGAAGATCGTCAAGGAAGTATTTTATTTTCTCGTTAGCGGAGTACTCTACTCAGGGGGAGCCTCTACTCAGGGGGAGCCTTCCTTTTTATGTTCTTTATATTCCATCAAAATATACTAGTTTTTGTCATCATCAAAAAGGGGGAGATTGTTAGAACATAATTTGGTTCTACATCCCAGCAAGAGTTTTGATGATAACAAACACATGATATAAAGAACAAATATGCTTGCTAATAAAAAGTATCTTTACATGCAGGTAGTTCTGATGTGAAAAAGATGTTCTGATGCAATTGGAAGTTCTTCCAGAACATCATCAGAAGTTCTGATTATGCGAGCACAGAAGTTGAGAGGATAATGAAATATTCAGACGCATCAAATATGCATTACACGCTTATATGAAGAAGTTCTGTTTGAACTTCAGAATGCACCAGCGCTACAAAACAGAATCTCTGATACTCTGATGTGCAAAGTTCTGATCAAGCTGTAAAGGAATCTCAACGGTAATATTCATCCTCTGATGTAAGAAGCTCTGAAGCGTTACAATCTATCAATGAAAGATCACAAGTAACGGCTACAAACAGACAAGGATCTCCTGATTTGGAAAGCTCATTAACACGTGTTATGGACATACCAAAAGTATCTTCTTATGTCACTATTGAAAGGCCTATATAAAGCAGACTAGAAGAAGAATTCAAGATGATGAACAACTGTGCTCATAAAGAAATACTCACGTGAAAAAGTAAACAAGAAGCTTTCATTCTTCATCTTCAATGACTCAATATTAAACCGTGTAATACATCACAAGTTTGTGATACTGTTTATTAGAAACATCATTGTACACTTTTATACAATTATAAGCTTAGTGAATTTCCTTGAGAAAATCGGGTTGTGGTTTTGGACTCAAGAAGACTTTAACAGTTGTTAAAGTAGAATTGTAATCAAGTTTGATTAGTGAATTAATTCCTTGTTGGAGAGAGCCGAAATCACCTTGGCGGGTGGACTGGAGTAGTTTGAGATCAAACGAACCAGGATAAAATATCGTGTCTACTGCTTTTGTCTTCAAGTTTTCTATTCAACCCCCCACCCCTCCATTATTGTGTTTTTCACTTCTTTAATTGGTATCAGAGCACCTGGATCTGGGTGCAAACACTTAACCGTATCAGATAAAGATCCAAAGGGGGGAAAACACTATGATAGTAAAAAGTCAGAACATCAGTAGCAACCCTCCAATATTTGACGGTGAAAATTTTGACTACTGGAAGGATATGATTAAAAGTTTCTTCCTAGCCTATGATGCTGACCTCTGGGATGTGGTAACTGATGGATACACACACCCAGTGGATGGAAGTGGTCAGAAGATAGATAGAAAAATGATGTCTGACCGACAAAAGCGTGATTTCAGAAACCACCACAAGGGCAGAACAATACTCCTCAGTGCCATCTCATATTCAGAGTATGAGAAGATCACAAACAGAGAAACAGCTAAGAACATGTTTGATTCTCTGAGAATGACGCATGAAGGAAACTTGCAAGTAAAAGAAACCAAAGCCCTTGCGCTCATTCAGAATTATGAAGCCTTCATAATGGAAGAAGACGAAACCATTGAAACAATGTTCTCTAGATTCCAAACTCTGATGGTAGGGATAAAGGTGCTGGACAAAGGGTACTCAACTGTTGATCACGCAAAGAATATCATCAGAAGTTTACCAAAACAATGGAGACCAATGGTTACAGCTCTCAAACTGGCAAAAGATCTGAACATAATATCTCTAGAAGAACTTGTCAGCTCCATCAGAAGCCAGGAGATAGAGTTAGAAGATGATGAATCTCAGAAGCAATGTAAGTCTCTCGCTCTAAAATCTAACAAATATGAAACCAAAATTTTGCAGGCAGAAGCAGAAACCTCTGGAGAATCCTCGTCAAAAGAAGACGAACTATTCCTTCTATCCACAAGAATCAATCAGCTACAGAAGCAAAGGAAGAAGAATTTTAGAAACTCCAGAAGAACATGAAATGACTCTGAACAATCCTCCAGATACAAAAAGTCTGAGTCTTCCTCTGGACACAGAAGATCTGAAGGTTCTTCAGGATACAGAAAGCCAAATAACAAGGACATCACCTGCTATGAATGCAATAAACAAGGTCACTACAAAAGTGATTTTCCAAGGCTTCAGAAGGAGAAACATAAAATGATGTTCGTTTAGGAGAAGAGAAGTCTTATAGCAACATGGGATGTATCTGAATCTTCTGAAGTTGGCTCAGAGTCATATGATGAAAGAGAAAACATAGATCTCATAGCAAACGTGTCACAAGACAGTGAAGCTTCTGGTTCGGACTGAGAATCAGACACTGAAGAGGTATTCCCTAACTTTGCTATTAATTTCACTAAAGCTGAACTTGCAGAAAGTCTAAATAAAATTCTGGAAAGGTATCAGCAAATCAGAGTCAAATTCAAGAACCTGAAAA
This sequence comes from Vicia faba, assembly GCA_948472305.1. Taxonomy (NCBI): domain Eukaryota; kingdom Viridiplantae; phylum Streptophyta; class Magnoliopsida; order Fabales; family Fabaceae; genus Vicia; species Vicia faba. Next base: position 1,244,061,687 of record OX451738.1, read on the forward strand.
AGGAACTTGTCTCTGACTCTGAAAAGACTTAGAGTCTCAGATTATAAAACTCTGAGTTAAAAGAAAAAGTTTCAAAATTAGAAAATGATTTGAAAAATTCTCAGTAGGAAATAATCTCAGAGACTCCCAGTAATGCTGATGAGATCATCAAAGAGTATGATCACAACTTTCAGAAGTTTCTGGCTAACAACATAGATAGAAGCAAAATGGATTCAATGATCTATGGAGTCAGCAGGAATGGAAGAATAGGTATAGGATACAAAGGCAAAAAATCCCAACCTAAGAAAGTTAAGTATTTGGTTATCAAACGCACTTCTCTCTATTCTCACTTCACCACTGGGCAAACACATGATATAAAACATGCTGGTAAGACGTTTTATACTAACCAAAATTCAAACAGAATTTTGGAAACTCTAACAGTCATGGACCCAGAAAGATATGGGTACCAAAAGACAAAATTATCTATGTTGCAGATATTTTTAACAGCAAGGTTGAAATTACAATATTAACACCTGGAATCTGGATGCTCTCTACACATGGAGGAAAGAAAGCATTTGTTCCAAAGCTTGAAATTTAAAAGATTCGCAGGTTTCAAAGGCAATCAGAAACAAAAGATTACTGGCTCTGAAACTATTTGAAACAGGAATGGAAATAGAACATCAGAAGCTCTCTAAAGAATCTCAGATCTATCCAGAAGAGGATGTCACATGGTTTCAAGCACTTCTGCCAGTGCAAGCCAATCAGAGTCTTCACCATTTTTTGATTCTTGACAAAAAGGGGGAGAATGAAGAATATTTTGACTCATAATCAGAAGATCGTCAAGGAAGTATTTTATTTTCTCGTTAGTTGAGTACTCTACTCAGGGGGAGCCTCTACTCAGGGGGAGCCTTCATTTTTATGTTCTTTATATTCCATCAAAATATACTAGTTTTTGTCATCATCAAAAAGGGGGAGATTGTTAGAACATAATTTGGTTCTACATCCCAGCAAGAGTTTTAATGATAACAAACACATGATATAAAGAACAAATATGCTTGCTAATAAAAAATATCTTTACATGCAGGAAGTTCTGATGTGAAAAAGATGTTCTGATGCAATTGGAAGTTCTGCCAGAACATCATCACAAGTTCTGATTATGCGAGCACAGAAGTTGAGAGGACAATGAAAGATTCAGACGCATCAAATATGCATGACACGCTTATATGAAGAAGTTCTGTTTGAACTTCTGAATGCACCAGCGCTACAAAACAGAATCTCTGATACTCTGATGTGCAAAGTTCTGATCAAGCTGTAAAGGACTCTCAACGGTAATATTCATCCTCTGATGTAAGAAGTTCTGAAGCGTTACAATCTATCAATGCAAGATCACAAGTAACAGCTACAAACAGACAAGGACCTCCTGATTTGGAAAGCTCATTAACACGTGTTATGGACATACCAAAAGTATCTTTTTATGTCACTATTGAAAGGCCTATATAAAGAAGACTAGAAGAAGAATTCATGATGATGAACAACTGTGCTCATAAAGAAATACTCACGTGAAAAATTAAACAAGCAACTTTCATTCTTCATCTTCAACGACTCAATATTAAACTGTGTAATACATCACAAGTTTGTGATACTGTTTATTAAAAACATCATTGTACACTTTTATACAATTATCTGTTTAGTGAATTTCCTTGAGAAAACTGGGTTGTGGTTTTGGACTCAAGAAGACTTTAACAGTTTCTAAATTAGAATTGTAATCAAGTTTGATTAGTGAATTAAGTCCTCGTTGGAGAGAGGCGAAATCACCTTTGTGGATGGACTGGAGTAGTTTGAGATCAAACGAACCAGGATAAAAATATCGTGTCTACTACTTTTCTCTTCAAGTTTTCAATTCAACCCCCCTTCTTGTGTTTTTCACTTCTTCACCTTTGCCTGAGGAAGTCCTGATCCTGAATCCCGATGGGGTATGGTGTTTTATGGAGCTGTAAATGCTTATAGAAAAGGAATCGGGGTTGTGATTATCACTCCCCATGGGTCACACATTTCTTTCAATGCAAGGCTGGCATTTGACTTTACCAATAACATGGTGGAGTATGAAGCTTGTATCATGGGTCTTGAAGGGGATAATGGGAGACTCGTCACATTGGCTTGATTCCCTATAATGATTATGCAAGAAGACTATTATCATTCTTCAATAAATTCAAATTTCATCATATTCCTAGAAATAAGAATCAGATGGTAGATGCTCTAGCTACCTTGGCTTCCATTTATCAAGTGAATGCTTGGAATGATGTACCTCAGATTACAGATCGACGTCTTGATAGACCAAATCATATGTTTGCTACAAAGGGGACGTCAGATGAAAAATCTTGGTATTATGATATCAAGCATTTCCTTCAGACTCAAGAATACCCACTTGGTGCGACGGACAAAGATAAGAAGACATTGAGAAGGTTGGTAGGTAGATTTTTCCTCAATGAAGATGTGTTATACAAGATAAATCATGACATGGTCCTGCTTAGATGCGTGGATAGACACGAAGAAGACATGTTGATGCATGAGATTCAAGAAGGTTCCTTTGGTACCCATGACAATAGACATTCGATTCTAAAGAAGATGCTTATGGTAGGTTACTATTGGCTGACAATGGAATCCGACTGTTACAAATATGTGAAGAAGTGCCATAAATGTCAGATTTACGCTGACAAGATTCATGTGCCTCCAATTCTTCTCAATGTTATTTCTTCCCCGTGACCTTTTTATGTGGGGTATTGATATGATTGGAATGATTGAACCCAAGGCGTCGAATGGATATTGTTTCATCTTGGTGGCAATTGACTACATCACCAAGTGGATGGAAGCAACTTCTCATGCTAATGTCACCAAGCAGGTGGTAGTACGCTTTATCAAGAACAAGATGATGATTGATAATGGCTCAAATTTGAATAACAAGATGATGATAGAACTTTGTGAAGAATTCAATATTGTCCATCACAATTCGTCTCCTTACATGCCTAAGATGAATGGGGTTATTGAAGTTACTAATAAAAAAATTAAGAAGATTATCCAGAAGATGGTTGTTACCTTTAAGGATTGGAATGAGATGCTCCCTTTTGCTTTTCATGGGTATCTAACTTCTGTCCACACTTCAATATGGGAAACCACGTTCTCTCTTGTGTATGGTATGGAAGCAGTGCTCCCCGTTGAGGTTGAGATTCCCTCTTTGCGTGTTATAATGAAAACCGAGTTGTCATATGCTAAATTGGTCCAGAACAGGTTTAACCAGTTGAATTTGATTGAAGAAAAGAGAATGACAATCTTGTGGCATTTTCAATTATATTAGAAAAGAATAAGGAAATCTTTTAGATAAGAAGGTCAAGCCTCAAGGATTCATAGAAGGCAACCTCGTGCTCATAAAGGTCATGTCTTTTAATGCGGATTCTAGGGGCAAGTGGACTCCCAATTATGATGGCCCGTATGTTGTCAAGAAAGCCTGCTCTAGCGGTGCATTAATTCTTGAAAATATTGATGGTGAGGAGTTCCCACGTCCTCTGAATGCTGACGCAATCAATGAATACTTTTCCTAAATAAATAAAAGAACAAATCGCTAAGTTGAAAACCTGAAAGGGCGGCTTAGGCAAAGAAGTGTGTCTCGGTAGGCTAAACACTCGAAAGGGCAATCTAGGAAAAAGTTAGAGTCACAAATAGAATAAATTTTCCCGGTAGGTTGAAAACTAGCAAGGGAAACCTAGGCAAAAGGTAGGGGTTTCCTTGTGAAGGATACAAAAGCATAAAATGGGGCTTGAATTGGGGTTTTCAAAAATTTAAATAGTATGACACGTTTGGTTATCCTGGTTTGTTTGAACTCAAACTACTCCAGTCCACCTGCCAAGGTGATTTTGCCTCTCTCAAATGAGGTCTTAATACACTAATCAAAACTTTGATTACATAATCATAAAGACTACCGTCAATGTCTTATTGAGACTAAACCACAACTTCTTTTCTCAAGGTATTACAAAATATTAATAGAGTTCTAGAAAAACTATATCATAACTTTGATTTATACACAAGGTTAAAGCACAATGAATAGATAAGAGAGAGCTTTTAAAAATATTTCTTTGTAAGTGCAAGTGATGTTGATCACTCTTCAAGACTCCTTTATATAGGAGAAGCATATGAGACATGAGAAGATGATTTTGGAAGGTTGATAAAAAGTTGTTAATGCACTTTCCAAAAATATAGATCTCGTCTGGTACCAACAATTACTCTTTGATTTGCAATGATTGAATTCTAACGCATCAAAACTTGCTTCTTGAAAAACTGATCAGAATAGTTGTACAAAACTTCTTTGAGTGTGATATTTCAATAGTTGTACATAAATTTTAGCATTATAACTTCTTTGAGTGTGATAATTTAATAGTTGTATAAAAATTCTTATCAGATCTTCTTAGCGTAATTTTGTTTGCCAACTTCTATGCTTCTTTATCAAAACTTCTCTGCATATTTTATTAAATTATTAGAGAGCATATTTGTTATTTATGTATATATCATGTATTTGTTATCATCAAAACTATTACAAAGATCTAGAACCAAACTATTTTCTAACAATCTCCCCCTTTTTGATGATGACAAAAACATGTATATTTTGATAAATCACGTAAGAACATAAAGAATTAGGGTCTCCCCCTAAGTTGAATACTCATATAAACAAAAAAATAGATACTTCCCTGAAGATGTTTCATCAGAGCTTGTGATAGAAGTTCTGATAAGTCCATTTCACATAAGTTACTTTCAAGATACTTTTCCTGTTTGTTTTTAAAAAGTGAAAGAGAGGTTATGATATTCAAAATGTTTGAGACTAAGTCCTTACACTGTTATATTCAAAATATCTTAAGTTTTCTCTCTTTTTGTCTTAAATCAAAAAGAAATAAAAAATAAAAGAGAACAAAAAGGTGATGCATTCAATAAATATTAATAAACACAGAAGCATATGAACATAAGTTTTTAAGCAAGAAACAAACATAGCAGAAATAAGCAAAAGATCAGAACTAAGGTTATGGAGGAGGTGAAATTCATGTGAGCGAGGCTTCCAATAGACTTTTGATCTCATTATTTGATTCTTCTTGCTTCCCTAGTGAAATTCTGGCAACAGATACTTAATGTCACAGTAAATGTTATGACACCGTATCTGACAAACTTATACACACTTCAAACAGTAATTCAAAATACAGTAAAGAACACAATCAATTGTTAACCCAATTCAGTGTGTAAAAACACCTACTCTGGGGGCTACCAAGCCAGGGAGGAAATTCACTATAAGAGGTGTTAATTTAGGAATAAACCAACCAGTTTATCTCCTTCACTTAATACCTACCCAATGCAACTTCAATCTAAGTCCAACTTAAACCTGAGTTCCTACTCACTTCCCCTCAATCATAGCAGTGATACTAAACTATTGATTAATGAGATTATGAAGACATTCTTCAATACACACACTTGATTTTGCTTCAAAGATTTAATCAAGAGACACAATCACTCGTGCTTCAAAGCTTTGAGTGATAAACAATCCTTACTTGATTTTTCTTCAAAGCTTTAATCAAGAGACACAAACACTCGTGCTTCAAAGCTTTGAGTGATAAACAACCCTTACAACCAAATCCTACTCCAAGTCACTTATCAAAATGATAATTGCTTGGCTCACAGTAGTTACAACTATACAATGCCTTATTGATCTTCTGTCAAAAGTGCTTCACACCATTAGGCTTTGTCAGAAATATATAAGTTGCCTATTCTTCTTTTAGGGCTTCCATAAAAATAGCTAGGGTTAACTAAAGTTAACCTAAAGACTTGGTCTAGGGCTTTTTCATAACAAATTAGAGTTATGCAAGGTTAACCTAATGTCCACGTGAGCAACTGATCTGGACAATAATTCTTCAACTCAGAGAAGCACACCAGTTTCCTGAAAATTCTCAGGAAAAATAAATCTGCACAACAACTTGATCAGTACAGGATGTCTTAACATTGGTTATGACATCATGAATCTTGTTCACTGATTTTGGTAGAATTCAGTATATATGATCATAGCTTAATGATCATGATAATCACTCATACTGAGTAGTTCCTGTAGAACATTCTTTCTGCAGAATGTACCTTTATCCCAGAATGTTATAACATCAGTCGTGACATTCGCAATTCTGGTTTTACCAAAAAATAATGCCAACAAACAAACACTTACACCTAGAATCCCTTTAATTTCTTTGTTTGTTTCGTCATGTTTGTCCAACCTTTCCTTAACACCTGCATTATCTTTATTCAACTCACCCAAAGTTTTCCACACAAGAGAAGATGGAGCTGTTTCTACAAGTGAAGCCATATTCTCAAAAGTTACTGCAACAGATTCTTTCTCAAGAGATTCTTCAACTGACTTGCCTTTGTCTTTAAAAACGACCAGAGGTAGAGGTTATGGTTTAAGATATATTTCATTAAATTCTGATTCTAGTGAGGCTTCCCAAGAAGTGTTGTCTAGAAAAAGAAGGGGTTTCCTTACCCAATGACTTAGAACTTGATCCTAGAAGATTTTCAGGATCGCAGAAGTTTTGTTGAGCAATTTCATGACTGAGTTCCTTCATCTTCAGAGATTCAGAATTAAACTATTTTCTGAACTAAGTCCAGAGAGAATCAGAATCATCTAGGTTAAGATTATCCATGCATGCTTTCTTCAAGGATTTAATCCATTCCTGTATTTCTGTTTCAAAAACCAACAAAGATGTACCACCACCTGATTTGGATAGTTTTGGTGTTGGTTTTGGAATGGTTATTTTTTGAGAAGTTGTGACAAGATTGTCCCAAGCTTCTAGATCAATTATGGTTCTGAGAGGGTCTTCTGAGTAGTCGTTGGGAGTGGGAGAGTCAAAAACAATTATAGGAAAGTTAGGTGGTATTGAGTTATAAGGAGATGGAATATCTGGAAGGTAGAAGTCTTGTGATGTTATAGTTGACATATTTGGTGGTTTAGAGGTGTTGAGTGGGCAGGTGATGCTTGGAATTGAGGTTTTAGAGATGAGGAGTTTTCATATGTTGATAAGAAAACTAATTCGATAATAGAAACAAAAGAGGGGTTACCTTTCTTTTTAGCAGCTTTGGGAGTTTTCTAAGAAGTTCATTCCCAACAACTTTCCTCTTTCTTGTCTTTCTAGTAGCAACTTCCAGAGTTTGTCGCTTGAGATCAAGGATATTTACACATGGAATTATTTCATCACTCTTGTAGGCTTCCAAATATCTGAGAGTAATTTCTGGAGATGAGTCTGCTTTAGTGAAGAGAGGAAAATCCTTCAGAGGGACTCTTCTGGTGGTGATGACTTTCTTTGCTGTAAGTGTGGGATACTTCTTAATGGTTTCTATAATCTTCATTTTCTTAAGGTTATTGGTCTTGAGAGTCTTTCCAGCATATTGTTTCAGAACACTTGCTTGTTGAGCCTCACTCAGATGTTCTATCAGTTTATTCTCTGTCAGAATATCTGAAATAAGCCTTCCCAACAGAATCCAATATCTTTTGGTTCTTTCTTCTTCCCTTGTTCCCTTAACACTAGTCTTCAGATAATTGAGTAGAATATCAAGGAGGTGGACTTTTGCTTTAGTTACAATAAAGTACAACAGGTACTGTTGATCAATATTTATGTAGTCAGGCGAACTAGTTGATTTTCTTTGACTGATGCACCCCATAATTATTCTAGACAAAAATTTGAGATAGTTCTTCATATCTTTGATCTTGTTTGAGGGTTCTCAAGAGGAGATATTTCTTTGGATACGATGGTTAGGTCATAACCTTTTTCTTTCATTTCACTATATCTTATGCTGCTTTCGTCATGACCAATAAGCTTTCCAAAGAGATCTTCGGTGATGGCGATTTTCTTTCCCATTACATAAGAAGTTACTTAATGTTTTGATGTAGTAGCATAAATCCAAAATTCTTTAACCAATTTGGGAAAAATTGGACCAATTAATCGATCAAAATATTTTGTCCACCCTTGAAACTCAACATCAGGTGTAAGGTCATACACATTCTTTTCCATGTCTTCAAAATCAACTATGAGTTCACAGAGAACTTTCAGAGAATCAACCGAAGTGAGGAGAGTTCTTAAAGGTTCAACATACCTTTCTTCATTTAGAGTAGATGATGAACCAGGAATGTTAATTTGAGAATATTGAGATTTTTGTTGTTGTTGTTGTTGAGAAGAAGCCATTGTTCACAAATTTAGGGTTTGAGAGAACACAAAAGAGAAAAGAGAAAATACAGGGAGAATATGGTGAATAATAGGGAAGGTGTGAAAGTGTTTGTGAGAAAGTGAGGTATAATTAGCCAACGGGGAGAAAACATGAATTTTAATTTCAATTAATAAAATATACAAAATGATTAACAACATTAACTATTTCTAAAAAAGGGGGATGGCGTGAAGATTTTAAAGAGTTACTGATGTGATTCGCACCTCAATGCATCAACTCAACTGTTTCAGCCCTTCAGATTTTGAACACGTGTTCAGCCTTAGAGAGTGACTTAGCGTTTAGGGTTGACAATTATTGATATGGTGAACTACATACTTCTATCTTTTAAATGAAGCATTTTTGGAAAACGTTTAGATCTTATTGATAGTTTCTAATACAATTTTCCTTTTCAATTCAGAAGAACTATTGTTCAGATGCTCACAAAAACAAATTAAAAAGTTCTGAGGATTAAATATACAGAAACTACACTTTTATTCTGAGCATAATTCCATACTGAGGTGTTTCAGAATAAAATCAAATCTATCTTCAGCAAGGGGTTTAGTGAAAATGTCAGCCCATTGATGGTTTGTGTCTAAATTTTAAACAAAAAATTCTCTTCTGAATATAGTCCATAATGAAATGGTGTTTAATTTCTATACGTTTAGCCCTAGAATGTAAAATAGGATTTTTAGAAAGACAAATAGAAAAAGTATTATCACAGAGGATAGGAGTTTTACTCTCATAAATATGAAAATCTTCAAGCTGACTCTTCATTCAGAGCATCTGAGTATTGCATCCAGCTGCAGCGATATATTCAGCCTCAACAGTTGATAGTGCAATAGTGGACTGTCTTTTATTGGACCATGATATTTGGTTATCTCCCAGAAACTAGCAGCTTCCAAAAGTACTTTTTATTTCTATTCTATTTCCAGCAAAGTCAGCATCACAATATCCTACTAATTTATATTCTCGGGGTTTTCTATAAAAAAGACCAAGATTAGTTTTACCTTTCAGATATTTGAAAATTCTCTTAACTATTGTTAAGTTAGATTATCTAGGATCTGATTGGAATCTGGCACAAAGACAAATGCTATATAGAATATTAGGTCTTGAAGTTGTTAAATATAAGAGAGAACCAATCATACCTTTGTAGAGCTTGTGTTCTACTTTCTTACTTACCTCTTCCTTTTCCAAAATAGATGTAGGATGCATAAGAGTTTTGGATGGCTTACTTTTTGACATATCAAATTTCTTCAGAAGTTCTTTAACGTACTTGCTTTGATGTATTGAGTTTGCTTCCGGAGTTTGATTTATTTGAATTCCCAGAAAGAACTTGAGTTCACCCATCAAGCTCATTTCAAATTCTTCTTGCATAGTCTTAGCAAATTCTTTTCCCAAGGCGGCTTTAGTAGATCCAAAAATTATATCATCTACGTATATTTTAAAAACTAGAATGTCATTTTTAAATGGTTTACAAAATAGAGTTGTGTCCACCTTCCCTCTAGTAAAATCATTTTGTAACAAAAAGTTACTTGGTCTTTCATACTGTTGTACCCCAAAATTTGCCCTCCCATTTTTCATAAGAAAAGCACAGCCCTAGGGTTTCTCAAATATTCAAGATTGGCTCAGGAATCGATCAGACAGATTTCTCCTGTGGCAGTAAATCAACAATTAGGGTTTTTCTTGCATTTCTCAGAAGAAATTGAGTTCTCAGAAATTCAATTGATTTTCACATGTTTTCATGCTCTCTCAAATTTACTGAAAAGGAAGTGTTTGTTTTCAAGGTTAACCAGATGATTCGCGTCTTCTTAAACATTTTCTTGTTTAGAAATTAGAATAGACAATGCGTGTTTTAATTGGAATGCAGTTGCAAGATTATAGAGTTATTGGATTACTTGAGGTTTAAGTTATCAGATTGGAGCATTTTGTTTCATTTATCTTGATTGGGAATTTGTAAGATTTAGTTAAGATGCAAAGAGAAAATTGCGAGTTATTGACAGTAAAGGATTTTAATGGACATCAGAATATCTCATAAGACTTTCTCCATTTATTTCAAAAGTTGTTACAAAACAATTTATTATTTAAATGCTTTAGGTTTTACAACTTATCTTATTTGAAAAATAAATTAGTACAATTAATTGAATGTTTCTCTCTAAATTACAAAGAAAATGAATCTAGGCCTAAGGTTGACGGAGCTTCCTTTGCTTCCATGCTTGCCACAGAGTCTCGTGCTTCCCCTGCTTTGCCACCATCCAGTTGTGCTCACATGAAAATGAAAGACAGAAAAATAGTTAGTACAATTAATTGGACATGAGTAAGAATTTTCAAAAGAAAAAAAGTGTTCATCATTAAAGTTTGCAATTTGGAATCAGAGGGCTTATTTTTAATTCATCACATTTTTATTTTCTCTATTTGAAAAACACAAGAGAATTATTTTTCTTGGTTCACAAAAAGAAGAAATAAAAATACAAGTAAGTTGTCCAAACAAAGGAAACGCAAACAAGCTGGACAAAACAAATGAAAATAGCGAAAGCAAACAGAATAATACAAACTGGATGCAACAGGCTGTCCAAACAAACAACAAAGTTGTCCAAACAGCATAAGCAAGTAGCATAGCAGTACAAGCAAGCAGCATAGCAGTACAAGTAACAAGCAGCATAGCAGTAGACAACAGGAAACACAAAGAAAGTACAGCAATATGGTAAACCAAGCCAACAAGCAATAGGCTTTGTTTCAATAAGCCATTTTCATCATTTCCCATTTTATTTACAAACTTTTCAGAAAAAGCAATTTACTTTTTATCATTGAGAGAGGACAGAGGAAAGAAATCAGCTAAGTTATTGGAATTTCACAAAAGGTACAACTTTGCTGCCCTGCCCATAGCCTGTCACAAGTTGCATAGAGTATGCTGAAAAACAAAACTGCAACAAAGAGAGCAAAAGAACAAAAGGCCAAAGTATTCAAAATATGAGGTTTTCCCCCCTTTTTTGAATAAGCTGTCAAAAGGCAACTAATATAACAGTAGATAAGGCCAAAGCAAAGCGGGGGACATAAGAGAAATTATCAAACACAACTCAAAAAACCTCCAAACTGTCAAACAAGTTTTAAAACCTCAACAACCAACCTTCCAAAACTGATAAACCATTTTGAAAAACTCACAAAGCCTGCAACATTTCAAACCAATAACCAGAAATTTATCCAAACTGTCAAACATACAAAAACCTCAAAACTGTCAACAAATCAAAATAACAAAAACATTCAAAAACCTCCAAACTGTAAAACAATTTTCAAACACCAAAAAACCTGCATAGCCAAAAAAAACTGATCCCAAACCAAGCAGAAACAGTCACAAATCTGTGACAACCCACAACAAAACCTGTAATACAGTACCAACAAAGTCCAAACTATCAAACTACCATCAACTCCCAAACTGTAAAATCCAAACTGTAACCAAAATAAAAAGAAACAGAAAAATATCCCAAAAACTATAACCATCAAACCTGTCAAACATCTTAAATCCAGAAAACCAGAAAAAAGGTCTCAAACATCATAAATCGTTATCATCAACAAATATCATCAAACTAAAATCACCATCAACCAAAATCTGTCATAATCCATAACCAAAGACTTGCAACAAACTCCAACAATCAAAAACAGTTCCAACCAAATCCAACGAACAACATCATCATTCAAAGTAAATAGGATAGGCAAAAGATTACCAGAAACACCACGCTTTTAATCTTCATTTCCTCCCCCCCCCTCTCTGGCCACCAAGGAACGACGCCATCCTTTCTCCATTTCATCGAAAATTTCCAAACAGGTATGGTTTCTTCACAACCTATACTCCTGCATTTCAATGGATACTAAGTATGATCAACAGAAAAAAACATAAAAAAGACAAAAACCACAAAAAATAGTTCAAGCTTCAATTTACAGAACATCACCTTTTCAAGAAGAAAAACGTTAGAGCTTGGTTAGGAGGAGAGAGAGGGCATTCTGGCAACCGTGAGTTGGGAGGGAGGATCAGATAGAACCCTTTAAGCATGAATCTGACCTTAGGTTTTTTCAGAGAAACGTGAATCATGGTGAGATGAGGAGAGATTAGTTTGTTTTGTCCATGAGCTTAAGAGGTTGAGAGATTTCAGAGATGGAAAGATGAACGAGATTGGAAGAGAGATAACAAACGGCGCCACTGGGGATGAAAGGGGAACCACAAACCGTAATCTTTGTTGACCCTAATCAAATGCGTTAAATAGAGTTAATACAATGGGCTAGTTCATTTCCAAATCCCTTTAAGCCCACATAATTGCTAGTCCTCCCCTCCCCCCCCCCCCCCCCCCCCCCCCCCCCCCCCCCCCCCCCCCTTGGCCAGTTTCATTTACAACAACTAAAACCTTTTCTTCTTTGGGCCTAGTACCCTTTAAGTTCACTCAAGACCATTTATACTTTTTAATTTGTTTCTTTCTTATGTTTTATTACTAACTAAAATATAGAACACATTTTTTTGATTTAAATCTTGAAAATCAATTTTCACTATTTTCTTTCCTTAAATAACTTATCTTTATTAATTTTTTACATTTAATAAAAACACCAAAAACATTAATTTAGTTAGTTTTCTTTCTTTAAGTTTGTTTACATGATTAATAAAAATACACAAAATAATAATAATAAGATTTTTGATTTAATCCAACTTCTTTGTTAGAATAGGTTTTATGTTTCTTTTTCATGTAAATACATTTCATACTTTGTTGATTTTTATTTTCATAAATTCTCATAGCTTTATATTAAATCGCACTAAAATTCGATTTGGTTGTATTGCTTGATATTTGGATATTGCTATTTCATTTGATTCATCCTCATTTGTAACAATTGTACCCCCATTCCCGAATACTTATGTAATAGTGTAGAATTTCAATTCCCGCAATTTACTTCTTTTCATATACTGTATAGTAATTAGGCATGTATGGCAAGACACAAAAATCAATCGCTAGATGACCTAATCAAAGAATAAATAACTTGAAACCAACACACTTTCTCACACCCGCACCTCTAGGGTAACCTCGCTCGTTGCCTCAGAAATACAATCATGTCCCTCGAATATGAGACACTCTATCAATGACCCTTTGATAAACAAAGATCGTAGTCCCTCGATGACCCTCGATGTTGCCTTCGATTAAAACGATCTCGTCCCTTACAAAAATTGCTAGAGCGTCTCACGAGTTGCCTTCAATGATTGTAAAATTGACCCACGCCTGTCCCTTAACATCCAATGATGGGGCTTCTTACCAAATCAATGGTAAGATAGCACCATTAAAAAGAAGAAAAGAACAATTTAAGACCTTTCAAGTAGATAGATTCTCTCTTAGTTACTCGCTTGCCCATGACAAAAACTTTTACACCTACACCTCCATTTCAAAACATTTTCAAAAGACAAGACGTTTTGTATACGTTCTTATAGAGACGAGAACCATTGCAAAACCTCTTTTCAAAACACTTTTCAAAACACGATTCACAAACACATCTTTGAACCATTTTTCGAAACAAAACTTTGTATACGTTCTTATAGAGACGAAAACCATTACAAAGAAATTTTCCAAAATACTTTCAAAACCCATACCACAAGCACACAATCATACAAAAGCAAGTGATATAAACAAGTAACTAAGAGCCCATGGAAAACCATGGATGAAAAGGGTGCTAATACCTTCCCTTTTCATAATCTACCCCCCGAACCCGAGAAAATTCTCGAAAGGTCTTTCCTGTGCTTTTTGCCTTTTCTTTTGGATAAAAGAAAAGCCGGTGGCGACTCTTGCTAACCTCACAAGTGCAAATGAAACGCAAAACCTCTAGTCAGTTCTCCCACCTTATCACACATACCAAGCTCTAGGAGCTTGTTTCAGACCATATAAAAATTTCTTAAGTTTATAAACATATTCTGGATGTTTTTTATATTCAAAACCAAAGGGTTGGTGCACATAAACTTCTTCATCAATGTAACCATTTAAAATGGAACTTTTGACATCCATTTGATAAATAGTGATGTCATTATTTACAACAATTAAAATTAAGAGTCTGATAGATTCTAACCTGACGACTGGAGCAAAGGTTTTCGTATAGTCTATTCCTTCTTGCTGACTATAACATTGTGCAACCATTCACGCTTTGTTTCTGAAAACTTCTCCTTGTTCACTTAGCTTGTTTCTGAAGACCTATTTAGTTTCAATGAGTTGAAGCCTTTTTGTTTAGGAACTAGATCCCATACATCGTTTCTGGTAAATTGATTTAGTTCTTCCTGCATTGCAAGTATCCAATCATTATCTATAAGTGCTTCGTCTATGGAAGTAGGTTCGATCAGAGACACTAATCCCATACGATATTCTTATGTATTTCTGAATGTAGATCTTGTTCTGATTGAATCATATATCTTTCCCAAAATCAAGTTTTCAGGATGCGCTAAGATGCTTCTGGATTGTATTTTCTAGATGGATTCTTCAGAAACCATTGTAATATTTATGATATCTTCTTCTGTATTTGGTTGAAGTTCTGAACTTTTATTTTCCAAAGATATGTCTTCAATACATGTAATTTTAACTTCAATATCTGCAAAAGATTCACCCTGCTTTGACTTTTGAGAGCCACACTTATCAACAAATCTGACACTAATAGATTCTTCCATAATTTGTGTTTGTGTTATATACTATACAATCTTTTAAGCATTTAGAGTATCCTAACATGAAACACTTTTGTGCCTTAGAATCAAACTTGTTCAGATGTTCTTTATGTTCAATATAAAATAAGTACATCCAAATGGATGGAAATAAGAGATGTTGGCCTTTATGTTATTTCACAGTTCATATGGATTCTTTTCCAGAATATGTCTTATTTAGATTCTATTCTGAATATAACACGTTGTGTTAATTGCTTCTATCCATAAGTTTTTAGCAATGTTCGTCTCGTTGATCATGGTTCTGACAATTTCTTGTAAAGTTCTATTCTTTCGTTCTACAACTCTGTTTTTTTGAGGAGTTCTAGGACAAGAGAAATCATGAGAAATTCCATTCTCATTTAAAAACTTTTCAAAACTTTTGTTTTTAAATTCCCCACCATAATCACTTCTGACTTTTACAATTCTAAACTCTTTTTCATTTTGAACATGGTTACAGAAAGTAGAGAATACAACATGTGACACGTCCTTGTGTCTTAAGAACTTTACCTATGTCCATCTGCTACAGTCATCTATGGTCGCTAATCCGCACTTTTGCCACTGATGAATGCAGTTTTCACTGGTCCAAACAGATCTATATGCATAATTTCTAATGGTCTAGAGGTAGAAACAACATTTTTTGATTTGAAAGAGGGTTTTACAACTTGCCTTTTTGACATGCTTCACACAGAGCATATGTGATGAATTTCAAGTTAGGAAATCCTCTTACCAGATTGAGTTTGTTAATTTGAGATATTCTTCTCAAACTAACATGTGCCAATCTTCTGTGCCAGACCCATTGCTTATCGTTAACAAACATAATACATTCAGTCTTTTTAGTTTAGAATGTTTTATTTTATAAATGTTGTTCTTTCTCTTAACATTAAAAATGATAGTGCCATCTTTCTGACTAACTTCTTTACAGGACTTTTAAGTTAAATATTATATCATAACCGTTATCACTTAATTGACTGATGGATAACAGGTTATGCATTCATCCATATACTAACAAAACATTAGTTATACAAGGAAGTGTATTGATACCAATGGTTCTAGAGGCAATAATTTTTCCTTTCTGATTGCCTCCGAAACTTACGTATCCTCCATATTTAAGTTCCAGGCTAATTTTAAATATTGACACGAGGTTGCTGCCTGTTGCAACTAATTTTAAATATAGAGTCTCCACCCTTAATTTATATCCTAAGGAAGGGAGTATAAAGGAATAACCCTAAAAAAAGTTCAGAGATTCTAAGTCTGACTCGGTTCTAGACGAGGGGAAGGTGTTAGACACCCATCGTCTACCTTGTTCACAAGGATACTAGGTTTAGAAGTGCAATTTTAGGAAATATGGTTTTAATTTTTATTAGGGAACTCGTCACAATTTTTATCGTATGCCTACGTACCCTCTTAGGAGGAATCAGAGTCCCAATTAGTAGTTCGCAATTGATTTTGTGTTTTTTATGGATTGCGAAGATATTCACATTTTCCGCGCGTTTAGTCTGCGTGTCGTGAATAACGGAGATTGTCAGACTAAACGCGTAGTCGATTTGAATGAATTCACAATTCTTTTTTAAAGTATATTATTGAAATAATTTTATCCTTAAAAAGGAATTGTAGTTGGTCGAATATATTTTTTAATATATTAATTATTGAAAATATTCTATTTAAATGCTAGATGAAGAATTGAATTTAATGTAATAAACAAAAATAAATATGAATGAATTTAGAAAATAGAAATTCGTATGGTAAATAATAGTAATAATGAATATAATATTAAATATTTTTATAAAATAAAAATATATAATAATTATTGTAATTAATAAAACATAAGAAAAATATGAAATTTATAAAAAATGGTAAAATAAATAAAAGAAATAAAATTAAAAAAAAACGCATGGGGTATGAAATGTTTTGAAGTAGTAAAGTGGTTGGGTGTTAAAAGCATGGGGCAAAATTCAGATATTGAATTTCGTCCAGTAACGAAGGGGGTGCAGATTTAAACGTATTAGTAAAACATGAGGGTATGTGTAGTAGGGGTCCAAGTCCAGATGTTTGACTTGGCCCAATAGGTTGGGTTTTTTTTTAAAACATGATTAGCAAAAAAAGGGTTCACGAATTGTAATTGGGCTTGGCCCAAAAGACACACTTTTGCTCCGCTCGGATCAGGTGTGGGAGAAGCATATGGTGAGTATCATGGGCGCGCGTTATGGGATGCATGATTGAGATCAAGCGAATATGA
The DNA here is from genome assembly GCA_948472305.1 of Vicia faba. NCBI lineage: Eukaryota > Viridiplantae > Streptophyta > Magnoliopsida > Fabales > Fabaceae > Vicia > Vicia faba. The sequence goes on from OX451738.1 coordinate 1,244,078,879, forward strand.
GCGAGGGAGTATGATAATAGCTATATATGTATGGGTATGGAATTGTTAGCCATAATATAATTTGTTTTTAATGAAATAGAACAAATCATTTTTGTTGTACACCTCTCTCTCTGTCTCGTTGGTTCTCTCTTCTCCTTCCACAACATACAACCCTAGTGCCGGAATACAACCTATGTCACCACCATTGTGAGTCTTATCTCTGGTGGAGATCAAACCCCCAAACCCCACAGAAAAACCCAATCCCAACATCAATTAAAAAAACGCAAGGACAAAAGTTAGGTCTCGTTACCCTCCTCGCACGAATTTGTTTATCTTTCTTCTTCCATTGACTCCCTTTTCTCCTTGTTATTGCAGGTACAATTGTGGTGGCTTAACAAAGGCGTGATAGAGGTTGAAGCAGCGATGACTCGAACGAACTTAGGGTTTTGGAACAAATTTTATTCCTTCTCTTTGCAACAAATTTTCTCCTGTGTCTCATTCCCCCTTTATGTAATTTTCTTTTCTGTTGTAATCCCCCACCCCTCTATAACAGTTTTTCTCCCTCCTATTCATTCTTTGTTTAGGTTTTTTATAGCATTTTTAGGAGATTAGTAATTTAAGAAATGAACCAACTTGTATGTAGATTTTAATTATGGTTTGATCTTTGTTTGTAAAATATATTGATTGCATTTGGACAACTTAATTAGTTCCCATATTCATTTCAAGCTGTATTGATTTTATTTCTATGATTGTTCTGATCACGTTTTTGTTTCTATGTTAATTCCTATCTCTGTGTTGATTTGTTTTTTATGTTATACTGATTTTATATTAAGTCAATTTACAAGTTAAGATTTTTGAACATAAAGCTTAAATTTTGCAACGATTTAAATAGTGTGTGTTTGTTCATTAAAACACGTTCTATCCGCTGGTTTAATCTGTACACTAGATGTTAGTCTTTTGGAGCATGTGCTTTTTTGAATGGGTTGTACCATGTTTCGGATTTGGGCCTGAAAAATGGGTCATTGATGGCCTTCACGTTTCTCTCTCAATCTAACAAAACAGTTACATGAATAAACATTGTTAAAAAGAAAACAATAATACCGTTAATCAAAACAACTTTAATATAATAGATAATAAAAATAATTGATAATAATTACATTTTAAACAAAACTATTCAAAACAAAATAAAACTGAATAGCCTTACTAGTTCAACTCATTGGGCTTTAACAAAAAAAATTCTCTATACACCCCCCTCTTTAGTATTTAAAAAGGACTAAAAGAACTCTACACGAGTCCTGTTTGATTTATATTGGGCCTCCTAAACAACATGAATCATTTGTATACCCCTAAAACTATCTAAAACCTAAATGGGCTTTATCAAATAAAAATGAATTTCTTTAAGCATCCTGTTTAAAAGAAAAAGAACCTTAATGAGCCTTAAGAAAACATATTGCTTCACACATTCTTCACAAACTTAAATGGATCTTAAAGAAAGGATTTGTTCACACTTCCTCTTAAAACAATACACCTTCCTTAGCCTAAGATGAACTTCTATTTTAAAATCTTAATGGGCCATCAGATATTGATATTCCATTTTAAATCTATACACCCCTTTTCCACGTTTTACTCCCTTATTGGAATAAAAACCATATAAAGTGAATCGATTAACAATAAACCTACATATAATACAAGGGTAGGGAAAATTTGGGGTATGATAGTTGCCCCTATTTAATCATCCTTCAATTGAACAGTGCGAGAATATGCAAGTCTCGCACGTTTTGATCAAAAGTTTAGTAAATATAGGAAGACCCCAAAATTTGTCTGAAAGTTCATAAGAATATACTGTACAACATTCTTATGAAAGTGGATAGTAGGCATAAGTGATGATGTATCATCTTGCCAGCGTTTGAACCAAAGTTGATTTAACTTAGATATGACGATGCAGATAGTTTGTCAGTATCCAAAAGAAATTGTAAATTTCCCATATTTACCATAACCTAGGAGGTAAATGATACATGTTTGAACAACCAACTTACTAATGCTTGGAGACTAGTATAGCAAGTTTTGATTTGATTTTGTTTATTCATCGCACCCTAGGGGATGGATAAAATAAAGTTGGATAATAAAATGATGCATGGAGACTGATGCAAAGAGTTATATCGCAGGAAAAAATAAAAACAAACATTGATGCATTTAGACTGATGCAATGAGTTATGTCGAGGAAGAAGCTCTGATGGTGACATTGCTGCCTGGAGAATGACGCAATGGATTATACCATGAAAAAGCTTGATAAAATATTGTGGCATGGAGATTGATGCAGTAGACAAAATCTGGTAATAACATTGCTACATGGAGACCAATGCAATGGAAGGAATTTGATAACATCGCTGCATGGAGGCTGACGCAATGGAAGGAGTTTTGATGACATAGCTGCATGGAGTATGACGCAATGGGTTACGTAAATTTATTTTGCATATCTATCACAACCTAGGGAATAGATATTTAAGAAGAGCTTTGATAACTACATGTCGCATGGAGTTTGAGGTAATGAGTTATATCGAGGAGGAAACTTGATAGCAACATTTCTGCTTGGAGACTGATGCAATGGGTTATACCATAGAAAAAGTTTGATAACAACATTGTTACATGGAGACTGATGCAATGGAAGAAGTTTGATAATGACGTCACTACATGGATTTTGACGCGATGGAAAAAGTTTGATAATAACATTGCTGCATGGAGACTAATACAATGGATTATATTGTAGATAGGGAAACACATTGCTGCATGGAGCTGACACAATGGGTTAAATTGCAGATTTCACACATTGCTGCCTGGGCTCTGACACAATGAGTTAGATCATGAAGAAAGAACATATTGTTGTGTGGAGACTGACACAATAAGTTAAATATATAAAATTTCACACATTATTGCATAGAGACTGACACAATGGGTGGAGTTACTGATTTCGAAACATTGTTGCCTGGAGTCTGACACAATGAGCTAGATCGTAAAGAAAGAACATATTGTTGCGTGGAGACTGACAAAATAAGTTAAATATAAAAAATTTCACACATTGTCGCATAGAGACTGACACAATGGGTGGAATTGCTGATTCCGCAACATTGTTTCCTGGCGTCTGACACAATGAGCTAGATCACAAAAAAAACATATTGTTGTGTGGAGACTGACACAATAAGTTAAATATAGAAAATTTCACACATTGTCACATAGAGACTGGCACAATGGGTGGAATTGCTGATTTCACAATGTTGTGCCCTGGAGTCTAACACAATGAGCTAGATCGCAAAGAAAGAACATATTACTGCATGGAGACTGACACAATAAGTTAAATATAGAAACTTTAGCGGCCTTTTTTTTTAAAAAAATTTTTGCTTTTTATTTTGCGAATTTGTGACGGTTTATGTTGATATTGTAAGCTTCGTCTTTATCATTTCCTTGGTCTTAATTGATGTATTGAGGAAAAACACGTCGTGGACTTTATCTTTTTTTATTCCTCAATCTTGGATGATGGACGCGAGGAAAAGGATGCGCTTGAACCTTTGCTTAGATCATTCCTTAATGATGTATCAAGGAAAGATATATGCTTGAACCTTTTGTTTAGATAAATCACTTCTCTTGAGAATATAATGCGCCATTGAATTAACTGAAATCTACCCTGCCCTTGGTTAAAAATTAAGGTTTTTTAAAAATAGAAAGAACTCCAACTTCTAGCTCAAGGGGGTTAACTACGGATTAACTCCTTATTACTCCATTGTTTAGGAAGTGAAACAATTCCTTACATCATAAGCTAAGCCTTACTATTAAAAAGCATACTTCAACAAAATTCAATTATTTTGTAATTTCATCATTCTCCCCCAAATTTTGTTAAAGTAAAAATGGAAAAGAAGAGTGAAAATGGAAAGTCGCTAATTATTTGTGGAATGAATCGATTCAAAAACATGCATGCTTATTTTATTAGAATTACTGATCAAAGAGTACAAAGTTTATAACAAATAACACTTATCAAAAAAATAAATTAAACATGATAAAGCCTAATTATCCTAGGGATAAGCTTCTTTAGTGATCCACCAATCAGGGCGAGGAATTTTCCAACATATGCGGGCCATCTTCTTCAAAAGTTAATTGCTTATTGTCAATCAACTCTTATATCACTTCTTTGAATGAATTTCATTCTTCAATCGAATGCCCCGCTACTCCACCATGAAACTCACATTGGACATCTGAGTTGTACCAAGAAGGAATTGAAGACTTCATGGATCTGGTTTATCTAGGGGGTCATTGATAAATTTTGGACCAAATATGACCATAATTAATTATATGTCACAGGGATCGGGTCAAACTGGCGAGTTTGCCTTTCTTGGCTGTTTGGACCCATATGTTGATTCGCGCGTTAATGTTAATTGTTTCGATTTTGAACCTTTAGATTCTAACATCGATGTCGAGGTGAAATCTTAGCTTGTTGGTTCTGAAGTATAGGCTATCACTGTTGGTGTTAAAGACCAGAGGGTGGTTGTTGGCATCAGGCATCTAATGTATATGAATATTAATAATAAGGCACATGAGACGAAGTTTTGGGAGCTTGGTAAGTTTCCCATATTGCATTTGTTTCATCTTCTTCTTCCCCTTGGAAATCTCTACGTGATTCACTAGTCTGGTCACTCAAGTGTTTTTGGATTTTTCCAGTTTTGATGTTGTTCTCGATGTGTTCCTCAACTATTACTAGGTCAAAAAAGTGTGATGATATACAACCCAACATTTTTTCATAGTACTGACCTCATAGGGTGCTCATGAACATGTCTACCAACTCCTTATCGAATAAGGGAAGTTGTACTCGAGCAACCAACCCCCTCCATCTTTGTGTGTATTCTTTGAAGGATTTGTTACTCCTTTGAGATAAATCTTGTAGTTACATGCGGCTTGGAGCCATGTTAGTGTTGTATTGATAATGCTTCTGAAATGCCAAAGCTAAGTCACTCCAGGAGGGGATGTGGTTTCTTTCTAATTGTGTATACCATTATAATGATGCTCCACTAAGGCTGTCTTGGAAACAATGGATAAGAAATTTGTTGTCGCGTGGATATGCTTCAATTTTCCTAACATACATCTTCAAATGGGTCTTAGGACAACTAGACCCGTTGTACTTTTCAAAGTTTGGCATCTTAAACTTCGGAGGAAATACCACGTCTTCAACCAAACATAAAGCATAAACATCAAAATTATGAGTGTCTTGTCCTTCTATGGTGCTAAGCCTCTTTTCCAGCATGTGGTATATGTTGGTGTCCTCAGCATCTTGTGGCTCTTCAGTATTTATGGTCGGGTTTCCCCCATGGGGTTTTAGCACAGGGAATGAAAATTGATGATACTCGATAGATTCATGTGATGGAGTATACCCATCTTGGAAAATGGCATGTTCTTGCACGTCAAGTGTTGCACCTAAATTTCGCCCCTAATAATTTTTTTAGTCGCACTTTCATATTATATTTTCCTATTTGGTCACAATCATTAATAGATATCTTCATTCATCACATTTTGCATCACCATTCGTATTTAAGTTGACCAAAAGTCTATTTAATTCAACATTTGCATCATTTTGTAGTTGAAAAATACCTGATATTTCACTTCATGCATTTTTATCTCTTTACTCATTTCTTGCATTGCTCCAAGTTGTTTCTATGTCGATAATATTAATATTTTGGTTTTATATACAGACTGTTAAAAGAGATTCGACACTATACGGAAAAATATTTCAAGTTTTCACCTTTTACTGTTCATTTTTTGAATATGCGTTTCACGTAGATTATGGCGGTGTGCTCGCTTTATTTCCTCGGTACAGTTCGAAGTCTCGTTTTTAACCATAAATGTCTGTTTAGCCTGATAATTTTATTCTCATTTTATTTCGATTTTGACTTTTTAAATATTTTTTCTTTAATCTTTGAGACATGTAGTTTATTTTAATGTGTTCATTTCCTTTTTTCGGATAAATTTTTGTCAGTTTTTTTTAATCATTTTTAGTCATTTTGGGTCTTTATTTTTTATTCAGAAAAAATTCAAAAAAATTATTATTAATTGAATTAATTTTTACACTTTCAGTTTTTCACCTCATTTTTATTATTAAAAGGGCTTTTCTGTCATAAAAAAATGTTTGTTACACTTTGCTTTACTCTCATTGGTTGTTTGGAAGAGGTTGCAGATTGATACAGAAAACATAGCCAACGAAATTGAAAATCAGAATGAAATTCCCTCTTCATTTTGTAATTTAAACAACCTCTATATTCTTTGTTTTCACAATCAAATACAACACAACAAAAGCAACTAACAGTAATCTTCTCTCCTTCTCTCTCCACGAATAATCCTTTCCTCTCTTCCCAATACAGTAATACTCCCTCATCTTTAATCTTCCTTCCTCTCAACCTTCGCCATTATTAACCCTTAAATTCCTTTATTTTACATACAACATCACCTCCCTTCACCTTCATCAATACTCCCTTCCGTAACTCCCTTTCATTTCTGCTAGAAACCCCATCTAATTTCATCTCTGTTCTCCGAATCACTACAACCTTCATCCTCCGTCCGTCGCTACCGAACAATAACACCCCTTCAATTGATCCAACAGTAACCCAAACAGCACCAAGCCTCCAAATTCACCACAGCCCTCATTGAGCCACCACCCTGCTCCGCTCATATCCATAACCCAGCTCTCAACAACCATCACCTTTTGTCTGCTAACCTCCACCAATGACCCATAGCTACCACATTGCCAGATTTTTGAGAGCCTCACCAATATCTTCTCTTCATGTCGTTATTCATGCTGAGCACCAAGCCATCTCAGCTTCAACAACACTCACAACAATCTTTTCTTTAGATTCTGGTAACTTCTTGAATTCAATTCTCGTATGTGAATAGTTTAATGTTGATATTGAGACCTTGATAATGTGTTACTTCATTTTGATTTCGATTGAAGAGTGGAAACGTGTTAAGTGTTTTGTGTGTTAATTTTGATGGAAGTTTATTGCCAATGCTGCCATTATTTGCGTTGAATCTGTTTGAGAAATTATGGGAGCAATATTGTTACTTTTCTTTTGTTTAACTTTGAACAAGGAAGTACAGTCATAACATTCGTTCCATTCCTGTGAGCTTTTGAACATAGTTAAGGCACCGATATGCTATTTTTTTTGTTTCGTGAATGATAACATGACTTTTCTTTTGTGGATTATTTTTTAAAGTAATTAATTGATATTGAGTAGTTTCATTGTTTTTACTTCTGTGAATGATGCCTTTTGTTTGAGATCAATTTGAAAGATATGTTGATGTAGTATAGATGAATTCAATTCACAAAGTTCATTGGTTGATATTGGTGTTTGTACATAAGGTTGGAATCACTTGGAAATTGATTTTCATGAGCTTTTTTTATGCATAATTTTGTGTTGTCCAACTTTTGATTTGTATGAATAATGCTTGATTTAAGCTTGATTTTTCATGGATTGAATTGAATTATAGATTGAGTTCTTGCTTTTAATAGAATATATTCATTTGTTCATGTGCATCACACAATTTCATTTCAATTTTGTGATTACTAAAATAGATTTTAATTGTTGCAATTCCATTCATTTTAATTTTTATACCGTTTATGCTACTAACGAGTTTGTTTATTGTGAAGGTTTTCTGAGAATTGCTTCAAGCATTCATTCTTGCATATCGCGTTCATAATTTCTTCTTCATTCCCTTTTTATTGTATTCTTTATTTCACTATTCTGATTTAATATTTGGTAATGTAAATATATAATTGTACATAATATTTTTTTACTGTATATTTTATTCACTTGTAAATAAATCAGGTTATGTAAATATTATTTTCATTGCATTATGATTTTAAATTTTAATTCAAATTAACTTTTGAAAATCGTACTGACGCATATAAGTTTTCCCGTACTGTTGGTTTTGTCTGTATATTTCATGTGATGCAGGGAATCTTATCTGATATCATGAGCTTTATCCATCACCTTTGCGCTTTATCTGATTCCTCTCCTGACACGCTTTTCTCGTCTGTGATTTATTTTCACGTGTTGCACTATCTTTGTCCGTTGCTTAGAGTATTATCTTACATCTGGTTTTTTGATGTTGTCAGCTTGTGATTTATTTTCACCTGAGGTTTGGTATACTCTTAGCTTATTTTTTCTGTCTATGGCTTTAAACACAAAGGGATGGGAACACTTTATTTACTTTATTATGTCAAGTACTAGTTTCTTATTCGCTCAGATCCTTTTTTCCTTATCTTTTATCCTCCTGTACATAGGACACTGTCTTCATTTTCTCCCATTCTTTAATTTTCAAAACCTTCTCATCTTTTTCAAAATCTTCTTTGTTTATAAAATCAAACTGCTTTCATAATAAATCTCAACTTTGTCGAGTACCTTTCCTTTTTAAACTTATTTTCTTTAAACAAACTTCAATTCATTTAATCAAACTTTGACATATTTCAAAATTAACAAAAACACTTCAACTCATTCAAACTCTTTTGTGCGCTCGAGCATTTTTATCCTTCAAAATTTTTTCAAAATGAGACATGATTCATCGATAGTCGACCAACATTCTTTTATCCCTATGGTTATAAAGGTGTCTAATTTTCCACTTGAGTTCCAGAGGCGTTCTCAAACCCTCACTCTTGCTGACGCAGGGTCCATCTTTCTCACACCTTGTGGGCGTTAGTCGAGATTTGTCTCCTAACAATAATGACTTGTCTCTTCGTTTAAAATCAACCAACATACAAGTATTTTCTAGCCGAACTACGATGCTCTAACTTTCCCATTGCACGAGGGAGTACGTAGGCACTAAGTCTTATGACCCAAGGCGAGCAAAAAAATAATAAAAAACATTTTCTTTTGTTTGAAAATACTCATTCATTCTTTTCCTTTAGCAAGTTAACCTTTACATAACACTCCTTTTAAAAGAAACCAAACAAAGTGGATCCTGCGGAGTACCGTAGATGCTTAGGGTGCTAACACCTTCCATTTGCATAACCGACCCTCGTACCTCGATCTCTGATCTTTTATTTCATTGTGGGTTTTGTTCGCTTTTTTCCCATTTCCCTTTGGAAACAATAAAGTGTGGTGGCGAATTCATTATGTTGAGATGATTTAATTGATGGCTTAAATCTCAAATATTTATCGCTACAACTTTTTATATTATTTTCGCATTTAATCTTTTCGTTTTTCGGACGTGTGCAACAGAAGTGGCGACTTCACTGGGGACAAATTGACCTATTGCTGGTCCATTCCTAAGTGGGTAAATCCTAACTTTGTTTGTTTCTTTTCTATGAGTGTTTATATATTGTTTCACTTGCTTTTTATTACTTCCCATTATTCTCTATATATGTTTATTTGGATTTTCTTGGTTTTCAGAGGCTTGGTGATTTCTTATAAGTCTTCTACCCAGACTTTGGGAAAATTTAAGATAGGACGGGCGGTACAGTCATGTTAACTTTGAGGGAGTAATCCAAAAAAAGGAGACATGAGATCCCTCACTCAGTGGAAGCCCCTTTGATTGTAAGTCAATTAACTTTGGGAAGACGTACTGCTTTCGACTTAGGAGTTTACTGAAGCTGAGGAACGTAGAACCCTTAACCCAACTTGGCCTTTTAGGTGTAGTGTGGAAAATATGACAGAGTAATACGAAAATGGTTGTCTCGCGATGCTACGTTCGGACGAGTTTTTCCTAAGAATATTACTAATTACCGAGTTAATCGGGACATTGTTAATATCTGAAGGAAGGATGTAGACTCTGGGAATCTCTTATAACCTTGTTTGGAAGGTGATAACCGTTAGTCCATACCTTATGGGTTGTACCTTTGACTCCAGGATCATGACTTTGAACCTGTTCTTGTTACTGTGCAGTGTATTGCATAAACATTGCATATCATTTGCATCCTCTGTATCATTCTGCATACATCCAGGTTGTTCATGATCTTATTCCCAGTTTCTTCTTTCTTCCAGTTAGTCGTGTACCGTCAAGCTGATTCCTTAACACAACTACAGGACTAGAGCTACTGTCAGATTGAGAATGGAAAACCAAGAACAACACAACATGGAAGTCAGAATGGAAATCGATGAGTTGAAGTCAGGCATGGCCTAAATTATTGAGATGAAACAAGTATTGATTTCCATAGGAGAGTCACCTCAAAGGACTGTGATATTTGAAATCTCAACTGCTGTTGTTGACACTCAACCTATCCAACACACATCTACTACATGGCCAGAGTTAGGGTTACCTCAGAACTACTCTCTGCCTGTTGCAATTACTTCTATGGTTGGCCAGTCTTCCCGACCAATCTTTCAAGCTCCGATTTTCACTAAACCTTAGCGAATCATTCATACTGCTTCTCGTCAACCTCCTGCACAAGCTGCTTTTGAGAACTCTCTCTTTGAGTACCATGCTGCTAGTCATCGAAGTATGAGTCAGGGAGACTTTGGTGAGTTTGAATAGTTCAAAGAACAATATCAGGCTTTAGAGAAGAGACTTAGAGCTATGGAGGGAAATGAGTTCTTTAGTGTTGATGCTAACAACATATTCCTAGTTTTTGATTTGGTTATGCCTGCAAAGTTCAAGACTCCCGAGTTTTGAGAAAACCAGGGGCACATTTGTCCAAGAAGTCATTTGGTGATGTACTTTCAAAAGATGTCTGCTTACACAAAGAATGACAAGCTGCTTATCCATTGTTTCCAAGATAATCTGAGTGGAGCTTCATTGAAATGGTATATGGGACTTGAGAAAGGCCGTATCCAATGCTTCCAAGATCTTCTTAATGCTTTCATAAAGAAATACAAATACAACCTTGACATGAAACCTGATCGTCGCCAACTACAAAATATGTCTCAGAATGAGAAAGAATCTTTCAAGGAATATGCTCAACGATGGAGAGAATTTGAATCTCAAGTTGAACCACCTCTGGTAGAGAAAGAGCTAACTGGATTGTTCATGGATACTTTTCCCCCTTTCTTTTGCGAGAATATGATTCGTAGTATGTCTTCCGGTTTCACAGACCTGGTGACTATTGGCCAGATTAGAAGAAGGAATCAAGAACGGTAAAGTGTCTAAAGCTGCTGAATCTTCTAATGGTGCAAAGAAATACTTTGGGAACTTTAAGAAGAAGAAGGAGGTACAAGCCAATGTTGTCTCGACTAAGAGAAGAGGACCTTGCTGTAGGCCTAAATACATTGATAAACCATAAGTAACAGGTGTTACTCCTGCGGTCAATGCTCAATCAGTTTAGGTTCCTCAACGACAAGATATTGCGCATAATCAGAATTGGAAAAGGGGTAAATTTAATCCCATCCCTATGACATACACTTAATTGTATCCTGCAATGGTGCAGAAGGGCTTGATTACGACTAGGACACTAATTCCTCAAAATTCTCCTCCATCCGGGTTTAGATTTGACCTTCACTGTGAATTTCATCAGGGAGCTTCTGGTCATGATTTAGAAAGCTGTTATGCATTCAAAAATAGAGTGAAAGAATTGGTGAAAGTAAATATTCTCACTTTCAAGGAGACAGATCCTAATGTTGTCAACAATCCTTTTCCAAACCAAAGTGGCTGAAGACTGAGTCGGGGTACCCTCAAGTCACTTCCTAAATCCAATGTTTTAGACATGACAACTTATCCTTGTTACTGATTAGTCACTAGGCCATCTTTCTCTCTATTTGTATTTTCCCTTGTTTATGTTAAAATTGTTGCTTTCCAATACCGTTTGTACTTCCATAATAATTATAATGATATGAGCATTGCAATATTTTGATTCAAATCATTTTCATTTACTTCTTTCAAATATATTTCTCTTGTTTACTTTCTTTATCAAACTTTTGTTTATGCAAAGATTTGAGGGAAGATGATGAAAACGAAATACCCATAATTGTTGTTGGTATGCTTTCAAATAAAACTTTGCTTAGGATGTACAAGCATTGTTTCAACTCCCAAACACTGGAGCAATAAGGAAGTTAATCCCTCATTTGCCCCTTTTGAACCTAGAAGTTGTAGTTTCTTTCAATACGAAAAAACCCGCAATCTTAACCTGGGGATGGGTAGTTCTCAGTTAATTTGGATGTGCATTCAATTACAAGAGAAATCGTGCAAGACACTTCTCAATAAAGGTCGCAATCGAGATTTCCTTCGCACACAACAAGAAGTGTCAAAGATGCTCCCAAATCAAAAGTGATGATGATGGTTCCCTGTAATCATTGGGCCAGACAGTCATTATCTTTCCAAAAAATAGATTGAAAAACAATCCAAATAAACTGCTAAGTCAAAACCTCTGAAGGAGACTTAGGCAAAAATTTGGGGCATCAGGCTGACTGTAATTTCAAATGAAACAGTTCACGCAAAAGTTGGGAATAATAAATTCAATCAGAAGAGGTTTTAAATCCTCAAAATTCTCCACTAGAGTCGACAAAAGTACTCAAAACAGCAAAATGATGTAAGAAGAAGTGACTGCCATCTCAAAAATTCCTTAGCTTCTGAATCATCATCATTACTACCATTAGTGCAATTCCAAAATCTCTTGGAACCTGAATGCATATTCTGAATTAGCTGAACGTAGGAGTGAAGAACATCACGAAGATTGGGTTGGGTACAAGTAACCTTTGAGCTTCTATCCTTTATTTCTTAAACCTTGAACCAGAACACGTTACAACCCTCAAAATACCTTATTGAAGCCAGGTTTCTTTTGAAAGCATACTACAACAGGGTTGCATAAACGGACTCCTAATATCTTTTGCAAATCATTTGTCTTGGTATATCCATACCTTTGCTTTCTCTTTCACTTTAAAAGTATAAACCATTGTGTTTTAACCAGTGATGCATTTTCCATACACCAATAATATCATTTAAAAATGATTTTGAATTAAAAAACTTTTGCATGAACTTTTCATTAAAATTACATGTTTGAATAAACAATTCTGCTTGCAAACAAGCTTTCCTCGTCAAGTAATTTCAAACAACTGAGAAACTTGGTCAGTGATCCTATCAGGGGCAAGTATGTTCCAGATCCATTTGTGAATTAATTCAAGATTTATTTCTCAGTGCCAGTTTTCTCAGAATTGGTTTGCTAGAGGATCATTTTTAAGACTCATACATGGGCATTCCTTTCCAACAAATATCTCAGAACTAAAGCCATGATCAGTTTATTTCCAACAATCATCTCAAAAATTAAGCCATGATCAGTTTATCTCCAAGAGTCATTTCCGAGCTGAAGCCATGATCAACTTATTTCCAGTAACTTTCGACTGAAGCCATGACAAATATGGATTTAAGACTTTTTCTTTCCAAGAAAATTTGCCAGAGTTCTCCATGTTGAGGAATCAAACTTCCAATCTTACTTCTACAAAAGAGTCAAGCTCCATTGTCGTAAACGTCGGCATTACATGCATAGATCATTCACATATCATGCATAAAAAAATTCATACATAACAAGAGTTCTTCATCCTCATTTGCATTTCTGAGGTCTTTTTGCAGTTGACATGTCATCTTGAGATCAAAGTCCAACATTACTTGGGACCTACCGAAGCAGATTCAGTTCAGTTGTTTCTCTCTTTCGTCCAATGCTAATATTGGATGAGTTGTTTCTCTCTTTCTTCCAATGCTAATCTTGAATGAGTTGTTTCTCTCTTTCTTCCAATACTAATCTTGGATGAGTTATTTCTCTCTTTTTTCCAATGTTGATCTTGGATGAGTTATTTCTCTCTTTCATCCAATGCTAATCTTGGATGAACTATTTCCCTTTTTCGTCCAATGCTAATATGGGATGAGTTGTTTCTCTCTTTCGTCCAATGCTGATCTTGGATGAGCTATTTCTCTCTTTCTTCCAATGCTAATCTTGGATGTGTTGTCTCTCTTTTTCGTCCAAAGCTAATATTGGATGTCGTGATCTTTTTTGCTATCCAAAGCTAATATTGGATGCCATGATCTTTTGTTGCCATCCAAAGCCAATATTGGATGCCAACATCTTTTTTTGTCGTCCAAAGCCAATATTGGATGCCACCATCTTTTTTTGCCGTCCTAAGCCAATGTTGGATGTCGTGATCTATTTTTCTATCCAAAGCTAATATTGGATGCCATGATCTTTTGCTGCCATCCAAAGCAAATGTTGGATGCCACCATCTTTTGTTGTCGTCCAAAGCCAATATTGGATGTCGTGATATTTTTTGCTATCCAAAGCCAATATTGGATGTCTTGATCTTTTTCTTCCATCGAAAGCCAATATTGGATGTCTTGATCTTTTGCTTCCATCCAAAGCCAATATTGGATGTCGCGATCTGCATTGCCGTCCAAAGCCAATATTGGATGTCGTGCTCTTTTGCTTCCATTCAAAGCCAATATTGGATGTTGTGATCTTTTCTCTCGTCTAAAGGCATTATTTGACGTTAAATTCTCCCATCATTCAAAGCCAATATTGGCTGTCGTGTTTCTTTTCCGTCCAACGTCTTTTCTGGATGACTCTGACGTAACTTCATATTTGGTCTCATCCCACATCTATTGTTCTTCTAGATGTTTCTGACTGTATTTTCCAGAGAGTTGCTCGCCTCATTCAATACCATTCTTGGATGTCTCTACTTGCCTTCTGGGGTTTTAATTTTTTTCCAAGTATTGATGGTTAATCTTTGTCACCCTGACAGATTTCTAGAAACATCTTGTTCTTTCCCTAGCGTGTCTTTCCACGTAATTTCATCTGAACTACCATAAGTTTCCAGTCTTTCAATATTCCCACGGATTCTATCTCATCTCATACATAATTCAAAAAATATATATGTCAAAAAAGAGTCCATGCATTCAACCATAACATATGCTATCATCTCATCGCATCATGGACGAAATTCGGGTTTATTTGTATTTAATTACTTTCCTCCTATCTGGCTAAAAGATAATTAAATAGGGGCAGTTGTTGCACCCTAAATTTCGCCCCTAATAATTTTTTTAGTCTCACTTTCATATAATATTTTTCTATTTGGTCACAATCATTAATAGATATCTTCATTCATCCCATTTTGCATCACTAGTCGTATTTAAGTTGACCAAAAGTCTATTTAAATCGACATTTGCATCATTTTGTAGTTGAAAAATAACCGATATTTCACTTCACGCATTTTATCTCTTTACTCATTTCTTGTATTGCTCCAAATTGCTTCAAAATTTGCCCTCTCATTTTACTCAACACATGCCCATTGAGGTTCTCAACTTGCTCAAGGATGCCCAAGAGTTAACTAGACAAACTCTCTCCTAAGGCAATGTACCTCAAACTAGGGTTTCCATTTTCATCAGGGTGTGGGAACTCCAAAGGTCCAAAATTCCTTCCATGGTCCCAATATGTTCTCAAGATCATCCATGTCAAGTTTCATGCCTTGCACAAGAAGTTTGCTCAGTCAATTGCCCAGATGCCTGAAAATCAACTATACTAGGTCAAAAGTCAATTGTGGCCCACATACAGTCAAACTTCAAGATTTTTGGTCAAATTCAACATTTTGAAGAGATATCCATCATTTGATCAATGGTTGATCATGATTCCTCAAGGAATGCCCCCAAATTCATCAAAACCCAAAAGTTGCTAAATTAAGGTTTCATAGGAAAAGTCAACCAAACTTTGATCAGACATAACTTCTTCTTATTTTATTAGAAAATTTCCATCCAAGGCTCATCTTTAAGAGGATGAAATTCCCTACAAATCATCTTCAGCGCACAAGTTCAAAGTATGCACTCATCAAAAGATATGAATTTCTACATTATAGGTCCTTTTGAAAAGTCAACAAAAACACCTTTTGGGTCAGAGCTTCTTACATGAACATGGCAGACCAAATTGA
This sequence comes from Vicia faba, assembly GCA_948472305.1. NCBI lineage: Eukaryota > Viridiplantae > Streptophyta > Magnoliopsida > Fabales > Fabaceae > Vicia > Vicia faba. The sequence goes on from OX451738.1 coordinate 1,244,094,724, forward strand.
GATGAAATTAAAAGGGTTTTTTAGTGGACATCCTAAGCTTTCTAAAAAGTCCAAGAACACCTCTCTAGGATTAAAATTGGAGGAGATATGCCTTGTCAAAGTTGACCACTTTTGCAAAATTGCCAAACGTCAAATGTGCTCAAAAATACATTTTTTTTGTCAAATGTGCCTAGCATTTCATGATTGTATCTTGTTGGAATCATGGTCCACGACCCAAATCAGCATCCACACATTGTTTGATTCAAATTCAAATTAAATCAAATAAATGGCAAATAATACAAAAGATTGAATTTGATTTGATTTTTTTTATGAATCAAATCTATTCAAGTTGGATTAATCAGACTAAATCAAATCAAGGCAAATTGAATCAAAATTTGTATGATTTGGAGGCATTTAGAAAGATATGATACAAGAGAAAAATCAAATCTAATCTTCATGATTATAATAGATTGAATATGTTTTTGTTACCCTAATTCACTCAAGCATATATATGGAACATAAACATGCACGAAAACAAGGATTTGCAGTCGTAAAACGTCATACCAAAACTCAAAAAATTGGACAAAAGTGTTGGATCATTTTTGGACCTAGAAGGAAATTCAAGTCATTCTAACACTCCCAATCATTTCCTGAAGCTTCTCTGAAGCTAACACGATCAGTTTCATGCATCGTTACGCCCAGAATCGACCACTAGACTTCATTCGGTTTGCTTTCTTTTCAAAATCCATTAGAGTAATTCTTGCATCATTAGCATATTTTAATGATATACTTGTGATTATTGATGTATTTGCAACATGCATGGATTGTTTAATTGAAGTTTTGAGGCTTGTATGTGTGTTTGCCATTGTTAGGGTTTTCATGGCCATTTTAGGTTTTTTCTCTACAGGCTAAATTAGGTCAAGAAAAGGATGCCATGGTGTTCGTGGCATCAAGATAAGTTAAACCATTGTCTTTAATTTCATTTATCATGCATATTTGTTGATGTTTGAAGTGTACAGACTATGGCTACAAACGTTTGTCTGTAGGTAAAAGGTGATACTTAAGACGACGGTCTCAATGAAGGAGACGATGACTTGGCATCATGGTACTGGTCCATTCAAATGTTGGCGCACGTTTTTGTGTTTATCCATGTGTTTTCATATATTATTATTTGTTTTTATTATACTAAAAAACAAAGCAGACAACCCATATGGCAAGACGTGTATTGATTTGAGTGGGAGGACCTGGGTTCGATCCCAGGTCCCAGCAAATTTTATTTTCTCAGTTTGTTTCTACATATTATGTGCATTTCCTTTCCAAGCGCCTCCCATGCGTTGTCACCATCTTGCCATTGGATTCATTGCTATCCAGATCCAACGCCTCAACCAAGGAAGGACTATGGTGCACTCCAAGGCTGGCACAATAGGGAATCACACGCATGGAATGGGCTCAGCTTCACGGGGCTAAGCAATTCACCATCATACCCCCTTCATTCAGCTTCTAACAGGCCCATTCTATCTTTTTTTATTTTAATTCTTTTAATTATTTTCAAATTATTTTATTTTTAAAAATAACACAAAAATCAATACTTTTTTCATTTAATCAAAAAATCATAAAAAAACATCCAAAATCATTTTTCATAAAAAATATTTTGTTTCTTTAATTAATTAATTAGTTTAATTAAATTAAGGAAATTTAATTCTTTCTTTTTTCATAATTTAAAATAATTAGACTTAGGGTTTAATTTTGTATATAATCTGATTTTTTCTCAAAAACTAATCTAAACTTTTGTTTTTAATTAGATCTTTTAGGTTTTGGTAATTATTCTCGCATTTAATTCGCCACACGCATTTTTTAATTTCTTTTTTATTATTATTGTAACTGCTCCGACTTTATAATAGTAATTAGGATTTCAATTCCGCATCTTTATTTTCGGTCAAAATAATTATGTATCTGCAAAAGCCCTGTAACAGCTAGGACTTTAACTTTCTCGCTTTAATTTCCGAAAACTATAAACTGCTTAGATGTATGTTAATAGGATTGTATGGAAAGAAAAACTGAAAATTAATACGGTAGAAAACCCTAAATGTGCAAAGATAAATTAACTGAAAATTACACTCGCACTTGCTCACTCCTAGAGTTAATCCACTCCGGTTGCCTTCGGTAAACGGCCATGAAGTATAGGGTTTGTTAGTGGTTGCCCTCTAGCACGGAAAGATCTAAAGTGACCCATTCGGATGTTTCCTCGGAAAAAGATCTTAAAGCCTTTAGGATGATTACTAACATCTCCTAACATTGCTTTTGTGATCGTACATGTCCCTTTGAACGTCCCTTAAAACTCCAACGACGGTGCTACTTATTCCTTAATAATGGGATAGCGTTGTCTAAAAGGAAAACGAGCAGACATTTTTCGAGTAGGTAGATTAGTTCCTAGGTACTTGCTCAAACAAACAAAAACTTTTTCACACCAACACTTTTCAAACAAAGTTTTCAAAAACAACTTTGTAACACTCTCGAGGACAGAAACAAGGGTTAACACGAAGTAAAACAAAACTTTTCAAAAACAAAGCACACACAAGCAGTTTTCAAAATGAGCAAGTACCTAAGAGCCCGTGGAAAACCACAGATAGAAAGGGTGCTAACACCTTCCCTTTCTATAATCTACCCCTCGTACTCAGAAACATCTCGAAAAAGGTTTTTTTTGGTTCTTTTTCCTTTTCATGATTGGATAAAATAAAAGTCGGTGGCAACTCTTACTTACCGCGACATTTTGCGAACAAAAAACGCAAACCAGTATTAACAGTCGGTTCTGCCACCGTATCACAGAATTGGCGACTTTGTTGGGGAATAAAATATAAAGTGGGGTAAACCTTAGGATCTAGGTCATATTTAATTGCTTTCTCTTGATTATCTTGCTTGCTTTATATTTATGGGAACTGTTTGGGTTATTTGATCCTACACTCGGATCGGGAAACACCTTTTAAGTAAGTAGCAATAAACTGTGAGGGAGCTGTGTTGAGGTATACCGACACGGTTGAAGCAGTAGCTACATTGATGTGGCACTTTGGTTGGTACCTGTAACCCTTGAGTTGTTAAGGTAGATGTACGGGGCCGCCGCGTGGTGTCATAAAGCAATAACTGACCTTAGAACCTTTAATTGCACAACTTGGCCAGTAGGACGTAGCGAGATGGCCGACTTTGGTGTATGTCCAAGGTCGACAGATACTCGATGCTACACTTATTGAGGTTTGACTTCTGGGTTTTATTTGATTATGAGTCAATCATTGATTGAACAAGGCTTGGGGTAAAGATCAGTGATATTTGAGATCCCTTTAGAACCCGGTTACATATTTATAGGATAAGTTAAACCAATCCAGCTTCAAGAGGGTATGACCTTAAAACTTAAGCATGCCTTAAACCTAAGGACTTGGTGTGATTTGTCTGTGTTTGATATACCTGTGATTTATCATGACATCATAAACATCATACCATAGCATATCATACTAACTGTTTCAAAGGTTTCTGGGGCTCATCTTTTCTCTGTTTTGTAGGATATGGCATCCGCCCGCAGGAACACTATTCAGATTAACCTAGTGAAATTATCTCCCCAATTAAGGGACTTGGCAATATGGATTCCCGAAAGCTCTCCTTTCACTGAAAAGCATGGTCGGTTGCTTAACTTGGTCACTGCAAAACCTGACGAAGAAATGTTGAAGGTGCTGTTTCAGTTCTTCGATCCTCTGCATCACTATTTCACATTCCCGGATTACCAGTTAGTGCCTACTATGGAGGGATTTTCTCATTTATTAGGGATACCCATTCTTGATCAGCTACCTTTCAGCGGTACAGAAAGACATCCCAAACCTGAAGAAAGTTCTAAAGCTCTATCCTTACAATGGTCCGACATAGTGACAAATTGGGAAACCAGAGGGAGTGTTCAAGGAATTCTGGTTAAATTTCTGTTCGAGAAGGCTTACTATTTTTGGGATACCCTGGATCTACAAGCTTTTGAATAGGTTTTGGCGCTCCTTGTCTACGGGATGGTATTGTTCCCTAATGCGGATCAACTCGTAGATGTGAGCACAATCCAGGTTTTTCTGTCTCGGAATCCGGTACCTACATTACTCGGGGATATTCTACACTCTCTGCATGCTTGCACTCTAAAGAGAATGGGGGACCCTCCAGTGTTGCACTCCTTTATTGGCTAGGTGGTTTATTTCGCACCTACCTCTATCTACTTTGAAGAATATACAGGGTAATATATGGTCTCATCGGCTGATGTCCCTTACGCATTTAGACATTCATTGGTGTTCACGGTTCTCGGAAGATGTTACTATCATCGATCGCTATGGTGAATTCCCTAATGTCCCTCTCCTAGGCATTAGGGGAGGAATCACTTATAACCCTTGCTTACCATTACGAAAATTTGGTTATGCGAGAAGGGATGGTTCTCATGATACACTTATTCAAGGAATCTCCTTCAACTATGAGACTGATGTTCAGGGTTACCACAAAAGGTTTATACAATCTTGGAGTATGGTACATAGGGTTGACATCAAGACACTTGGACACAAGAATTCCATACCTCTCGAGCCTTATCTCTGATGGGTACGAGCTCGCGCCCAAAGTCTCATGATGCCTTATCCCTCCATCCTACCTATGATTATGGAACCAGTTGCCGAGGGAGACACTTCTCATCTTGTTCTTCATTCAGACATGCCAATTGATCACGAAGAGTTACAAAAGTTCTGGGTTCAGATTAAAGAGGAGCGGGATACGTTTGAATCCCAATTCTACGCTAGCGAGAAGAAGGTCTTGGAACTCACTAGGATACTTCATGAAGAGAGGAATATCAACGCCTACATCGCACCAAAGAGGACGCGCTCAAGGGAAACCTAGTCTTCTTTTTGTTTTATTTTGCATAATTGTACTCTCAAAATACATTCTTTGTAACAATTCAAGTTTACTAATACAATTCGCGTTTGTTCCTTTTTGTTTAAGAAAAATTGAGCCTTTAAGAACCCTTGAAAACATTGCATACATATCATACATATCATCGCATAAAATGATTCATAACAGGTTTCTCATCTCCTCCGCTGTTTATTTCAGCAATGGCTCTTGAACAAACTGTGAAAGATCTTCAGACTCAGAACATGCAGTTCCAGCAAATGATTGTGGCTCTGGTTAAAGGACAGGAAGAGATGAAGGCTCTGATTGTTAAGAAGAACACTAAGAAGACCAAGAGGACAGCCGGTGTGGCACATATGAGCAGAAGGTTCAGAGGGCCGCCAAGACGGGTTGTTGATTTAGCTTCTTCATCTAAAGAGGGAGAGAATCAATAGGGTGGAGCCAGAGAAGATGACCCTAGTCCTAAAGAGTATGACAATGAAACTGATTATAATGAGGAGTAGTACCCTCCGGCTGATGAAAAGTATAAGCAGTTAAAAGAGCGTTTGAGTGTTATGAAAATCCAGAAGGTTCCTGGACTGGATTCTGAAGAGTTAGGTCTGGTCTCTGGGGTTGTCATCCCCCCAAAATTCAAGGCACCGGTATTTGCTAAGTATGATGGGGTCTCTTGTCCTAAAATGCATCTCCGTTCCTATGTGAGGAAGATACAGCCTCATACTACTGACAAAGACTTGTGGATTCACTTCTTCCAAGACAGTCTGTCTGGAACACAACTGGATTGGTTCTATCAGCTGGAAAGAGCCAATGTTTGTAACTGGGAAGACCTTGCTGCTGCATTTTATAAGAAATATCAGTATAATGCAGACCTCGCTCCCACCCATACATAACTCTAAAATATGTCTATGGGTTCAAACGAGGGTTTCAAGGATTATGCTTAGAAGTGGAGAGATTTGGCTAGAAGAGTTCAACCTCCCTTGGCTGACAGGGAGCTCGTGGATATGTTTCTGGGAACTTTGACTGGGCTATTCTTCAACCATCTAATTGGAAGTTCATCGGTGGGTTTTACTGAACTGATCTTAACATGAGAAAGAGTGGAAGCAGGAATCCGAAGTGGAAAAATTCAGAAGGATACCTCTTCTAGTGCTGCAAGGAAGCCGTTTGCAAGTAAAAAGGAAGTCACTGTCGTATATAACCAAAAGAATCAGAATCGAACCGAGCGCCATCCGGCGGTAGGGGATGTTATGATTCCCAAACCTGCACCTTCTCAGCAAAGAAATAATCAGCCAAGAGCAGAAAGACCAGCTAGACAGTTCACTCAAATCAACATGATGTTGTCTCAGGTTTTACCTCCTTTGCTGAAGTCCAATCTGGTTACTCTAAGGGAAGCTCCGAAGAATCCGAACACCACCTCTCCCTACTATAAACTGAATGCTCATTTTGCTTACCATTCGGAAAGTCTAGGCCATGATACCAATGACTGTTGGGCTTTGAAGAACAAAGTACAGGATCTGATTGATGCTAAGGACATTGAATTTGATCCCCCGGAGACTCCCAATGTTATCATTGCGCCTATGCTGAAACATGGTCGGGGTGTTAATGTCGTTGAAGAAGGTGTGTTTGTGACCTCTGTGGAAGAATTGGTGACCCCACTCATGATTATCAAAGGGAATTTGGTGAAGTCCGGTTTATTTTCGGGATGTGATAAAGGTTGTCACCTTTGTTCATTTCTACTGACTGGTTTCCCTTTGTTGAAGACAGGTGTTCAGCACCTGTTTGATGACAAAGAGATTCTGTTTGAGAAGACTCCTGTTCTAACTGTTTCCTGTGAATACGTTGCTATCATAACCATTTCCACCAATCCTCCCAGGGCCTCCGCTAAGAGACCCGTCAGGATTACATCAATTCTGAAGGTGACTCCGTTGATCATAACCATGCCAGGGCCAATCCCATACTCCTCGGACAAAGTTGTTCCTTGGAACTATGGGGCCGACGTCTATTACCACGGCGTCAAGCAGGACATGCTGGCCATTAAAGACAAGATTGTTGAAAGTGCTGATCCCGACATTGCCAATATTGTCGGAACCAGTAAAATAACAAGAAGTGGAAGAGTTTTCTCCCCTGAGATTTCTCCCCTGAAGACTGTCACCGGACCTGTAATCATTCCTGCTGTGATTCCACCCAAGACTACTACTGCAATTCCAGTAACCACTCCTGTTGACCCTCCCATCACCGAGTCGGCTGAGACTCGAGGCAAAGACATAATGGTTGAGCCTGTCCTGACAAAGGCCAATTCAGTAACCATACCAGAAGCTTCCAAAAAAGAAATGGAAGAAATTTTGAAGATAATAAAGAAGAGCGATTACGACGTGGTCGAGCAGTTGGGGAAGACCCCATCCAAAATTTCTATGTTGGCTTTGTTGTTGTGTTCCAAGGCCCATGCGAAGGATTTGGTTAATTTTCTGAAGACGGCTCACGTGCCACAAGAGACATCTATTGATCAGTTTAAAGATTGTGTGGCTAGTCTGACTGCCGATAATGGTTTGGGTTTTTCCAATGAGGATCTGACACCAAAAGGGAGGAAGCATAATGATTCTCTTCATGTTTCCGTTGAATGCAGGGGCACGACTCTGGCCTATCTTTTGGTAGATACTGGCTCCTCATTGAATGTGCTACCTAAAAAATCTCTGGATAGATTAGATTGCGAAGGCTTGACCTTGAAGCCTAGCAATATAATAGTGAGAGATTTCGATGGTTCAAAGAGGATGGTGCACGGGGAAGTAGATGTCCCTATCAAAGTTGGTTCCCAGACCTTCGAATCCACTTCCTACGTAATGGATTTCAAACCATCATATTCTTGCTTTTTGGGACTCCCTTGGATACATGGGGCTGGGGCTGTTACTTCTACCCTCCACCAAATGTTGAAGTACCCAGTAAGAGGAAAGATTGTCACTGTGTATGGTGAAGAGGAGTATATGATCAGTTACTTGAACTTCTTCAGGTACGTGGAAATGGATGGCGAGTTCATCGAGATTCCTTTCCAGAACTTTGAAGAGGTACCTCAGATTATGGCTACAGTAGAAACTACCGACAGTCTTCCAAAGGTCACCAAATCTCCCTCGAAGATGGCTTCTCTCAAGGATGCATGAGCAGTGGTTGAAGAAGGCGGGTCTACCATTTGGGGTCAGCTCCCGATTATTCATTACAAGTCTGACAAATCTGGTTTGGGCTTTACTACAGGTGCTCAAAAGACTGTTCGTCACGCTCGGGCTGGAGGACTTCCCCTATGCATCAACAATCCTGGGCTCAATGTTCTTGAAGACAGTGATGGTGATTCTGACATTGACAGCTGGATCTTCCTGACTACCAACGGCAGACTCAGTAACTGGACTGCCAAGGACTTTGTACTGATTACTTTTGTTCAGGAGTAATTGTCTTTATGATTTTTCGAGTATGTAATTTGAAAAAAATATAAACTCTATAGCCATGTGTCTTACCCGAGGCACAATGGTTCTATTTGTGAGGGTTATCGTCTTTCATTTTCATATGACATAAATAAAGCATTGGACGTTTGCATACAAATTTTGTGCTCTCTATCTTTCTTTTATTTTATTTTGTCTATACAGTTATGCTCTTACACACACTCACGTATCCAAATGCAGATCCATATCCACTCTGGATCCCATTGATAACAATTCTACTACTGCTCAATATGACTTTGAAAATCCGATCAACCAAGCCGAGGACGAAGGTGAGGAAGATTGTGAGGTACCCGGAGAACTTGCTAGACTATTACAGTAGGAAGAAAGGGCCATACAGCCTCATGAAGAGCCGGTTGAGACATTGAACTTGGGTACAGAGGAAGACAGAAAAAAGGTTAAGATAGGTGCAAATCTGGAGCTTAGTATCAAACTGCAGTTGGTGCAGATGTTGCATGAGTATGTTGAAATCTTTGCCTGGTCATATGAAGACACGCCGGGACTAGACACAGACATAGTGGTTCATCGTCTGCCAACTAAAGAAGACTGCCCTCCGGTAAAGCAAAAGGTTTGTCGTATGCACCCTGAGATGTCAGAGAAGATTAAAGCAGATGTTATGAAGCTGTTCAACGCAGGGTTCTTAGCTGTCACCTCATATCCGCAGTGGGTTGCTAATGTGGTTCTAATACCTAAGAAAGATGGTAAAGTATGAATGTTTGTGGATTACAGAGAACTGAATAGGGCAAGCCCAAAGGATGACTTCCTGCTTCCCCACATTGATGTTCTGGTTGACAACACCATACAACACAAAGTCTTTTCCTTCATGGACAGTTTCTATGGCTATAATCAGATCAAGATGGCACCTGAATACATGGAGAAGACAACCTTTGTTACACAATGGGGCACTTTCGGCTACAAGGTGATGCCGTTTGGGTTGAAGAATGCTGGGGCAAATTATCAGCGAGCTATGGTAGCTCTGTTTCATGACATGATTCACCATGAGATAGAGGTTTATGTTGATGACATGATACCCAGGTCTCAAACTGAGGAAGAACATCTTGATCATCTACAAAAGCTCTTTGATAGGTTGAAGACGTACAAGTTGAGGTTAAATCCAAAGAAGTTCACCTTCTGGGTGAGGTCCGAAAAGCTGCTGGGTTTCATTGTTAGTGACAAAGGTATCCAGGTAGATCCTGCAAAGGTGAAGGCCATACAAGAGATGCCGGCTCCCCGCACTGAGAAGGAAGTTAGAGGTTTCTTGGGATGCCTGAATTACATTTCCAGGTTCATTTCACATCTGACTGCTACTTGTGAGCCGATCTTCAAGCTTCTGAAGAAAGATCAAGTGGTAAAGTGGATTCACGAATGTCGGGTAGCCTTTGACAAAACCAAACAATATCTCCAAGAGCCTTCTATTCTGATGCCTCTGACTGAAGAAAGACCGTTGATAATGTACTTAATAGTGCTAGATAATTCAATGGGGTGTGTGTTGGGGCGGCATGACGAGTCTGGTCAAAAAGAGCATGCAATATACTACCTTATCAAAAAGTTTACCGATTATGAAAAACGATACTCACTGCTCAAGAAAACTTGCTGCGCTTTGGCATGGGCTGCTCGCCGACTGAGACAGTATATGCTGACCCACACTACTTTGTTTATATCTAAGATGGATCTGATCAAGTACATTTTCGAGAAGCCCGCTCTCTCCAGAAGAATAGCAAGATGGAAAATTATCTTGACCTAGTATGAAATCCAATACACAACCAAAAAGGAAATCAAGGGAAGTGTGTTAGCTGATCATTTGGCGCATCAGGCTGTGGATGACTACTAGTCTATGAATTTTGAGTTACTGGATGAGAATATCATGTTAGTAACCGACTGTGAAAAACCTGGACCAAATGAAGGACCTGAGGAAGGATCCCGATGGTCTATGTTTTTTGATGGAGCCTCAAACGCACTGGGTATTGGCATTGGCATTCGTGATACGGTGGGAGAACTGACTTGAGGTTTTACGTTTGTTTTCGCAAATGTTTCGGTTGAGCAAGAGTCGCCACCGACTTTTTATTTTATCCTAAGGAAAGGTTAAAAAGCAAAGCAAAAACCTTTGAGATGTTTTCTTGGGTTCGGGGAGTAGATTATAGAAAGGGAAGGTATTAGCACCCTTTCTATCCATGGTTATCCATGGGCTCTTAGTTACTTTCTTAGATCACTTGCCTTGCATTTTCAATTGTTTGAAATGGTGCTTTGTGTGTGTGGTTTTTGAAAATGTTTTGAAAAAGATGCCTTTGTCTAGGCAACCCTTGTAACAATTCTTTACTCGAATGTTTTACAAAAGGTGTTTGTCTTTTTGAAAATATGTTTCAAGGTTTTGAAAGTTGGTTTTGAAGTTGTGTAGTGATGTGTGTTTTTTTGAAAAAGGCAAGGATTGTTTTGCAAGATTGGGCAAGTAACCAAAAGCTATCTACCCTAAATTTCTCAAAGATCTTTCCTATGTTTTAACCCTTTTAACAGTGTTGTTCCACCATTGTATTTGGTGGACAATCTTGTGTTAGGATGTTAACGGGACGGGCGCGTGTCATCGTTTAGACCATGAATGCAATGGTGCCAAGTGTCTTTGGCAATTTTTCCTTTAAGGGACTTGATCATTTTTTAGGCAACTTGAGAAAGCGTCATCGAGGGACTATGATCATTTGAATTGTTTTGTTTTTCCAAAGAAACTCAACGTGCAAGCATGGCCCATTATTGAAGGCAACAAGTGGAGTAACCCTAAGGGTGCAAGTGTGATTGGTGTTGTCCATTTTCATGCTTTTTATCTTTGCGTTAGGTCAAGCTATTTGTTATTTTGATTTGCATACAAACCCTAAGTCTATAAGGCATATTTAGAAAGCTTTAAAATGCGGAATTTAAAGTCCTAAATTATTACAACATAATTATGGGGATGGGGGGCACAAATATTCAAATGGGGGATATTTAGCAAGAAATTTAAATCTAAACTATTACATCCAAATTGAATATACAATTTATTTAATTGTACAATAATTAACTAAATATAATAAATATGCAAAATGCACAAAAATGGTTTTATATGTATGTAAAAGTATTTTTCATGTGACATATAACCAAAAATAAAAAGTTAATTTTTTTGATATTTTTATGGTTTAGGGCAAAACCCTAATTTTCTAAATAAATAGTATTTATTAATTATATTATATACAATATTTGTCAATTATATACAAAAAAATAAATAAAAAGAAGTATATTGTGAAAAAAAAGTATTTCTTGATGTCAAATATTAATAAAAATAAAAGGTATTATTTTTATATTTTTGTCCTAAATATTTAATAAAATACAAGTATTTATATTATTTATAAAATATACTAAATATATACAAAAAATGAAATATTAATTTTTTTTACAAAAAAGGTATATTTTTAGAAAATGTTTCCAAAATGTAAATAAAAAATAATAACTAAAAAATATATATTTTTTGTATTATTTTCTAGGGTTTTGAAATAGAGGTATGTATATTTATTTACAAGTATAATCTAAATAAAATAAATAAATGTCAAATAAATGCAAAAATGGGTGAAAAATATTTTTTAATATTTTTTATATTTGAGCAAAAAAAATAACAAGTCAGAATCAAACAGAAAAAATCAAAAATGATTGAAAAATCACACAATGGGCCAGGGGGGTGTAAGTGGAAAATGGTGGTGCAAATAGAAAAATAATTCAGGCCCAGCCCAAGGGGGCTTGTCTTCAACCTCCAGCCATTCAAACAGAACAAACACGCACGTATCTTCTTGTCCTACACAGATCCTGATTCCTTGGCTTTTAACAAAAACTTACAACATCAAAAGTGTAGAGCATCATGTCACGATTTCATACATATAAAAAAGTTGTTCTAACTCTCAGAAATGAGAGAGAATTTCTTCTCCCCCAATTTTTAACCTAAGTTTTTTCCAATGTTCATGTCCCAAATTCTCTCAGCACACGCAATATAAATGAAAAGTAATTATATGGGTAGCTTCAGGGCCATGGGTAGGACATACTTTCTTCACAAACTTAAGCCTAAATATGCTTGGATAGAGAGATAGAAGTTCACATTTTACCTGTCTCAGCTTGACTCGAACAGAGTAATATGGCCAACTCCAATGGTGTTTGAGGACTTGTACCGCTTGCTTGAGGTCCCAGGAACCTTCTCCTATGCTTGGTGTGCCTTGAATCCTTCTGAGTCAAGCTATGGAAGTCAACCTGCAACAATGAAAAGTTAAAATGGCAACCTTGGTTATGGATGTTACAGCTTGTATCTAAGGCTTGGGATAACTTCAATGTATGGTATGGAGTGTATTGAAACTTGTTAGGAGGAAAATGCACGAGTGAATGATGCTGGCCAAGTCAAGATGCAGAATGCCCTGTTTCTTGCAGAAAAATGGTGATTTTCTGTATGAGGATATATTGAAGATGGTTTGGTCGTGCTTTAGGTCAGTTAGGGAGTATGGAATGTGTTTTCAAAGTTTACTTGAGCTTGTGTTTACAGGAATGTGTGTTGTGGTTCAATCTTCCAGTTTTCTTCTTATCTAAGCAAGCAAAAGGCAAGTTGGGTTATAGGGCAATACAGGCCCCTCAAGCATGCTGCAAACTTGGTTCTTAATCAGTGGGATATGTTCACAAACCTGTGCCTCAGATATTTTTTTGTACTTCAAAGATATGGACTTTGACATAAAGTGTATCTTTACAAGAATGGCTAAAATGCTTTTTCCATTTAAAGACTAATCCTTTGTGTAATGACTTAATGAACAAAATAATGCTAGGACACAAAGGCTTTGCATTCAATTATTGAGTGTAAATGAGATTAGAGGCCTGTAATCTAGCTTGTACAAGCTGACTTGAAAAATGGCAATGTTATGAACATGTATTTGGCTTATGAACAAAGTGATTTTTGCCCATCTTTACAAATTCGATTCTCCCTAACCACAAGGGTGTTTGAGAAGTTCTTGGACAATTTGGAAATCTTGGAATGTGTACTACAATCCATCTTTGTAATGCAAGTTGAAATTCCAAGTGGAAGCATGTGAAGAGTGGCCATGAAGTTGGGCAAAAATCCTGCCTAAAATAAGTCAAAAAGTTCTAAGTTAAGAATGTTTTGCACCCCTATTCCAAAAATCATAACTTGAGCTACATGCTTCTTTTGAGAAAACTTTGTGAATAAAAGTTGTATATTTTGCAATAGACTACAACTTTCATGTTTTGAGTTTTGCTTGAATCCATTTGCATCTTGAGGAAAAAATGGGACAAAGTTAGGAAAAAATTAGGAAATTTCATAACTTAGAAAATTTCTAAGTTATGAAATTTCTTCATTTTAAACCCTAATTTGCAATTTTGGGTTTCTTGATGAACAAGTTTCATAACTTGACATGTCTTGATGAAAAATGAACCTTGACACTTGATTTTGACCAAAAAGTCAAAGTTTGACTTTTCAGTATATAGTCAAATTTTGATCAGTTGACTGAAAAATTCATCTATCAATCTTGTGCATTTGGGATCTTTTGAATTTGTTAAATATGTCAAGACAATGCCATTGAGTCCTTAAGTCCATATGTGAGCTTGGTTTGCCATTGGTTAGGTCAAACAGTCAAAAAATTGCCTTTGTGCAGTCAAAACCCTAAAAATGACCATTTTGCCCTTTTGGTGATCTGATCAAATTTCTTGTGGGATTGTGATCCAAACTTGGCCAAATGGTTCATATGAGTTCATTATGTTGATGTGGGTCAAAAAATATGAAGTTTGACTGTCAATTGGCCACAGTTGACTTTTTCCCCAATACAGTTGATTTTTAGGTCAACTGTCTAATTGACTGGGCAAAGATTGGAATCAAGGCTTGAAACTTGGTATGGATAAACTTGTGAGTTTAACATGAAGCATGAAAGCCACTTTGGGCACTTTAGGTTAAAACATCTTTGTGCAAACTCAAACCCTAATTTGGGTCAACAGTGCAAGGAGGGGTCTTGAGCAGAGCAAACCCTAACTTGATCTTGAGTTCCAAGAGTCTTGTGATGAGAAATGTTGATGAAATGAGAGGGAAAATTTTGGGGTACAACAGTTGCCCCTGTTCAATCTTCTTGCACCAGAAGAGTTAGATTGGCAGGTTTTCCTTTCATGTCTCGAAGGTAAAAGGAGATTGGACACTAGAGTGCCCTTAAATTTGCACTCCTTAAGACATGGATGCGGGAATGGGCTTAAAGATGCCATTTGGAGATGGGCTTAAAGATGCCATCTGGAGAGCGACAGAATCTTGTCAAGGGATGGGCTTAAAGATGCCATCTGGAAATTGTTTGTTGAACTGTATGTTGTTGGTGAGTGAGTATCAGAAAAGTATCCATGTTTGGAACATCTCTGAACTGGGGGTATGAATAAGCAATAGATTGACATCCGTATCTGGAAGCATCCGTGAACTGTTTTCAAAGGTTGAGTCTGTGCAAGTGATAGATTAACATCCGTATTTGGAGAATCCATGAACTGTTTTCAGAAGTTGAGTCTGTACAAGTGATAGATTAACATCCATGTTTGGGGAATCCGTGAACTGTCTTCAGAAGTTTGAAATGTGGACAAGTAATAGATTAACATCCGTATTTGGAGAATCTGTGAACTGTTTTCAGAAGTTTGAAATCTGTACAAGTAATAGATTAACATCCGTATTTGGAGAATCCGTGAACTGTCTTCAGAAGTTTGAAATCTGTACAAGTAATAGATTAACATCTGTATTTGGAGAATCCATGAACTGTCTTCAGAAGTTTGAAATCTGTACAAGTAATAGATTAACATCCGTATTTGGAGAATCCGTGAACTGTCTTCAGAAGTTTGAAATTTGTACAAGTAATAGATTAACATCCGTATTTGGAGAATCCGTAAACTGTTTTCAGAAGTTTGAAATTTGTACAAGTAATAGATTAACATCCGTATTTGGAGAATCCATGAACTGTTTTCAGAAGTTTGAAATCTGTACAAGTAATAGATTAACATCCGTTTTTGGAGAATCCGTGAACTGTCTTCAGAAGTTTGAAATATGTACAAGTAATAGATTAACATCCGTATTTGGAGAATCCGTGAACTGTTTTCAGAAGTTTGAAATCTGTACAAGTAATAGATTAACATCCGTATTTGGAGAATCCGTGAACTGTTTTCAGAAGTCTTGAAGTTTGTAGCTTATTAATCTTATCCTGAAAAGGGTAAAATATTAGCTGAAACACAAAGTTATGTTTCATGAAAGTTATGATTCAATATATGTTATATCAATGTTTATGATACGAATGTAATGAATGCGCATGTAAGCTGATGAGCTGTCTTGCTGAGGATAGATGAATCCTGGATGGCTGGAGATAAAAATAAATCTTGACTGCTGTCGGGGAAGTGAATTTTTGATTGTTGACTGCTTGGGGAACAAGATCTTCGAATGTTGAGGGATCCTGGGACCACTGCTGGGGATTAGAACTCCTTGGTGACTTGTGGGAAATGAGAATCCTGATGATCTCTACTGGGGAGTCCAGAACCTGGGAGGCTCATACTGGAGAAGTAGGACTGAGAATCTTCAATCTGATGGGAAGTATCTCTGTGGGGAGAAGGTTTACTAGTCTGGTTCCGCTGGGGATTGACAGTTGGGAGTTTTAGCTCCGCTGGGGTTACTGAAACTTAACTATGAGGGGAATTGAGTTTTGGAAGGCTCTATGGCTGGGGAAATCAGTTTTGAGGAAGTTTTTCTGCTGAGGATCCTGAATTTTAACTCTGTTTGGGGAATCAAGTTCTGGATTTTGACTTTGTTGAGGAATTTGGAGTTTAGAACTGCTGGGGATTACTTCTGAAAGGGCATCAAGGTATTTATCTGTATCTTCAACCTGTCAGTAATCATCTACTCTTGGTTTGTAAGGAAAATGATTATGCTCAAATGCATATGCCTATTTAACAAAACATTGGACGTTTCTCAAATAAAACATAAGTGCAAAAGAGAAAAAAGGAAGACAAAGCAAATTTCTGTATTGGAAAATTATTTGTATTAACTTTTTATGAGTATCTTTGTACAAAGGAGACAGGCATCCTAGTAAGAGGATGTTGTCGTAAAAAAAATTGAAAAATTTACAAAAAAGATGGCTATGTGTAATGATTCCATGGGATCCCATTCTTCCCTAGCCTTTACAACTCTGAATACTTGTCCATTCGCTGCTTCGTCCGCTGATGACTGGATTGATCTGAAGCTCGGAGCCGGTTGGTGAAGAGACTGTTTTTAAAGTGATCCGACGAGACATAGTCATACGCTTTAATTCCCTAACTTTTTCCTGGATCGCCCTTTCGGTTTTTCGATCCACCGGGAAACCCATTTTTGCCCAAGCCGCCCTTTCTGGTTTTCAACTTGCCGGGTGTACAAATTTTTTTGTTTTATCTCTAATTTTTGCCTGAACCGCCCTTTTGGGTTTTCGGTTCACCGGGATGCCCATTTTTGCCCAAGTCGCCCTTTCGGGTTTTCGACTTGTCGGGTTATTTTATGCGTAGTATCTTTTGACTATGTCTGCGTTCGCAGGGTGTGGCAAATCATCGTCGTCCATGGTGATCAAAATCATTGCACCACCAGAAAATATGCTCTTGATCACAAATGGTCCATCGTAAGTAGGAGTCCATTTGCCCCTGGGATCACTTTGTGGTAAGATAATCCTCTTGATTACGAGATCTCCAACTTGATATACCTGACGTCTGACTTTCTTGTTGAAGGCCTTCATCATCTGTTTTTGATACGTCTGACCATGGCAAACAGTAGTGAGTCACTTCTCGTCTATCAAATGGAGTTGATCAAGTCGGGTCTGAATCCAATCGTCTTCATTCAAACCAGCGTCCTTCATAATCCTTAAAGAAGGAATCAGAACCTCCATGGGTAGGACAGCTTCTATGCCATATACCAAGGAAAATGGGGTTGCCCCGGTTGAAGTTCGTGCCGTGGTACGGTATACATGTAGAGAAAACAGTAACATCTCATGCCAGTCCTTGTAGGTGACTGTCATTTTCTGAATGATCTTCTTAATGTTTTTGTTCACAGGTTCAACAGCACTGTTCATCTTCGGCCGATAGGGAGATGAATTGTGATGATAAATCTTGAACTGTTCGCATAGAGCAGTGATCATAGTATTATTCAGATTTGTATTGTTGTCTGTGATGATCCTGTTGGGGACACCATACCGGCATATGAGGTTTTGCTTGATGAAGCGGGCAACCATATTTTTTGTAACAGAGGCGAAGGAAGCTGCTTCGACCCATTTGGTAAAGTAGTCAATGGCGACCAGGATGAAGCGATGTCCATTGGACGCTGTGGGTTTGATCTCTCCAATCATGTCAATGCCCCACATTGCGAATGGCCAAGGAGCTGTCAGCACATTGAGGGGAACCAGAGGAATATGAATCTTGTCAGTGTAGACTTGACACTTGTGGCAAGTACGGGAGTGCTGATGGCAATCTGCTTCCATGGTAGACCAGTAATAGCCTGCCCTTAGAATCTTCTTAGCCATCGTATGCCCGCTCAAGTGGGTGCCAAATGTATCGCTGTGTATCTCGGTCATGATTAACTCTGCTTCAGCTTTGTCTACACATCGGAGTAAAACACAATCATGGCTGCGTTTATAGAGGATGCCGTTGCTCAGGAAGAACTTGGCAGCAAATTTCCTTAGGAACTTCTTGTCATTCAAGGAAGCTCCTTCGGGATATTCTCTAGTCTGGAGATACCTTTTGATTTTGTGAAATCAAGGTTGTTCCACTACATCTTCGGTATTAATCTCATGACAATGCGCAGGTTCATCCATTCGCTCGATGGTGATTTGGGGGGCCTCGTTATCCCAGTTGAGTTTAAACATGGAAGACATTGTGGCAAGAGCATCTGCAAGTTGATTCTCTTCTCGCGGGAAATGCTCGAAGGTGATTTGCTCGAAATGAGGCAACACTGTCAGGACATGTTCTTTGTATGGGATAAGATTAGGATGTTTGGTGTCCCACTCTCCTTTGATTTGACTGATAACCAAAGCCGAGTCCCCAAATACGATCAACGATTTGATCCCCAGGTCAATAGCAGCTTTGAGACAAAAAATGCAAGCTTCATATTCAGCCATGTTGTTGGTACAGCTGAAGTAAAGTCGGGCCGTGAAAGGCATGTGACAACCTTCCGGGGAAATGAGTACCTCCCCGATACCGTTTCCAAGTGCATTTGAAGCACCAACAAAGTATAGGGTCCATCGGGATCCTTTTTCAGGTCCGTCATACGGTCCGTTACCTTTAATGTTGTCCAAATTCATGATGTCCTCGTCCGGGAAGTCGAATCTCATGGACTGATAATCTTCGATAGCTTGATGAGCTAGATGGTCAGCCAGTACGCTCCCCTTTATAGCCTTTTGGGTAGTGTACTGGATGTCGTACTCAGTTAAGATCATTTGCCATCTAGCTATTCTTCCAGATAAAGCTGTCTTCTCGAAGATATACTTGATAGGATCCATTTTAGAAATCAACAAAGTGGTATGAGTTAGCATATACTGCCTTAGTCGGCGAGCAGCCCATACCAAAGCGCAACAAGTTTTCTCGAGCAGTGAGTAGCGAGTCTCACAGTCGGTAAACTTTTTGCTAAGGTAATAAATGGCATGCTCTTTTCAACCAGACTCGTCATGCTGGCCCAAAACACACCCCATTGAGTTATCCAAGACGGTCAGATACATGATCAACGGTCTTCCTTCGACGGGTGGCATCAGAATAGGAGGTTCTAGCAAATACTCCTTGATTTTATCAAAAGCAGCTTGGCAATCGTCGTTCCATTTGACTACCTGATCTTTCTTCAATAGTTTGAAAATTGGCTCACAGGTAGACGTCAGATGAGAGATGAATCTGGCGATATAGTTCAAGCGCCCCAAGAATCCCCTAACCTCCTTTTCAGTACGAGGAGAAGGCATTTCTCGAATAGCTTTTACTTTTGCTGGATCGACTTCAATACCCTTGTTGCTGACAATAAATCCTAGAAGTTTACCAGACCTAACTCTAAACGTGCACTTACTTGGATTCAGCCTGAGTTTGTACTCTTTCAACCTGGCAAACAGCTTCTGCAGATGTTCAAGGTGCTCCTCCTCTGTTTGTGATCTAGCTATCATATCGTCTATGTAGACTTCAATCTCATGATGTATCATATCATGAAACAGAGCTACCATGGCGCGTTGATAAGTTGCCCCTGCGTTCTTCAGTCCGAACGACATTACCTTGTAGCAGAAAGTGCCCCATTGTGTAACAAAGGTAGTTTTCTCCATGTCCTCGGGGGCCATTTTGATTTGATTGTAACCCAAGAATCCGTCCATGAAGGAAAACACCTTATGCTGAGCCGTGTTGTCAACCAGAATGTCAATATGTGGTAACGGGAAATCATCTTTAGGGTTGGCCCTGTTCAAATCCCGATAGTCTACACACATCCTGACCTTGCCATCTTTTTTAGGTACTGGCACGATGTTAGCAACCCATTGTGGATAGGGTGTAACAGCCAGAAAGCTCGCATTGAACTGTTTCATTACTTCAGCCTTAATCTTTTCTGACAAGTCAGGTCTCATTCGGCGGACGTTTTGCTTGATAGGTGGACAATCTTCTCTTGTGGGGAGACGATGAACCACGATATCTGTGTCTAACCCTGGCATGTTTTCGTAGGACCAGGTGAAGATTTCAACGTACTCATTCAACAGTTGTATCAAGCGCTCCTTGACACTTGGTTCCAGATTGGCACCCACTTGTACTTCCTTCCTGTCTTCCTCTGTTCCTAAGTTGACAGTTTCCAACAACTCCTCATGAGGCAAGATGGCCCTTTCTTCCTGTTGTAGAAGTCTGGCTAGTTCCCCCGGTACTTCACAATCTCCGTCATCTTCGTATTCGGCTTGATTGACCAAATCTTCAGAGTTGTCGAACGATACGGCAGAATAGTCACCCATAGAATCCAGAGTGGATGGGTACCTGCATTTGTGAGTGTGGGTGTGTGTAAGGGATAGCCATCCTTAAACAAACAAAAATGCAAAAGGAAAGAAAAAAGAACACAACAGTTTATCAATGAAAAACGTCCAATGGATCATTAAACATGGCATATGGATATGAAGAGAATCAAAACCCTTACAAATGGACCTACATACCTCGGGCAAGGCATGAGGTGAAAAAGTAGTGTGCAGATTGTTTAAAAGTAATTATTACAGACCAACAGGAAATGTTCGAAAGATAAGTTACTAATTAATGAAAGTAATGGGGACGAAGTCTTTCGCCTCCCAGTTGCGTAGTCCCCCTTCAATGGTTGGGAAGATCCACTCCTCAAAGTTACCATCTTCGTCTTCGTCTTCCAAAGCGTTGATTCCATGAGGAGAAATCTTGACAGGTGTCTTTTCAATTCTGGAACGGCGCATGGCCTTCTGTCCCGCAGCGGTGAACCCCAAACCAAATTTGTGTGTCTTGTGGGGGAAGTCAGGCAACTGTCCGCATGTTGAGTTCTTTCCTTCTTTCATTGCAGCCTGTGCGTCTTTCAGAGATGCCATCCTGGCCATCTGCTTAGGTACCTCAGCTACTGTCTTTGCTGCTGCCACCTCGGGAGAAACCTCTTCGAAGTGCTGAAAAGGTGTCTCGATGAATTCGCCTTCTACCTCCACATATCGAAAGGAGTTCAGATGATTAGTCATATATTCCTCTTCACCGTGTACAGTTACAATCTTTCCCTTAACAGGGTACTTCAGCATCTGATGTAAGGAGGAGGTGACTGCCCCAGCATGGTGAATCCATGGTCTTCCCAGCAAGCAAGAGTATGATGGACGGATGTCCATCACATAGAAAGTAGATTTAAACACCTCAGTGCCCACCTTGATGGGAATATCAACTTCCCCATGGACCATTCTCTTCGAACCGTCAAAAGCTCTGACGATAATATCACTTGGCTTCAACTCCAAGCCCTCACAATCCAGCCGGTCCAGAGCTTTCTTAGGCAGCACATTTAACGAAGAACCAGTGTCGACCAAGACATGGGCGAGAGTGGTCCCTCGGCATTCGACCGAAACATGTAATGCATCATTGTGGTTTCTGCCTTTAGAAGTTAGGTCAGCATCAGAGAAACCCAGACCGTTGTCGGCAGTTAGGCTGGCCACACAGTTCTGAAATTGATCGGCTGAGATTTCTTGCGGAACATGGGCTGTCTTCAAAAAATTTATCAGTGCCTTGGCATGAGCCTCCGAACAAAGCAACAAGGCCAACATTGAAATTTTCGAGGGGGTTTGCCCCAATTGTTCTACCACATCAAAATCACTCTTCTTAATTATTTTCAGAATCTCCTCCACTTCTTTCTTAGAGGTTTTGGGGATGACCAATGGCTGAGCCCTTGTCCTGACGAGCTCATCTTGGATCCCTTTCCCCTTATCAGCAGAAGTAGGAGGGACAACCACAGGAGTAACAGCTTCTTCAATTGGCGGGGTTCTTGCAGAAAGTCCTATCGATGCAGGAGTAACTTTGGCAGCAACTGAGGGTCCAAAGATTGCCTTTGGAGGGGCAATCTCTGGAGAGAAAATTCTCCCACTTCGGGTAATCTTGCTCGTACCGGAAATGTTTCCAATGTAGGCATCTTCTTCATCAAAGCTCTCTTCAGTTATCTCAATTTGTTTAACACCGTGGTAGTAGATTTCTCCACCATAATTCCACGGTATCGATTTGTCAGATTTGTAGGGGACAGGCCCAGGCATGGTTATTTTCAAAAGAACAAACTTTGTAGCGGATGTAATCTTAACGGGCTTTTTAGGGACCCTGGAAAGATTGGTGGAAATGGTGATTATTGAAACATCTTCGACATGGGTTGGAGTAGCGGGAATCTTTTCGAAAAGAGTTTGTTGGCTGTCCATTAGGCCTTGGATGCCTATCTTCAGCAATGGACAGTCGATTGGTAGGCAGGAACAACAGTAGCAGTCTTCTTTACAACCCGGGAAAATCCCATCTCTTAACAGATTCAACTTGATTGTTAGCAGTGGAGTTACCAGATCATCAACAGTAGTAACATACAGATCTTCTTCAATAGCGTGGACATTGCGATTATGCTTCGGCATTGGAGCGAATATTACATTCGGCTTCTCTTGAGCATCAAACTCAACCTCTTTCGCATCTATCAAGTCTTGAATTTTATTCTTAAGTGCCCAGCAATCGTTGGTGTCATGCCCGACACTGTCAGAATGGTAAGCGCATTTGGCTTTAGAATTGTAATGTGGGAAAGTGGTAAGCACGTTCTTTGGCGCTTCTCTAATATTGGTGATATTCAACTTCAAGAGGTGTGGAAGGATTTGAGCAGGTGTCATGTTTACTGGAGTATACTTCCGTGGTGGCCTTTGCTGATAAGTTCTGGGCTGATCATTCCTTGGCTGGTTATTTCTAGGCTGATCTGATGCAGAGTTCTGGATTAACACAGCCCCCACTGTTGGTCGACGCTCCACCCTTTCTTGGTTCCTTTAAGAGTATACTGCAGATGCCTCTTTCTTGGCTGGGAAAGATTTTCTTGCAGTCGTAGATGCGGAAGCGCCCTTTTCAATCTTCCCACTCTTGATACCGGCTTCTACCCTCTCACCAGTCAGAATCAAATCAGTAAACCCTGCAGAAGAGCTCCCAATCAAATGGTTGAAGAACGGACCAGATAGGGTCCCCAAGAACATATCAACTAGTTCTCTATCAGAAAGAGGTGGCTGCACTCTTCTGGCCAAGTCGCGCCATTTCTGGGCGTATTCTTTGAATCCTTCATTTGCGGCCATCCCCATACCCTGTAGCTGAGTACGGGTTGGTGCCAGGTCGGCGTTGTATTGATATTGGCGATAGAAGGCAGCTGCCAAGTCTTCCCAGTTATGAACTTCTGACCTCTCAAGTTTGTAAAACCAATCTAGCTGATTACCAGACAAGCTGTCCTGAAAGAAGTGTACCCAAAGATTCCTGTCGGATGTATGAGGTTGAATTCTTCGGACATATGACCTTATGTGCATTTTTGGGCAAGACAGCCTGTCATACTTTGCAAAAATTGGCACCTTAAACTTTGGAGGGATCACAATTCCAGCAATCAGTCCCATTTCTTCAAAATCTAAACTGGGAACCCTTTGCAGCTCCATAGCTGCCAGCCTATCCTCCAGGTTTTTGTATTTGTCGTCTGTTGGAGGGTATTGCTGCTCTGAGTAGTCTTCATCTTCCTCAACCTCTTCCTCTTCAGCCTCGGATTCAGAAGGTAGTGCAGCTCCTTTCCCTTTACTGGTTCCCTCTTCAGAGGCGGAGGGAAATTCAAGAACTCTTTTGGCTTCATTCTCAAACCTTCTTCCAAGGGTAGCCACCCCCACTCTCTTCTTCTTATTTTTCACTTTTTCTTTCTCTTTGTTCCCAAGCAGTGTTTTAAGATCCTCCTGACCCTTCGCCAAGGTCATTAGGAGATGTTGAAACTGCGAGTTTTGAGCCTGTAAGTCTTTCACTGTTTGTTCCACATCCATCTTGCTGAAATAAACAGCAGAAAGATAAGGAAACCTGGCTTGAATACCTGTTTGTGCATATGATGAATGATATGTTTGTTCATGCAATGCATTCAAGGATTTGGAAATTCAAAATTGTTGTAGACAAAAAGAACACACGTCATATTAATAAGAAGAAATTTTGTCAGTACATAAATGCCCCATGGGCCAAATATTACAAAAACTTCTTAAGGTAAAAAGACGTTGCGCATCCTTTTTGGTGCGATGTAAGTATTGAGGGTCTCCTCCTCATGAAGTCGGCGGGTAAGCTCCAAAACCTTCTTCTCACTGGCGTAGAAGCTGGCTTCAAAAGTATTTCGTTCTTCCTTGAGTTGGATCCAACTCTTCTTTATCTCCTCCCATGATGTTGGCATGTCAGGATGGAGGATGGTGTATGAAGCGTCTCCTTCCTTAACAGGCTCTTTAATCAGCGGGAGAATGTGAGGATAAGGCATCATAAGATTCTGAGAGCGGGTTCGCACCCACTTGAGATAAGGCTCAAGAGGGATGGAATTCTTGTGCCCCAGTGTCTTAGTATCTACCTTGTTAGGCATCCTCCAAGCTCTGATGAATCTTTGGCGAAGCCCTTGCGCATCGTTGTCGAAGTCAAAAACTAGGTCGGGAATCAACATGTCGTGAGGGCCATCCCTCCGTGCGTATCCAAATTGTCTCAAAGCTAGACAAGGGTTGTAGGTAATGCCACCTCTAATGCCAAGTAATGGAACATTAGGGAACTCACCACAACGATCGATGATGATGACATTTTCTCTGGACCGAGAACACCAATGTACATCAGAGTGTGTGAGGGTCATCAATCGTTGCGACCACCTTAAGCCTTGTTCATTCTTCAAAACAGATTGTGGAAGGTGCGAAATAAACCACCTTGCAAGGAGAGGAGTACAACACATGAGAACACCTCTCTTTCTTATTGTTCGTGTGTAAACTGAGTGGAGGATGTCCCCAAGCAATGTTGGTATGGGATTCCTGGATAAAAAGATTTTGACGGCGTTGACATCTATGAGCTGGTCAGGATTTGGGAACAAGACCAACCCATAAATGAGGAGTGCCACAATTTCTTCAAAGGCTTGTAGATCCAATGAATTCCAACACTCTTGTGCCTTCTCAAACAAGAATTTTGCCAATAAGCCTTTGACACCGCTTCTAGTTTCCCAATGCCCCTTGATGTCAGATGGTTGCAAGTGTAGTGCTTGAGCAACATCTTCAGGCTTTGGTTCTTTTTCCGTACCGTTGAAGGGTAGTTGATTAAGAATAGGAATTCTCAGGAGTTGAGAAAATTCCTCCAAAGTGGGCACCAATTGGTAGTCGGGGAATGTGAAACAGTGGTGAAGGGGGTCAAAGAACTGGAACAACACTTTCACCATGTCCTCTTCAATATTGGTGTTGACGAGGCTGAGCAGTCTACCATGTCTTTCACCGAAGAGAGAGCTTTCCGGAATTCTGGATGTAAGCTCCTTGAGTTAAGGAGGGATTCTCACAAGGTTGACTTGGATAGTTTTCCTGCGAAGAATTTCCATGACCTACAAAACAAGAACAAAGATGAAGATCTAAACCCTTGAAATGGTTAGTGGATGCGTATGATGCTTTATGATGTTCATGATGAATGCACAGACATATGAACAAGCAAGTCACACAAATCCCTAGTTTCAGGCTTGCATGAGGTTTCATAGGTAAGTACCCTCTTGAGTGTAGTTGGCTTAAAAACCTGTCCTATAAATAGTAACCGGGTTCTAAGGAGCTCAATATCATTGGATTGTTTTCTATGTTCATCGTTTTGGTTTAGCCACTTAACTAGGGACCAAAATATTCCAAGAAAACAACCCTCAATGAGTGTAGTATCGAGTATCTACCAACTTCGGACTGCACCAAAGTCGGTCATCTCAGTACCCCTAAAAAGGCTA
Source organism: Vicia faba (assembly GCA_948472305.1). NCBI lineage: Eukaryota > Viridiplantae > Streptophyta > Magnoliopsida > Fabales > Fabaceae > Vicia > Vicia faba. The sequence continues at coordinate 1,244,120,551 of OX451738.1, forward strand.
AGATGGTCAATTAAGGTTCTAAGAGTTCGTTAGTGCTTCATGACATCGCTCAGCGGCCCCGTACTCTCCTTGATTAAACTCAAGGGTTACCGGTACTCACAAATATGTCACACTAACATAGCTTACTGCTTCAACCATGTCGGTATACCCCGTACAGTTCCCTCGCAGTTTTATTGCTATTTACCTAAAAAAGGTGCCCCTAAATCCGGGTGTAGGATTTACAAAAAACCCAAACAAGGACCCGAAAAGTAAAGCAATCAAGGCAATCAAAGCAAGATTGTAAAGGTGATCTAAACCCTAAGGTAACCCAACTTTTAAGTAACTCCCCAGCAGAGTCTCCAGTTCTGTGATACGGTGGGAGAACTGACTTGAGGTTTTGCGTTTGTTTTCGCAAATGTTTCGGTTGAGCAAGAGTCGCCACCGACTTTTTATTTTATCCTAAGGAAAGGTTAAAAAGCACAACAAAAACCTTTGAGATGTTTTCTTGGGTTCAGGGAGTAGATTATAGAAAGGGAAGGTATTAGCACCCTTTTTATCCATGGTTATCCATGGGCTCTTAGTTACTTGCTTAGATCACTTGCCTTGCATTTACAATTGTTTGAAATGGTGCTTTGTGTGTGTGGTTTTTGAAAATGTTTTGAAAAAGATGCCTTTGTCTAGGCAACCCTTGTAACAATTCTTTACTCGAATGTTTTACAAAAGGTGTTTGTCTTTTTGAAAATATGTTTCAAGGTTTTGAAAGTTGGTTTTGAAGTTGTGTAGTGATGTGTGTTTTTTTGAAAAAGGCAAGGATTGTTTTGCAAGATTGGGCAAGTAACCAAAAGCTATCTACCCTAAATTTCTCAAAGATCTTTCCTATGTTTTAACCCTTTTAACAGTGTTGTTCCACCATTGTATTTGGTGGACAATCTTGTGTTAGGATGTTAACGGGACGGGCGCGGGTCATCGTTTAGACCATGAATGCAATGGTGCCAAGTGTCTTTGGCAATTTTTCCTTTAAGGGACTTGATCATTTTTAAGGAAACTTGAGAAAGCGTCATCGAGGGACTATGATCATTTGAATTGTTTTGTTTTTCCAAAGAAACTCAACGTGCAAGCATGGCCCATTATTGAAGGCAACAAGTGGAGTAACCCTAAGGGTGCAAGTGTGATTGGTGTTGTCCATTTTCATGCTTTTTATCTTTGATTTAGGTCAAGCTATTTGTTATTTTGATTTGCATACAAACCGTAAGTCTATCATGGCATATTTAGAAAGCTTTAAAATGCAGAATTTAAAGTCCTAAATTATTACAACATAATTATGGGGATGGGGGGTACAAATGTTCAAATGGGGGATATTTAGCAAGAAATTTAAATCTAAACTATTACATCCAAATTGAATATACGAGTTATTTAATTGTACAATAATTAACTAAATATAATAAATATGCAAAATGCACAAAAATAGTTTTATATGTATGTAAAAGTATTTTTCATGTGACATATAACCAAAAATAAAAAGTTAATTTTTTTTGATATTTTTATGGTTTAGGGCAAAACCCTAATTTTCTAAATAAATAGTATTTATTAATTATATTATATACAATATTTGTCAATTATATACAAAAAATAAATAAAAAGAAGTATATTGTGAAAAAAAAAGTATTTCTTGATGTCAAATATTAATAAAAATAAAAGGTATTATTTTTATATTTTTGTCCTAAATATTTAATAAAATACAAGTATTTATATTATTTATTAAATATACTAAATATATACAAAAAATGAAATATTAATTTTTTTTACAAAAAAGGTATATTTTTAGAAAATGTTTCCAAAATGTAAATAAAAAATAATAACTAAAAAATATATATTTTTTGTATTATTTTCTAGGGTTTTGAAATAGAGGTATGTATATTTATTTACAAGTATAATCTAAATAAAATAAATAAATGTCAAATAAATGCAAAAATGGGTGAAAAATATTTTTTTAATATTTTTTATATTTGAGCAAAAAAAATAACAAGTCAGAATCAAAAAGAAAAAATAAAAAATGATTGAAAAATCACACAATGGGCCAGGGGGGTGTAAGTGGAAAATGGTGGTGCAAATAGAAAAATAATTCAGGCCCAGCCCAAGGGGGCTTGTCTTCAACCTCCAGCCATTCAAACAGAACAAACACGCGCGTATCTTCTTGTCCTACACAGATCCTGATTCCTTGGCTTTTAACAAAAACTTACAACATCAAAAGTGTAGAGCATCATGTCACGATTTCATACATATAAAAAAGTTGTTCTAACTCTCAGAAATGAGAGAGAATTTCTTCTCCCCCAATTTTTAAACTAAGTTTTTTCCAATGTTCATGTCCCAAATTCTCTCAGCACACGCAATATAAATGAAAAGTAATTATATGGGTAGCTTCAGGGCCATGGGTAGGACATACTTTCTTCACAAACTTAAGCCTAAATATGCTTGGATAGAGAGATAGAAGTTCACATTTTACCTGTCTCAGCTTGACTCGAACAGAGTAATATGGCCAAATCCAATGGTGTTTGAGGACTTGTACAGCTTGCTTGAGGTCCCATGAACCTTCTCCTATGCTTGGTGTGCCTTGAATCCTTCTGAGTCAAGCTATGGAAGTCAACCTGCAACAATGAAAAGTGAAAATGGCAACCTTGGTTATGGATGTTACAGCTTGTATCTAAGGCTTGGGACAGCTTCAATGGATGGTATGGAGTGTATTGAAACTTGTTTGGAGGAAAATGCACGAGTGAATGATGTTGGCCAAGTCAAGATGCAGAATGCCCTGTTTCTTGCAGAAAAATGGTTATTTTCTGTATGAGGATATATTGAAGATGGTTTGGTCGTGCTTTAGGTCAGTTAGGGAGTATGGAATGTGTTTGCAAAGTTTACTTGAGCTTGTGTTTACAGGAATGTGTGTTGTGGTTCAATCTGCCATTTTTCTTCTTATCTAAGCAAGCAAAAGGCAAGTTGGGTTATAGGGCAATACAGGCCCCTCAAGCATGCTGCAAACTTGGATCTTGATTAGTGGGATATATTCACAAACTTGTGCCTCAGATATTTTTTTGTACTTCAAAGATATGGACTTTGACATAAAGTGTATCTTTACAAGAATGGCTAAAATGCTTTTTCCATTTAAAGACTAATACTTTGTGTAATGACTTAATGAACAAAATAATGCTAGGACACAAAGGTTTTGCATTCAATTATTGAGTGTAAATGAGATTAGAGGCCTGTAATCTAGATTGTACAAGCTGACTTGAAAAATGGCAATGTTATGAACATGTATTTGGCTTATGAACAAAGTGATTTTTGCCCATCTTTACAAATTCGATTCTCCCTAACCACAAGGGTGTTTGAGAAGTTCTTGGACAATTTGGAAAGCTTTGAATGTTTACTACAATCCATATTTGTAATTCAAGTTGAAATTCCAAGTGGAAGCATGTGAAGAGTGGCCATGAAGTTGGGCAAAAATCCTGCCTAAAATAGGTCAAAAAGTTCTAAGTTAAGAATGTTTTGCACCCCTATTCCAAAAATCATAACTTGAGCTACAAGCTTCTTTTGAGAAAACTTTGTGAATCAAAGTTGTAGATTTTGCAATAGACTACAACTTTCATGTTTTGAGTTTTGCTTGAATCCATTTGCATCTTGAGGAAAAAATTGGACAAAGTTAGGAAAAAATTAGGAAATTTCATAACTTAGAAAATTTCTAAGTTATGAAATTTCTTCATTTTAAACCCTAATTTGCAATTTTGGGTTTCTTGATGAACAAGTTTCATAACTTGACATGTCTTGATGAAAAATTAACCTTGACACTTGATTTTGACCAAAAAGTCAAAGTTTGACTTTTCAGTATCAAGTCAAATTTTGATCAATTGACTGAAAAATTCATCTGTCAATCCTGTGCATTTGGGATCTTTTGAATTTGTTAAATATGTCAAGACAAGGCCATTGAGTCCTTGAGTCCATATGTGAGCTTGGTTTGCCATTGGTTAGGTCAAACAGTCAAAAAATTGCCTTTGTGCAGTCAAAACCCTAAAAATGACCATTTTGCCCTTTTGGTGATCTGATCAAATTTCTTGTGGGATTGTGATCCAAACTTGGCCAAATGGTTCATATGAGTTCATTATGTTGACGTGGGTCAAAAAATATGAAGTTTGACTGTCAATTGGCCACAGTTGACTTTTTCCCCAATACAGCTGATTTTTAGGTCAACTGTCCAATTGACTGGGCAAAGATTGGAATCAAGGCTTGAAACTTGGTATGGATAAACTTGTGAGTTTAACATGAAGCATTAAAGACACTTTGGGCACTTTAGGTCAAAACATATTTGTGCAAACTCAAACCCTAATTTGGGTCAACAGTGCAAGGAGGGGTCTTGAGCAGAGCAAACCCTAACTTGATCTTGAGTTCCAAGAGTTTTGTGATGAGAAATGTTGATGAAATGAGAGGGAAAATTTTGGGGTACAACAGCATTGTAATCATATCTCCCGAGGGTTGTCATACTCTGTTCACTGCTCGATTATGTTTCAACTGTACCAACAACATGGCGGAGTATGAAGCATGTATTATGGGTCTTTGAGCTGCTATTCACCTGAGAATCAAGTTCTTGAGTGTATTCGGGGATTCTACTTTGGTGATAAGTCAGATCAAAGGCGAGTGGGATACGAAGCACCCAAACCTCATCCCTTACAAAGAGTATGTACTGACACTGCTGCCGCATTTTGAAGAGATCACCTATGAACATTTCCCACGAGAAGAGAATGAGTTAGTGGACGCGCTAGCTACTATGTCGTCAATGTTCAAGGTCAGGTGGGACAATGAAGCTCCCCGAATCACTATTGAGAGGTTGGATGAACCGGTATACTGCTGTGAGATCGATACTGAGGAGGTAGCCGACAAACCTTAGTTTCATGAGGTGAAAAGGTATCTCGAGGCTCAAGAATACCCCGAGGGGGCATCTATCAATGACAAGAAATTTCGGAGAAGGTTTGCTGCAAAGTTCTTCCTCAGCAATGGAATCCTCTATAAGCGCAATCATGACTCTACCTTAGTGTGGTGTGTAGCCAAGAGCGAAGCATAAAGGATCATGGAAGACCTACACGAAGGTACCTTTGGCACTCATTCCAGTGGACATACCATGGAAAAGAAGATCCTACAGGCAGGATACTACTGGTCCACTATGGAAGCCGGTTGTTATCAGCATTCTCAAACCTGTCACAAGTGCCAAATCTATGTTGATAAGGTGTGTGTACCTCCAGTTCCCTTGAACGTCTTGACAGCTCCCTGGCCCTTTGCAATGTGGGGCATTGACATGATCGGCGAGATCAGACCTACCGCGTCCAACGGGCATCGCTTCATCCTAGTGGCCATTGATTACTTCATGAAGTGGGTTGAGGCTGCCTCATTTGCTACAGTTACCAAGAATGTGGTGGCATGGTTCATCAAGCATAACTTGGTTTGTCGTTATGGTATCCCTGAGAGAATCATCATGGATAATGGTACTAATCTCAACCACTCGATGATCACTGAACTTTGTAAACAGTTCAAGATTCAGCATCACAACTCTTCTCCTTACCTGCCGAAGATGAATGGTGTTGTCGAAGCTGCTAATAAGAATATTAAAAAGATCATACAGAAGATGACAGTGACATATAAAGACTGGCACGAGATGTTACCATTTGCTCTTCATAGGTACCGTACCTCAGCGCGTACGTCAACAAGGGCAACATCCTATTATTTGGTATATGGCATGGAGGATGTCCTACTTATTGAGGTCCAGATACCTTCTCTACGGATTATGAAGGATGCGGGTTTGAGCAAAGACGATTGGATCCAGACCCGACTTGATCAACTGAATCTAATCATCGAGAAAAGACTTACTGTTGTCTGCCATGGTTAAATGTATCAGAAACGGATGATCAAGGCCTTCAACAAGAAAGTCAGACAACAAGTGTATCAAGTAGGGGATCTGGTAATCAAGCGCATCATATTGCCGTAAGCTGATCCCATGGGAAAATGGACTCCCACCTATGAGGGACCATTTGTAATTAAGAACATATTTTTGGGTGGAGCCATGATTCTGACCACCATGGATGGTGACGACCTTCCACACCCTGTTAATGCGGACATAATGAAAAAATACTATGCATAATAAAGACCCGCTAGGTTGACATACCTAGGCAAAAATAAGGGCATCCCGGCGAACCAAAAGGGTTCGGGAAAAAATTAGGGTTAAAAATGAAAAAAATTTGTACACCCGGAAAGTCGAAAACCTGAAAAGGCGACTTGGGAAAAAAAAGGTATCCCGGTGGTCTGAAAACCCGAAAGGGCGGTCCAGGAAAAAGTTAAGGATTAAAGCGTATCACTATGTCCCATCAGATCACCTTGCGATCAGACCTGAGTAATCAGATATTAAGCTCAAACGGTACTGATTAATCCAGTCAGCTTCGGACAAGCAGCAAAGTGATGAGATGCTCGAAGACATAGGGGAAATAGCAGAATTGAAACCCAATGGGATCAATACACATAGCTGTTTTCTTTTTGTACACAATTTCTATAATAATTTCCATTTTTATGGCGGCGTTCTCTTACTAGAGCGTTAGTCTCCTTGTAAAAAACGCCTGTTATAGGAAAATTTTAAATCAATACAAAGCGTCTTTTGAGTACAAAACTCTGCGTTTGTTTTTTCCGTTTTCTGTTTTGTTTTGCAAAAAAAAGTCCAATGTTTTATTCTTGACATATGCATTTGAATATGATTATTGTTCACAAATATCTGCATATGAAACAGAAAGACATTTACTAAGAACTCAAAGAAACTGGTACGAAAACTAAATACCGACAGTTACCCCGTCCATTATGGTACAAGGTGAAGAGACAGTTGGAAGCAAAGTAACTATCACATACAAGCCAGTGATACCTATATTCCCCACAGAGCCGAGACAACCAAGGTCCGACCTCCGTATCCCCAAGCAGGAATTCCTTTCCCAGCAGGTTCCTTCAGAAAGTTGATATCTGCATTCCACAGCCGAGTTTTATAACCATGAGCAGTTTATAAAGCCATCTCCCGAGCAGAGTTTATTTCTCTGACAGCGGAAGCTCAATCTCCAACAGAGCTTTTCTCTCCAACAATGGAAGTACATCCCCAGCTGAGTTTATTTCTCCAAATCAGCAGATCTTCCAACAAAGTACTCTCTTCCCCACAGAGTCATTCCCCCGCAGGATTATTCTTAGGAAGAATGGATGTAAATCCCCAGCTAATCATCTTTGGTCACTATTCCCAGCGGAAACGAAGAACTCCACTCCTTATACTCTCCAGCAGCAGTCCAGGATTTATTTTCCTCAGCTAGAGAATATCACAATAGCATTGCATATCCATACATCATGGCATGTGCATACATATTATACAACACAGTCTCATTTATTTTGAGAACATCATTACTCAATACATTTCATACATCATGACATTACATACGACTAACTCTTTACCTTTCAGGGAAAGATGCAATCAAGTTCTCACAAGTTCTCTCTGGTTTAGTCAAACCGACACCAAGGTTTCTATTCCAGTGGAAGATATTCCAACACTTTTCAAGATTTTCTCTGGTTCAGTCAAATCGACACTAAGGTTTCTATTCTAGTTGAAGATGTTCTAAGACTTTTGTTAGGGTCAGTCGAATCGCCGCTAAGATTCCCCTGATTTCTATGCCAGTCAAAGTTAATCTGAGATCTCTCTCCGGGTTCAGTCAAATCGATACTAAGATTTCTCTCCCAGTTGAAGACAACTCGAGACCTTTCCATGGTTCAGTTAAATCGATACTAAGATTTATATTCCAGTTAAAAAAGCTATGAAGCCCGGAAACTGACCGGATAACAGCTTAATTTCCCCAAATTACTGAAGCCTGGAGCATGACCAGATAATGTATAAGACGCTATGAAGTCTGGAGCACGACCAGATAGCGGAAAGAGACACTGTGAAACCTGGAGCACAACCAGATAACAGTATAAGGTACTCCGAAGCTTAGAATTCGACCAGATAACAGTTTACTTGGCCAATTACTATTAAAGCCTGGAAACGACCGGATGTTAGTATGCCTTAAATTCAAGTTGAAACCCGGATGAGACTGGATAACCACTTAATTCCTTCTGAAACCTGGAGCATGACCAGATAACCGTTTTTGAGATTGCAAAGCCTGGAGCACGACCAGATAGTAAGTTTAATCTCATCTCCCCAATAAGTCACTGTAAAACCTGGAGCACGACCAGATAGCAGTCAGTCTTATTATCCGTAGCATATCACTGTAAGGCCTGGAGCACGACCAGATAGAAGTTCATTTTCATCTCCTCGACTAAGAGATGATTCCCCAGTAGAGTAACGGACAACTGAAGTTCCCAAAATTCCATTTCTCCCAAGACAGAGACCAACATTCCTCAACAGATTCCTCCTCAACGACAGGAACAGGAATTCTCATCAAAGGAATATCTCGGGAAATCAACATCCTCTAGATGACATCTTTAATCTCATCTCCGAAGATTCTCTGTCATATATTCCGGATGGCATCTTTAAGCCCATTTCTGGTGACCTTCCGTCATCTCCTCCAAATGGCATCTGTAATCCCATTCCCGATACTACCTATACAGTCCAGCACCATCTCATACGAGTGCAAATTTCTAGGCACTCTAGTGTTCAATCATCTTCCACCTTCAGATTACGAAAGGGCAGACAACCAATCTACATCCTTAGGTTTAAGAAGATTGAACAGGGGCAGCTGTTGTACCCCAAAATTTTCCCTCTCATTTTACTCAACACATGCCCATTGAGGTCCTCAACTTGCTCAAGGATGCCCAAGAGTTGACCAGACAAACACTCTCCTAAGGCAATGTACCTCAAACTAGGGTTTCCATTTTCATCAAGGTGTGGGAACTCCAAAGGCCCTAAATTCCTTCCATGGTGCCAATATTTTCTCAAGATCATCCATGTCAAGTTTCATTCCTTGCACAAGAAGTTTTCTCAGTCAATTTCCTAGATGCCTGAAAATCAATTGTACTAGGTCAAAAGTCAATTGTGGCCCACATACAGTCAAACTACAAGATTTTTGGTCGACACTAACATTTTGAAGATATATCCATCATTTGATCAAGTGTTGATCATGATTCCTCAAGGAATGCCCCCAAATTCATCAAAAGCCAAAAGTTGCTAAATTAGGGTTTCATCCAAAAAGTCAACCAAACTTTGACCAAGCATAACTTCTTCATACTTTATCAGAAATTTTCCATCCAAGGCTCATTTTGAAGAGGATGTAATTCCCTACAACTCATCTTCACTCCCCAAGTTCAAAATATGTACTCATCAAAAGATATGAATTTCTACATTATAGGTCCTTTTGAAAAGTCAACAAAAACACTTTTTGGGTCAAAGCTTATTACATGAACATGGAAGACCTAATTGAGATGAAACCAAAGGGTTTTTTAGGGAACATCCTAAGCTTTCTAAAAAGTCCAAGAACACCTCTCTAGGATTAAAATTGGAGGAGATATGCCTTGTCAAAGTTGACCACTTTTGCAAAATTTCCAAAAGTCAAATGTGCTCAAAAATACATTTTTTTATCAAATGGGCCTAGCATTTTATGATTGTATCTTGTTGGAAACATGGTCCACGACCTAAATCAGCATCCAAACATTATTTGCTTCATTATTTATTTTATTTTGATTTTTTATTATTTAAAATTCAAATTAAATCAAATAAATGGCAAAAAATACAAAAGATTGAATTTGATTTGATTTTTTTGTAGGAATCAAATCTATTCAAGTTGGATTAATCAGACCAAATCAAATCAAGGCAAAATCAATCAAAATTTTCATGATTTGGAGGCATTTAGAAAGATATGATACAAGAGAAAAATCAAATCCAATATTCATGATTCCAAGAGATTGAATATGTTTTTGTTACCCTAATTCAATCAAACATATATATGGAACATAAACATGCACGAAAACAAGGATTTGCAGTCGTAAAACGCCATACCAAAACTCAAAAAATTGGACAAAAGTGTTGGATCATTTTTGGACCTAGAAGGCAATTCAAGCCATTCCAACACTCATAATCGTTTCCTGAAGCTTCTCTGAAGCTAACACGATCAGTTTCATGCATCCTCACGCCCAGAATCAACCCCTAGACTTCATATGATTTGCTTTCTTTTTCAAAATCGATTAGAGTAATTCTTGCATCATTAGCATATTTTAATGATATACTTGTGATTATTTATGTATTTGCAACATGCATGGATTGTTTAATTGAAGTTTTGAGGCTTGTATGTGTGTTTTCCATTGTTAGGGTTTTCATGGCCGTTTTAGGTTTTTTCTCAACAGGCTAAATTAGGCCAAGAAAAGGATGCCATGGTGTTCGTGGCATCAAGATAAGTTAAACCATGGTCTTTAATTTCATTTATCATGTGTATTTATTGATGTTTGAAGTGTACAGACTATGGCTACAGACGTTTGTCTGTAGGTAAAAGGTGATACTTAAGACGACGGTCTCAATGAAGGAGACGATAACTTGGCATCATGGTACTGGTCCATTCAAATGATGGCGCACGTTTTTGTTTTTATCCATGTGTTTTCATATATTATTATTTGTTTTTATTATACTAAGAAACAAAGCAGACATCCCAGATGGCAAGACGTGTATTAATTTGAGTGGGAGGACCTAGGTTCGATCCCAGGTCCCAGCAAATTTTATTTTCTCGGTTTGTTTCTACAGATTATGTGCATTTCCTTTCCAAGCGCCTCCCATGCGCTGTCACCATCTTGCCATTGGATTCGTTGCTATCCAGATCCAACTCCTCAACCAAGGAAGGACTATGGTGCACTCCCAACCTAAGCAATTCAGCATCATACCCCCTCATTCAGCTTCTAACAGGCCCATTCTATCTTTTTTATTTTAATTCTTATAATTATTTTCTAATTATTTTCTTTTTAAAAATAACACAAAAATCATTACTTTTTTCATTTAATCAAAAAATCATAAAAAACATCCAAAATCATTTTTCATAAAAAATATTTTGTTTTTTTAATTAATTGATTAGTTTAATTAAATTAAGGAAATTTAATTCTTTCTTTTTTCATAATTTAAAATAATTAGACTTAGGGTTTAATTTTGTATATAATCTGATTTTTTCTCAAAAACAAACCTAAACATTTTTTTAATTAGATATTTTAGGTTTTGCTAATTATTCTCGCATTTAATTCGCCGCGCACATTTTTTAATTTCATTTTTATTATTATTGTAACTGCTCTGAGTTTGTAATAGTAATTAGGGTTTCAATTCCGCATCTTTATTTTCGGTCAAAATAATTATGTATCTACAAAAGCCCTGTAATAGCAAGGACTTTAACTTTCTCGCTTTAATTTTCGCAAACTCTAAACTGCTTAGATATATGTTAATAGGATTGTATGGAAAGACAAACTGAAAATTAATACGGTAGAAAACCCTAAATGTGCAAAGATAAATTAACTGAAAATTACATTCGCACATGCTCACTCCTAGAGTTTACTCCACTCCGGTTGCCTTCGGTAAACGGTCATGAAGTATTGGGTTTGTTAGTGGTTGTCCTCTAACCCCGAAAGATCTAAAATGACCCATTCAGATGTTGCCTCGGAAAAAGATCTTTAAGGATTTAGGATGATTACTAACATCTCCTAACATTTCTTTTGTGATCGTACATGTCCCTTCGAACGTCCCTTAAAACTCCAACGACGGTGCTACCTATTCTTTAATAATGGGATAGCACTGTTTAAAGGGAAAATGAATATACTTTTTTCGAGTAGGTAGATTAGTTCCTAGGTACTTGCTCAAACAAACAAAAACTTTTTCACACCAACACTTTTCAAACAAAGTTTTCAAATACAACTTCGTAACACTCTTGAGGACAGAAACAAGGGTTAACACGAAGTAAAACAAAAATTTTCAAAAACAAAGCACACACAAGAAGTTTTCAAAATGAGCAAGTACATAATAGCCCGTGGATAACCACGGATAGAAAGGGTGCTAACACCTTCCCTTTCTATAATCTACCCCTGTACTCAGAAACATCTCGAAAAAGGTTTTTTCTTTTCTTTTTCCTTTTCCTGATTGGATAAAATAAAAGTCGATGACGACTCTTGCTTACCGTGACATTTTGCGAACAAAAAATGCAAACCAGTATTAATAGTCGGTTCTGCCACCGTATCACAAAAACATAGCCAATGAAATTGAAAATCAGAACATAATTCCCTCTTCATTTTGCTATTTAAACAACCTCTTTATTCTTTGTTTTCACAACCAAATACAACACAACAAAAGTAACTAACAGTAATCTTGTCTCCCTCTATCTCCATGCTTAATCCTTTCCTCTATTCCCAATACAGTAATACTCCCTCATCTTCAATCTTCCTTCCTCTCAACCTTCGCCACTGTTAACCCTTCAATTCCTCTCTTTTACACACAACATCACCTCCCTTCACCTTCATCAATACTCCATTGTGTAACTCCCTTTCGTTTCTGCTAGCTACCCCATCTATTTCCACCTCTGTGCTCCGAATCACTACCACCTTCATCCTCTGTCCGCCGCTACCAAACAGTAACACCCCTTCAATTGATCCAGCAGTAACCCAAATAGCATCAAACCTCCAAATTCATCACAGGCCTCACTCATCCACCACCCTGCTCTGCTCACATCTGCAACCCAGCTCTCAACAACCATCACCTATTATCCGCTAACCTCTGCTAATAACCCCTAGCTACCACATCGCCGGATTTTTGCGAGCCTCACCAATAGCTTCTCTTCTACTTGTTATTCACGCTGAGCACCAAGCCATCTCATCTCCAACAACACTCACAACATTCTTTTCTTTAGATTCGGGTAACTTCTTGAATTCAATTCTTGTATTTGAATAGTTTAGTGTTGATATTGAGACCTTGATAATGTGTTATTTCGTTTTGATTTCGATTGAAGATTGGACACGTGTTAGGTGTTTTGTGTGTTAATTTTGATGGAAGTTTATTGCCAATGCTGCTATTATTTGTGTTGAATCTGTTTGAGAAATTATGGGAGCAATATTGTTGCTTTTCTTTTGTTTAACTTAGAACAAGGAAGTACAGTCATAACATTTGTTCCATTCTCGTGAGCTTTTGAACATAGTTAAGGCATCAATATGCTGTTGTTTTTGTTTCGTGAATGATAACATGACTTTGCTTTTGTGGATTATTTTTTAAAGTAATTAATTGACATTGAGTTGTTTCATTGTTTTTACTTTTGTGAATGATTCCTTTTGTTTGAGATCAATTTGAAAGAGATGTTGATGTTGTATAGATGAATTCAATTCACAAAGTTCGTTGGTTGATATTTGTGTTTGTACATAAGGTTGGAATCACTTTGAAATTGATCTTCATGAGCTTTTTTTATGCATAAATTGTTGTTGTCCAACTTTTGATTTGTATGAGTAATGCTAGATTTAAGCTTGATTTTTCATGGATTGAATTGAATTATAGATTGAGTTCTTGGTTTTAATAGAAGATATTCATTTGTTCATTTGTATCATACAATTTCATTTCAATTTTGTGATTACTAACATAGATTTTAATTGTTGCAATTTCATTCATTTTAGTTTTTACACCGCTTATGCTACTAACAAGTTTGTTTATTGTGAAGGTTTTCCGAGAATTTCTTCAAGCATTCATTCTCACATAGCACGTCCATAATTTCTTCTTCATTCCATTTTTATTGTATTCTTTAATTCACTATTCTGATTTAATATTTTGTAATCTAAATATATAATTGTACATAATATTTTTGACTGTATATTGTATTCACTTGTAAATAAATTCAGGTTATGTAAATATTATTTTCATTGCGTTACGATTTTAAATTTTAATTCAAATTAACTTTTGAAAATCGTACAGACACATATAAGGTTTCTTGTACTGTTGACATCTTTCAAAATTTACAAAAACACATCAACTCATTCAAACTCTTTTGTGCGCTCGAGCATTTTTATCCTTCAAAACTTTTTCAAGATGAGACATGATTCATCGATAGTCGAGCAACATTTTCCTATCCCCATGGTTATAAAGATGTCAACTTTTCCACTTGAGTACTAGAGGCATTCTCAAACCCCCACTCTTGCTGATGCAGGGTCCATCTTTCTCACACCTTTTGGGTGTTAGTCGATATTTCTCTCCTAACAATGACAACTTGTCTCTTCGTTTAAAGTCAACCAACATACAAGTCTTTTCTAGCCGAACTACGGTGCTCTGACTTTCCCATTGCACGAGGGAGCACGTAGGCACTAAGTCTTATGACCCAAGGCTAACAAAAAAATAATAAAAAACATTTTCTTTTGTTTACAAATACTCATTCATTCTTTTCCTTTAGCAAGTATACCTTTACATAACACTCCTTTTAAAAGAAACCAAACAAAGTGGATCCTGCGGAGTACCGTAGAAGCTTAGGGTGCTAACACATTCGCTTTGCATAACCGGCCCCCATACCTCGATCTCTGATCTTTTATTTCATTGTGGGTTTTGTTTGCTTTTTTACCTTTTCCCTTTGGAAACAATAAAGTGCGGTGGTGACTTCGTTATGTTGAGATAAGTCAATTGATGGCTTAAATATCAAATCTTTACCACTACATATTTTTATATTATTGTCGTATTTCATATTTTCATTTTGTAAACGTGTACGACATCAAGGTTCTTAATTGAAGCTTGTAAAGTTCGGGGTCGAGCCTAAGTGTTCTCTTGAAATGTAATGACATCCTCAGTGGTGGCTTGTTGACCTTCTATCATTTCCATAGTTAACGTTACTTTTTCTTCGTAAGTTGTTTCAAGTTCTATTTGAGCATCTGAGAATCACCTTGTTATGGTTGAAAGTTCTCTGCGAGTGGAAGAGATATGAGCTTTATTCAGATGGATGAAAATGAAAATGAAAATGTATGAAAATGCTTGGGTATGCAAAAGTATATATTTTTTTTTGGCTTTTAAGGTAAAAAGGTTTCGTGGATATGAAATTCTATGTAGACTTAGTATGAGGGTAGGTGTAGGGGTACTCTATAAAAGTTTGGTGATAGACATGATGATACCCTACCTTGACTCAGAGATTGAGAAAGGCAGAAACTCCTTAAGGACGAAGATAATAATAGATGTGGATTTGATGATATTCTATATTATATTAGAGATTGAGACAAGTAGGAATTTTTTAATGTTTATGGCCAATGAAAAGATGACGAGGAATCCCTACAAATAGGGATTACGATAAACAAGAAAGCCCTACGGGATAGAGAAAGTAGTGGATGAAAAGATAACCCTTATCGGTTTAAAGATTATAGTGGGATTTGTGAAAGGTATATTTAGAAGGTAGGTTTTAGCATTGGCCTACGAATATTATACCCTTCCAATAAGGTTATTTTATTAAGGGTATCATGAATAACACTATAGGAAAAGGCACAAGGGCCTCTCTTAAGCAGAGTCTCTTTACAGACCGAAACTTTCGTCTCTATGTCATGAAAGATCTCGTCATGAGATTTTAGTTTAAAGGTCGTACAAAGAATCAAGGGTGTCATTCCAAAGTCCTACTTCCCAAGAGGATGTCTCTTGAGAGGTATTTCTTTTCTCGAATTCCAACGACTCTAGGAGAAGTCGTCACATAAACTCATAAGGCTGATGTAACCCTTTGGCTAATAGACGAATCTTCTTTCAAAGGTTTTTTTTTAAAAATACTTTTGCAAAATTTTAAATCCCACCAAAAATGAATAAATATAATGAATAATAAAAATAGAATAAGCAAGAAGTAAATAAAGAAATAAATAAAAAAGAATAAAACCAAAAAAATAAGAAAAACCCTAAACCTAAAGGAAAGGCTTCTAAACCTAAGGTTGAGTCCCCAACAGAGTCGCCAGCTGTTGCAACTGGTTTTAAATATAGAGACGCCACCCTTAATTTTTTTCCTAAGCAAGGGAGTATAAAGGAGTAACCCTAAAAAAAATTCCAATGATTCTAAGTATGACTCGGTTCTAGACGAGAGAAAGGTGTTAGTCACCCCTCATCTACCTTCTTCACAAGGATACTAGGTTTATAAGCACAATTTTAGGAAATAGGGTTTTATTTTTATCATGGGAACTCGCCATGATTTTTTTCGTATGCCTACGTATCCTCTTAGGAGGAGTCAAAGTCTCAATTCGTAGTTTGCAGTTGGTTTTGTGTTTTTTATGGATTCCGAAGATATTCGCATTTTCCGCGCATTTAGTCTGGGTGTCGTGAATAACGGAGATTGTTATACTAAAACGCACAGTCGATTTGAATGAAATGAATTGTAGTTGGTCGAATATATTTTTTAATATATTAATTATTGAAAATATACTATTTAAATGCTCGATGAAGAATTGAATTTAATGCAATAAACAAAAATAAATTTGAATGAATTTAGAAAATAGAAATTTGTGTGATAAATAATAGTAATAATTAATATAATATTAAATAATTTTATAAAATAAAAAATATATAATAATTATTTTAATTAATAAAACATAAGAAAAATATGAATTTTATAAAAAATGGTAAAATAAATAAAATTAAAAAAAAAAAACGCAGGGGGTATGAAATGTATTGAAGTAGTAAAATGGTTGGGTGTTAAAAGCATGAGCCAAAATTCAGATATTGAATTTGGTCCAGCAGCGCAGGGGGTGCAGATTTAAACGTATTAGTAAAATGGGGGGGTATGTATAGTAGGGGTCCAGGTCCAGATGTTGGACTTGGCCCAATAGGCTGGAGGTTTGTTTTTAAACACGATTAGCAAAAAAAGGGTGCACGAATAGTAATTGGGCCTGGCCCAAAAGACACACTTTTGATCCGTTCGGATCAGGTGTGGGAGGAGCATATGGTGAGTATCGTGGGCGCGCGTTATGGGATGCATGATTGAGATCGAGCGAATATGAGCGAGGGAGTATGATAAAAACTATAGACGCATGCGCATGGAATTGATAGCCATAATATAATTTGTTTTTAACGAAACAGAAAAAATCATTTTGTTGTACACCTCTCTCTCAGTTTCGTCTGTTCTCTCTTCTCCTTCCACAACATAAAACCCTAGCGCTGGAATACAACCCATGTCACCATCGTTACAAGTCTGATCTCCGGCAGCAATCAAACCCCCAAACCCCATGGAAAAACCCAATCATAACATCAATTAAAAAAACTCAAGGATAAAAGTTAGGTCTTGTTAACCTCCTCGGGTGAATTTGTTTATCTATCTGCCTCTATTGACTCCCTTTTCTTCTCGTTTTTGCAGTTACATTTCTGGTGGCTCAATGGAGGCGTGATAGAGGTTGAAGCAGCAACGAATCGAACGGACTTAGAGTTTCGGATCTAGAAACCCAAATCCCCGGCAAGGATGTGAGCGCGACTTTATTCTCCTTTCTATTCCTTCTATTTGCAATAGATTCTCTCCTCTGTCTGATGCCCGCTTTTTGTAATTTTTCTTTTCTGTCGTAATCCCTCCACCCCTTTGTAACCGTTTTTTTCCCTCCCATCCTTTCTTTAATTAGGTTTTTTATAGCATTTTTAGGAGATTAGTAATTTAGGAAATGAACCAACTTGTCTGTAGATTTTAATTAGGGTTTGATCTTTGTATGTAAAATGTATTGATTGCATTTGGACAACTTAATTATTTTTCGTATTCTTTTCAAGCTGTATTGATTTTGTTTCCATTATTGTTCTGATCATATTTCCATTTTTGTGTTAATTCCTATCTTTGTGTAGATTTTTTATTTATGTTATGATGATTTTATATTAAGTCAATTTAATAGTAATATTTTTGAACATAAAGCTTCGATTTTGCAACGATTTGAACAGTGCATGTTTGTTCATTAAAACATGTGTTATCCTCTGGTTTAATATGTATAGTAGATGTTAGTCTTTTGGAGCATGTGCTTTTTTGAATGGGTTGTACCATGTTTCAGATTTGGGCCTGAAAAATGAGTCATTGATGGCCTTCACATTTCTCTCTCAATCTAACAAAACAGTTACATAAAAAAGCAATGTTAAAAAGAAATCAGTAATAATGTTAATCAAACTAACTTTAATATAATAGATAATAATAATAATTGATAATAATTATATTTTAAAAAAACTATTCAAAACAAAATAAAACAGATGAGGCCTCATTAGTTCAACTCATTGGGCTTTAACAAAAAAAATTCTATACACCCCCTCTTCAATATTTAAAAATGACTAAAAGAACTCCACATGGACCCTATCTGATTTATATTGGGCCTCCTAAACAACATGAATCATTTGTATACCCCTAAAACTATCTAAAACCTAAATGGGCTTTATCAAATACAAATGAAATTCTTTAAGCATCCATTTTAAAAGAAAAAAGAACCTTAATGAGCCTTAAGAAAACATGTTGCTTCACACATTCTTCACAAACTTAAATGGG
Organism: Vicia faba; assembly: GCA_948472305.1. Taxonomy (NCBI): domain Eukaryota; kingdom Viridiplantae; phylum Streptophyta; class Magnoliopsida; order Fabales; family Fabaceae; genus Vicia; species Vicia faba. The sequence continues at coordinate 1,244,139,021 of OX451738.1, forward strand.
TCTTAAAGAAATGATTTGTTTACACTTCCTCTTAAAATAATACACCTCCATTACCCTGAGATGAAATTCTATTTTAAAACCTTAATGGGCCATCAGATATTGATGGTCCATTTTGAATCTATACACCCCTTTTCCAAGTTTTACTCTCTTATTGGAATAAAAAGCATATAAAGTGAATCGATTAACAAGAAACCTACATATAATACAAGGGTAGGGAAAATTTAGGGTATGGCACTGCCCAAGTTGTACCCCTGATGGGAGAGCAGGAAATGAACAAGGTCTTCGTGAAAACCCTTGGATCATTTTATTATGAGAGGATGGTTACGAGTGCACCGAGTGATTTCACTAGAATCGTAAGTATGAGTGTCCGTCTAGAAGAATATGTCAGGGAAGGACGATTAACAAAAGATGAAGGTTCTAGTGGAACAAAGAGATCATCATATGGATTTTCTAGAAATAAAGAAAGTGAAACAAATGTTGTTTTTGAGGAAAGAAAGGTTAAACCTTCAAGTAGAAGTTATCAGTACCAACAACAAGTTACTTATATGACTCCGGTTGTCAACATGGCTTCGACTGCTGTTGCCAATCAGAGATCATGTCAACAAGGTAATCAAGGGCAATGTCAGAAGAGAGAAGCTTTTGATCATATTCCGATTAGTTATGCAAAATTATTTTCGGCTTTGATTCAAATGAAATTGGTCCATATTAGGCCTCCCCTGCTATACTTTCACCTTTACCACGGTATTACAAAATGAATCACACTTGTGATTTTTATCAAGGAGCCCCAGGACAAAACATTGGAAATTTCTATCCATTGAAGTCTGAGGTACAAAAAATGGTAAGATTTGTTCTCCTGTCTTTTAAAGATGTTAGTGCCAATGTAAAGGATAATCCTCTACCCAAACATGGAGGTGAAAGTGTTGTAAATATGGTTTTTGTTTGTCTTGGATATTTCCAGATTTTTAATATCAACCTAGTTAGAGGTGATTTAGTAAAGATGCATGTTGATCTCTATGATTCAGCTATTATACACACGATCATGCAGGTTGTAGTATTTGTAGTTCAAATATCCATGGATGTGATAAAGTGATAGTTGATCTTCTAGAAATAATGGATGAAGGTCTTATCCATATAATCATACAAAGGGATGAATATGAAGAAGATGTGAATATGGTTTGTAGATGTCTCAGTGAATTATGAATTTTTGATGTAAATTACATGAATGATAATTGGTGTAGTTGCCTGCCACATTTTGTCACATGGATGGCCAGAAGGTACATCATTATGAATCATGTCATATTTACTGTAGGGATCCTAGTGGTTGTTCTATTGTAAGAAGAGGTGTTCAATTGCTGTTAGATAATGGTACTATCAGGGTAACACGCAACAAAGATGATTATAATGAAGTTAATATGACTGAAGAATACTCTGTTGAGGCCATGTCTGATGATGAGTACATTTCTGCTGACGAGTTCTTTTATTTTGGTGAATGTATATATTTTGATAATGATTCTGCAATACTTGAATATTATGAAGAAGTGGGGGTAAATGTTATTTTACCATGTTTTGGTGACCCCGCTCCTTTAGAAATTGAGTACCACAACAAGCCTCTTGTTGCTCCCGTGGTTATTTTCCTGCCTGGTCCTATCCCATATGAATAAGAAAAGTTGTGGCTTTTAAGTACAATGCAACTATCCTAGAAGATGGTGTGGAAATTCCTATCCAAAATTTATCCCATATTGAGAATATGGCTGAAGCAAGTCGGGTAACTCACAGTGGTCGTGTCTTCGCCACTACCTTTTGAGGAGATGTTAATCCTGGAAAAAAGATTGTTGAGACTTATACTGATCCTAAGAAAGCGGTAGGAGAATCTAGTGGCGCTACCTTGGAAAAAGAGGTTGATGATCTGTTAAAAATCAACAAGATGAGTGATTATAAGATTGTGGATCAGTTGTTGCAAACTCCGTCTAAGATTTCCATTTAGCCTTGTTAATGAACTTTTCTGCTCGTCGATAATCTCTGATGAGGGTGTTGGATCATGCTTTTATGGAAATTTATATGTCTCTGGATCAGTTCAGCGGTGTTTTGGGGAATATTACATCTTGTAACAATCTGAGTTTTTGTGATGACGAGTTGTCTGATGAAGGAAGAATCCATAACTTGGCTCTCCATATATCTATGAACTGTAAGAATGACTCTTTGTCCAATGTGCTAATTGAAAATGGGCCTGCTTTGAATGTCATACAGAGAAGTACTCTCACGAAGCTTAAGTCCCATGGAACTCCTATGCACACTAGTGGCGCTATAGTTAAAGCTTTTGATGGTTCGAGAAACTCTGTCATCTCAGAAGTAGATTTACCTATTCATTAAAATTCACACCTATTCCAAATAACCTTTCAGGTTATGGATATTGTCCCCGCCTATATTTGTTTATTGGGAAGACAATGGATCCAAGAAGCAGGAGATGTTACTTCAACATTGCATCAGAAGCTGAAATTTATTCGTGGAAGAAAGGTAGTCATTGTGAACAGTAAGCAAGCTCTATTGATATCTCATTTATCTTACTTTAGCATTGTAAAAGCTGATGAAGCAGCTGTTGGAACTCAGTTTCAAGCTTTCTCTATTGATAATATAAGGAAGAATGAAGATTTTATCACCTCACTTAAGGATGCGCAACAGGTAATGCAAAAAGACCCTAGCAAGGTGTGGGGGCAGGCTATTAATCCACCTGTGAACAAGAATGGGACTGGTTTGGTTTTCTCCATGAAGAAGGAAGTTTTAAGGCTGAAGTTTTCTTTGAGTAAATATCAAGACATCTTTCGTAGTGCAGGATATCCTCATCCGACTACTCCAAGGTTCAATGCTATTCCCGAAGATGAACCAGAGCAAGAGATGCTGAAATTTGTAACATATGGAGTCTGAATCTAGATTTGGATCATTGTTGATGTTCCTTCTTGCATTAACATTTCAAAGTATTTTGTTTTTTTTGGTCTTTTCAAAAGTATTTCACTCTGCCCAAGATGGAAGTAATGATTGTATCGCGTGTATTTTGTTTTAAATTTTTAAGATCATTAATAAAAGTTGTTTTTGATTCCCAAATTATGTCTTTATTTTATACTTTTTCTTGGAAAATAGTAATCAGAAAAAACCTTTTGAAATAAATAATAATTGTAAATAAATCTGCATAATCACTTGTTATGTGTGTCAGTTTCTAAAATTAATCCTAAATCACATGTGCAGATTAATAAAAAAGTTTGTTGAGTGGAATGACCCTGTATTCTCTCCCCACTTTGAATATCCTGTGTATGTGGCTAAAGAAGAGGAATATAATGAAATCTCAAAAGTGTTTTCATGGTTTATTAAGCATAAGGAAAATAGTATCCAGCCGTATAAAGAGCCGTTGGAGACGATTAACTTGGGTTCAAAGGAAGATCCGAAAGAAGTCAAGATTGGGGCACTTCTTCATTCCGATGTAAATAGCGGGTTGGTTGAATTGTTGAAAGAATATGTGGATATCTTTTCTTTGTCTTATAAAGATATGCCTAGTTTGTATACCAATATTGTGGAACACTATTTGTTGCCTAAGCCAGAATGTGCACCAATCAAGCAGGAGCTGCAAAGAACTCATCCTAACATGGCAGTGAAGATTAAAGAAGAGGTTTTGAAGCAGATTGATGTTGTTTTTATTATGACATCAGTGTATCCTCAGTGGATTGTCAATATTGTTCCAGTAGCAAATAAAGATGGAAGGATCCGCATGTGCGTCGATTATAAAGATTTAAATAAATAAAGTCCAAAAGATGAGTTCCTATTACCGCATATTGATATGTTGGTTGACAATACATCAAAATTTAAAGTGTTTTCGTTCATGGATTTATTTTCCGGATACAATCAAGTTAGCATGGCTCTTGAGGACATGGAAAAAACAACGTTTATCACACCCTGGGGAACATTCTGTTATAGAGTGATGCCCTTCGGGTTGATGAACACTGGTGCAATGTACCAGAGGGCTATGACAACCATAATCCATGATCTGATGCATAAGGAAATCAAAGTATATGTTGATGATATGATCGCCAAATTTCAGGCTAAGGAAGGGCATATAGAAGATTTATTGAAGTTGTTTCAGCATTTGAGGAAGTATCGTCTTTGTTTGAATCCAAATAAGTGTACATTTGGTGTTCATTTAGGAAAGTTGATAGGTTATATTTTCATCCAAAAAGGAATTAAAGTTGATCCTAATAAAGTTAAGGAAATTTAGGAAATGCCTGCACCAAGAACTGAAAATCAAGTTAGAGGCTTCCTTGGGCATTTGATTTATATTTCCAGATTTATTTCCCATATGATTGTAATGTGTAAACCAATCTTCAACCTGTTTAAGAAAGATCAAGGTTGTGTGTGGATGGACGATTTCCAAAGGACATCTGAAAGCATTAAAGATTATCTGCTTAAGCCTCCTATCTTGCTCCCTTCTATTAAAGGAAGACCATTTATTATGTATCTGATTGTGTTGGATAATTCCATGGGTTGTATTTTGGAACAACGAGATGAAACATGAAGAAAAGAATATGCCATTTATCATCTCAGCAAGTAGTTCATTGACTGTGAGTCACGATTTTCTATGCTAGAAAAAATATGTTGAGCTTTAGCCTGGGAAGCAAAGTTATTGCGGCAATATATGTTGAGTCACACTACTTGGTTGATTTCCAAAATGGATCCAATTAAGTATATTTTTTAAAAGAATACTCATACTGGAAGAATATCCCGTTGTCAGATGCTTTAATCTAAATATGATATTGAATACCTTGCTCACCAACCAGTTGATGATTATCAGTCTGTTAAATATGACTTCCCTGATGAGGACGTGATTTATTTGAAAGTTAAAGATTATGATGAACATTTTCCTGAGGAAGGTCTTGATCCTGAATCCCAGTGGGGTATGGTGTTTGATGGAGCTGTAAATTCTTATGTAAAATAAATTGGTGTCGTGATTATCACTTCCCATGGGCCACATATCCCTTTTACTGCAAGGTTGGCATTTTATTATACCAATAACATGGCGGAATATAAAGCTTATATCATGGGCGTTGAAGAGGCTATAGATCTCTGAATGAAAATTCTTGATGTATATGGTGATCCAGCTTTGGTGATAAATCAGATCAAAGGAGAATGGGAGAATCGTCACATTGTCTTGATTCCTTACAAATATTATGCAAGTAAATTATATCCTTTCTTAAAAAAAGATTGAATTCAATCATATTCCCAGAGATGAGAATCAGATGGCAGATGCTTTATCCACTTTGGCTTTCATGTACCAAGTAAATGCATGGAATGATGTACCTCAGACCACAGTTTGATGTCTTTATAGACCGGCTCATGTTTTTGCTATACAGGGGACGTCAAATGAACAACCTTGGTATTATGATATCAAGCACTTTCTTCAGACCCAATAATACATGGCCGGTGCGTCGAATAAAGATAGAAAGACATTGAGAAGGTTGGCATGTAGCTTTTTCCTTGTTGAATATAAGCTATATGAACCAACAAGACGAACCACCATCTAATATAAAATCAATGAAGTCTCCATCGAACTTTTTTTGTCCCACATAAAGGATAGGTAAACATCGAGAAAACATGAGAAGGGAGAAATCACGGTCTTGCAACTGGGAGATCGGGTAAGGGAGTCAGTTACGTGAGGGGGAGGTATTAGCACCTCTCACGTCCGTGGTACTCTATGGTATCCACTCATGTTGTTAAATCTAATGGGTTTGGTAAAAATCCATGTCTAAGGCTTAAAGCTGAAAAGGGAATGCATGCAAAAAAATGTGGGGAAAAGAAACAAATATTTACAAAGATATGCTCGATTAGGCCACATAAAAAGCCTCCACCTATGTATCCATTTTAAGGAATTAGAGAAGCCGTATTTTGCCTCAAATATTTAGGTTGGTTTGTGTTTTTTAGTTAAAAATACAAAAGCAATAAACACGATGGAAAAACATCAGATATATTGACAAAAATCAACAATAACGATAATGATGGCAAAACATCAACAATGATGGCAAAACATCAACAACGATGGAAAAACATTAACAATGATAGTAAAACATTAACAATGATAATAAAACATTAACAGTGATAGAAAACCATCACACCTAACAACGATATTGAAAAAAAAGTAGGATAGCTAACATAAGCGATGACAAAATATCGACACAAGGATAGAAAAATATCATGGCAAAGATGACGAAACATTACAAGTTAGATGATAAAACATCACACCTAACAATGATATTGAAAATTAAAGTAGGATAACAAACATAAGGGATGATAAAACATCGGCACAAAGATAGAAAAATATCATGGCAAAGATGGCCAAAGGTCAACTTAACAAGATTTAAAATAGAGCCAAAAGTTGCACAAAAAAATAAGATTGGTTTGTATTTTTTACGTTGAAGAAGGATTTAAGTTCATTATTGATGTTTTATGATTTGCCAAGAAAATGATAGTTTTAGTTTTAATGCAAAGATGCAAAAGAAAGAAAAACATCTAAGAGAGACTATCTAGTTCTATCCCTAAAGTTATCATATAATGGTTGACCCTAAGGTTGAGTTTTGAAAGGGAAATATCTAACCTATGTTAGCATGCATGGATACCTATCCTAATGTCTAGCTCGAAAGCTACTCTAATCGAGCGATCCTAAGGGAAGCATGATATAGAAAACAAATAAGCAAACAAGTGCTTTGGAAAAAGCACACAAACATGAGTAACACATACTAACTCAAAGGGATGGGGGGAAACAAGAGAAATTATTTAGCTAAGGGGAGCGGATCACCTAAAGCAAATAAGCGGGAGACAAATGAAATAAAAAAGAAAAGAAATGCTTTAGCTAAGAGGAGCGGATCACCCGAAGCAAACAAGAGGGTAGCAATGTATCACCAATGGAAATCACGAACTCCTGACAAAGTGTGGGGGTTGGTTGCAAACCCTTCTCCATATGACCAAATCGATACACAAGATCTGCACATATCCAAAGCGTCGATGTACAACACGAGATAAGGATGACACGAACTAGAATGTGTGGGGGATGATTGTGAACCTTCTTTGCTCGCCTCCTTTTGAGGACTTATCATCTGTAATATATGTGGGCACAAATGTAAACACACATGCAAAATACCTACTTTAAAACAAAGAAACCAGAGGGGTTCCTGACATGATCAACAATGGAAATCCCCATCTTAAATTTATATTCCTACTTCTCATGGCATCAGAAAGTAGTAAAGTTCCTACTTCTCATGATATCCAGAAAACAATATAGTGATGAAATGAGATAAACAAGAGAAAATACCAAACGAATATTAATCTGTAGAAAGCTTATCAAAACAAATAAATCTGACGATCTTCGCGAAAGCTTCACCAATCAAGGAAAAAAGTCAAAAATTAAATGCTCAGAATAAGTGTCGAAGCATCATCAATGTGAAAATAAATCACAATAGAAATCTCGAGCATATCCATATATCACAGAATAAACTTGCATAAGACTCAAATCTCAACAAGCAAAGGTGTATCTCAAATCTCGAGTAATCGTATAACCATGATTTAATTCCTAAAATCAAATAAAAATCTAATAAATTTTTATTGATTTTATTATTTTTCATGTTAAGAAAAAAAGTTCAAACAGATTGAAATGACTAACCAATAATCAATAAAAAAATAATTTACAAATATAAAAAAAAGGCCCAAGGGGTTACAAGTTTATGAATGGGGATGTATCAAATTGACAACACTAGTTAAAAGTTTAAACAAACAAACAATTAAACTCAATCGAAATTAATTAAATAATTAATTAAATTAAACCATTTTATTTGATACCATTAATTAACAAAATAATTAATGATATCAAATAATATTTTTCAATATAATTGTTATTTAAAACAAAATTATATTTTTTTTGTTTTTTTTATAATTTTTTTTATTTATTTAATTGCTAAAAAAATATTCAAACAAAACAATACAAAAAAGAAATATAAATAAAAAGACATAAATGGGCCCGAAATTAAAAATTCTGGGGGTGCAGGATAGCAATTCATGAGTCCCACTAACAGAGAAGCCCAAGTATAAGAAAAAGGTTTGTGGGATCCTGTACGTTGGCTTCAAGGAAGTCCACGGTGAGCTGTGCATTCCTGAGCGTTGGATCAGATCTGTGAAGATTTGATGGTGAGAAGCAACAAGGTGCATGGTAAGGCGTCAGGACGAAATGCACTAGAATTAAGGGGGTCCATGTGATTTCATGCGAACAGATCTTGAGCGAACACGATTGTCTTTAGATTTGGAACGTCCGATTGTGAAGGATGATGGTGTGATGAGGATCCAATGGCAGAATGTTAAAAAACATGGTGGGAGGCGATGAAACACCTTCGTAGAATTAAAAAAGAGCCACAACGGTGGTGATAAGTGTCACGGCCTGATTAGCGTTCTATTTAAAATTAATTACACAAAACAACATTTAATTAGAAGAAAAAACTAATCATGAGATATTTCATATCTCTCTCTTCCCTCTACATTCTCTTGTTTGCTCTCTATTCTCTCTTCAGAGCTCGACTGAGAAGATGACATGGACGCCGCGCCAGAAATTGCCTCACGGTGGCGGCAGTGGTGGAGGACGGTGACTTTTCTCTGATTTCACTTTTCTTTACATTGATCACTCCGTATTCTTCTCCTCGTTACTAATCTGTGACTTGATTTTGCAGAAATCTATTGATTGAGCATAAATCTTGAAAGGGAAAGACAAAACCCTAAGTGCTCAAAAATGACAACCGTTCATAGATTATGATGAAAAGAAACGTAAATCCAAAAAATTACAAAAAGATAGATGAATGAAGGCGAGTCAATCGGAGATGTTGCGGTGCTTCTAAGATCAGTGACCGTTAGCCTTTCGGTGATATCTTTCTTATTCTCTCTTCTTCTTATTCGTTACCTTCAATTTCTAGGGACAAATTTTCCTCTTCTTGTTTCTCTAATCTGAAGGATTTGTAGTTTAGGAAGATGATGATAGAATATGGTTCATTGCTTGAAATCTTGATGCGGTTGTGTTAGCTTGATATAGTCTTTTCTATGTGATGTTTTGTGATTTGGTATAGAATTTATTTATGAAAATGATGAGAACGATTCTAAAGTTTGAGAGAGCATAGAGAATTTTGTGGAGATTTTTTTCGTGATTCTTCCAGAAGTTGGAGAATGAGTCGAATCAGTGTGAAATTTATGTTTTATAGTTCTGTTATTTTAAGAAAAGGTTAGAGCATGATTTAATCTGAGTTATTCATTGTGAGAGTTTGTTATAAGGATTGGAGGGTGAGAATCGATTAGAAATGAAGCTTTTAGTGAAAGCTTTACTGAGCTGTAATTGAATTTTGCCTCTAATTTTTAGTAACATACCCGCTTGCAATTATTTTTGGCTTAACATTGATATGTTATGGTGATGCTTCGGCTGGAGCTTGCGATTTCTGTAATGTGAACTTTGTTTTATTTTTATAACCGCTCTTATGTTTTCTGCTTTTATTTCGTTGTTGGGACGGAGCTTGCAATTTCTGTGCTCTCTCTTTTTATGCTTCCTTTTCATTGAGGTGTATGCAGTAACTTCTTTTTTTAACCTTATTGTGAATCAAAATTTTCTTTTGATGATTTGTAGTAAGGTTATTTTATTGTCCCATGATGAGATGTATTTCTGACTTTTTCTTGAAATAGTGTTTATAAGGCTTGAGCATTGGGCTTTAATTCATGATTAAACCTGATCCCTTATTTCTCATTCACGCCAATGAACCCTAATGATGAAATTGTGAAAAAAAACTCTTTTAAAATTTCTTGTTCTTGTTCAATGTTATTGATGGTTGTACTAACCATTTCTCCTTTCCTCGTTTCATGTATGAGAACAATGATGATAGGAAAAAGGGGAAACCAAAACCATCCACGAGGCTTGGAGGAATGCCAAACTTCAATGTCCATGAATCAATAATGAAGAAGATCAAGATGCATGAGATTTTGGTAATGCTGAAGATGAAATAGGATATATTCGAGTAGATCTTTGTAGAAACCAGAATTCAAATAGTGGTTAACTTGTTAAAATGTACACTTCAATGTAATTTCCATTCCCTTGGAATTGCACTTTGTATTTGAAACCTTGATATTGAATGTAATTTTGATCTTAACATGTAACTTGAACTCAAAAAATAGAGATCTCCCAGTAGTTCCTCCCATTTTGAAGATTAAACTTTTCTTTGTAAACCTAAACTTGAATGAGAAATGGTGTATTGTATTGTAACAACTTGTGAGACCTTTTGAAACTTATAATGTTCTTTGTGGTCCTCGAGTAAACCATGTAGCATATTGAAAATTGTTGCATTTGAGTCCATTCCAACCTTTCTCATTTCCAAACTTGACATAATGTTAAAACATTCTAAGTAGGAAACAAATAGACAAGCTAATTTCCCTCCAACATCCTTTAATTGAAATTCAACCTCTTTATGATTTTCTTTAACCAAGGATAACTTCTAACTATAAGCCTAACATGATGCACTCTAAAAACTAAAATATTTTCAATAGTTCTTGCATATCATACTTCAATATCTTTCCGTAATATGAATGGCCCAACAAGTAGCCCAAAAAAACTTTCTTGATCATTAGAGACCCAATGGAATTTTATTAACAAAACCCGCAATTAACCTTTCATTAATCATTGAGCCCAACAATGGTATCTTGTCTTTGAAGAATCTTCGAAAAAGATGAGAATAGAATTAAAGAAGCTAATCTCTAATGAAACTCAGTCAACCTATGAAAGCGTACTGAAATGATACTCATTATGGAGATAATGCTTCAAATAATTCTATCAAGAAAGACAATCACACGTTTCAGTGATCAAAACCCATGCTCAAGAACCAGTGGATAGAAGAAGATGTAATTCAGTTTGAAACCCTTGCAAATCTTGAATCCTATGATGAGACAAAGAACTAACTTGAAATGCTTTGAATGCATGGGAAACCTTGGTAGCCTGAATGGTCAAAATAATGAGGATATGAAAGCCTCCTCACACTGACTGACAAAACAACCACTTTCCACAGTTTTGAAAACTAAAAATCCTTGATCTCATCAGAGTGCATGAATGTGATGCAATATGATGATTATGATGAAACATAAGCCTAAATCAAGAGGGTAAATTTTTGGGTGTAACAACTGCCCCTATTCAATAATCTTAAGTTTGATAAGTGAGAAAAGCAACAACTCTCGAACGTTCAGAGTTGAAAATGATTGAATACGAAAGAACCCAAAAATTTACACTCTTGAAAAAAAAACAAAACCCCCCAAAGACAAAGAATGCCAGCAGACGCGGGACTTAGAATGTACCAAATGAAATTGGATTTAGCAAGCAGAGGGTCTAATGAAAATTAGCCCTGCAAAGACATACGTCAGAATGAAGTTGTAACGTAGACTTTAACAAAGTTGAGACAAAACCCAAACTTAGAAGAGTAGATGAAACTAAACTTTAGAATAATGTGTCAGGATAAAACCGGACCACAAAAGGGGTGAGATAAGACTCAAACCACAGATAATAGGTAAAGATAATCTCTGGAAAAGTATGCGGGGCAAAGTAGCTAGAGCGCGTGATTCTGGGAGCACCTGCTAGTCTCAAACACAGGTGAACAGTAAATAAAACTGATACGAACCCGACGAAACAGAGACCGGTCAACCAAGGATACAACAAACAAAAGCTGAAGTAGAGTAGTAAAACACTACTAAAGGCTCAGTAAATCAAAACTGATAAATATCCAAGGAATGGCATCAAATGAGACAAAACTCGACTCGACAATACTAGAAGATCAAAACTTTCTAGAAATGAGTAATAGGACAAAAAAAACTAGATTTTATGCACGGGTAACGAGGAAACACTTGACCCATAGCAAAGTGATGAGCGTGCATGTTTCTAAGAGCACCTGCTGGTCTCTAACCACGGGTAAACAGTAAAAGAAAATTGACTAAGACTCGAATAGGTATAAAAGAGACATTTCAAGTCTATGGACACAAAAAACGAAAGTCGTAATACAGTAAACAAACACTGTCAAAGGTTCAGTAATAAAAAACTGATAGACGTCCAAAGAGTGAGATAGGGGTTTCAAATAAGGACACGGTAAACGAACACCGATAGAAGCGTCCAAGGAAAGAAACAAAACGAGACGACACTCGACTCACAATAACTAGTTATGCAAGACAAACTAGAAGAGTATCAGGGCAAAACAAACTGGATTTCATGCACGGGCGACGAGATCAAAACTCGACCCAAAGCAAAGTGATGAAAGCACATGTTTCTCAGCCCTTTCTAGTCTCGGACAACAGATAAATAGTATACAAAAACTGATAGAAGAATCCAAGGAACAAAGGACACTGATTTCAACCAAGGACGCAGTTAAACGAACACTACAAAAAGACTCGGTAAACAAAAATCGACAAAGGATTCAAGAATCAAACACTGATGGAAGTCCAAGGTATGAAAACAAAACATAATGACAATCGACTCATTATAACTAGTTAGACAAAACTAAACTAGATGAGTACCAAAATGGTAACTGGATTTCATGCGTGGTTGAGGAGACAAAACTCAAAACTCGACCCAAAGCAAGGTGATTAGGGTGTACTACTAAAAACATATTGAAAATAAATGTCAAGACGAACTTGATATTCAAATGGTACATAAATAGATATTGGAATGAACCAACGAGGGTAGTAAAGACTAAACCCGAGAAAACTACGTCAGGGTAAAACTGAAGTACAATCAAGAGTAGACACTTAAACATTCAAATGATTAACATCAACAGGATATTTGTATGGGGTGAAACTGAGATACTGAGGATGAAGACCTTGCTGGGGATATATTCTGAAGTTTTATCAAATTAACCGGGGAAAACAAAAACAATAATGGCTAATGTTCTGATGCATGTTTGAATTTGTTATAGCGTAATGCTCCGTATAATGGAAATGCTACACATTTTGGTAGATGAAATGTAATGATGCATGTTTAGCAATACACTGGGGATAAAACGTTAATAATCGGCTACTGAGAAGACAATGAACTTCCAAACGATTACCTTTATACATCTGAACTTTTGTAGAGAAAAATCCCTCTAAACTTCAATGGGAAAATGAGATTCGGAACCACCGACCTCTAAAGATTGATATCACTGGGGAAGTAACTTTGTAGAGAGAATACAACAAAAATAAATTGTAGTTCAGAGAAAATCTTGACCTCTGATCCACCTCTTAACTTTCTGGGGAAAAGATCCAACATCAATTTCCATGGATAAAGAGAACCTTGTTAGAAATTAGGACCTTCATATGTAAGTCCTCAATGAAAGCGACTTTGACTGGGAAATCATAGAAATTCTTAAATAAAAAGAATTTTACCCAGACCACACTAGGGATTCTACCGCTAGGAGTAACAATCTTCACTTGGGGAAGAGAAGGGCCACTTTGAACCTTAAGCTTGAGGTTCAAAATTACACCAGGGAAATATTTCCGCAATCCTCTATCACTGGGGATAAAGAGACTTAAATGGAATTCATCTATGAAAACTGCTCTAGAAAAATAAGAGACTTGCTCCACTGGGGCACAATAAGCATGCCGATCAAACATCTCTTCAAGAAAACCTGACATGGGAAAACTTCCTTGGGTAGAAAAGATATGAACTTCATGGTGCAACAAACAACAACCTTGTTGGGAGATAAGTACCAACCACGAAGACACAGGGTGTCGACTTCAAGGGGGTATAGCAAAGGTATCTATTCCAATGAAATGATACTTTCCAGATTCTTCGAAAAAAGTAGATTGTGTTGAAGAAGAAATTCATACAGGAACATGCTGAAATGCACTTCTTTGGAGATAAGCCTACTAGAAGGGATGAACTCTTAAACAAACTCTTATCGAGAGTGCCGACTTTAGTGGGGATTATGCAAGAGTATGATTTCACTGGAGATAAGGGATTATGTTTGGGCGAGAGTACACCTTCATTGGGGATGAATGATTCTGTCTTCAGAAGTCGTGAGCATTCATTGGGGAAATTGGGTCCCATTCTACATAAATCTCATGTTTGTCGCATAAGGACCCTTCTTGATTCATTTGTCGTTATGCTTCTTGTCATAAAAGACCAACAATACTTGCAAAAACAAAAATTATGGAAATAAGCCCCATATGTGGAATGGAAACCTCTGTTGATGAATAAACTGTTTGAACTGCCGACCACTTGGTAAAAACTGTGATGCAAGATTGCAACTTCATCATGTCAACTCCGAGGAGGAACGCCACTGAAAAGTGGACTTTGGAGAGGATAGTGCAAAAATAAATTGCATTCCATTAAGAAGAAATCATCTTGACTTCAAACAACTCCTAAATTTCTGGGGAGAAGATCCATTTTCCTCTTGTAGAGAAATGAGGAATGCTTCATTGGGTAATAAATATCTCTGAAGAGAAACCCCTTAGTAGACAAAATTTTGTCAAGTAGTAACAGATCTTATACTGGGGAAAGAAGTCCTCTTAGGAAACAACATTTCCATCACAAACCTTGTATGGGTAACAAACTTACATGCTATTTGCGCTCATGCTCGTATTATACTAAGGATAACAATCTGAACATTAATTGAAGATAATGATCATAACTTCTAATAGAGGTACATCAACAAATGGACTTAAGTCTCTGATGAGCCGAGGATAAAAATCCTGACTTCTTGACATGCTTTTAAAATTCTCAAATTATTTTAGCCCGCGCTTGGACTTTACCTGATCAAACCTTGAAGAGGAGAAATTCCCCTACATAATTTCTTGCCCTAGTCTGTAGGGCCTTTGAAAAAAAATTGCCTCGAGACGACTTTCTGAGATCTGTGCCATGCTTGAGTGAATTTTCATGCTTCTTCAGATTCTGAAAATATTCTCCTCTAATCAACGAATTCTTAGAGAGATTTGTCAAATCTCGACATAATTGCCCCAATTTGACTGTACTTTGAGGGATCAGATCCCAACTTGAGTGCCTTAAATTGGCTGAACACTTACTCAATAGAGTACTCAACATGCCTTCCCCTGCTAGATAGAGTCTTGACAAACATTTTCTTCATCTCATGCTCACGGAGAATGAGAAGCTCACGGAGTTTTGAAGACAACATATCCTCAGTTTAGTTGACTTGCGTCTTGAAATTAGGATACTTCACAACTATACTTATCAACTTGAATTGCTTTGTTCTCCAACCGAATACTTGAAGAAATATCTCCCTTGGGACCAACTGAAAGTAATGCACCATTGCTCGACAAAGACTCTGGGAAATCAACTTTTGCAATATGCTTTAGATCATATGTTGAACTAGTGTTCTTTTACTCAACAGAGTCAATAGAAGGTCTTCCCCAAATTAAGATAATTTTAAAACTTATTTACCTTTCAATGGTATCCTGAAGCAATTTGCCCCTCGAGATAATCAAGCTTCCTTCTGATGCTCATTATGCAAGCTCACTTGATGTTTAAGCACTTATTCATATGCAAAGAATGTTTATTCTAAGAATTATAATTCTAATGCAAAGCTCATGTTTGTCTTGAAGTTTAAAAACTTTTATTGAAAAGATTAAAAATAATTTTTTTTATACAAAAGAGAGTAAAAATGGAGTGATACCAACAGAAAAGTTTTAGCAAGCCACTTAGGAGTCAGATTATTGTATTCTCTTTACAATGCGCTTTTGAATTAAACCATGCTTCAATTAAGGCTTTCAAGGGTTCTAACATGGTCTGTTAGTAGATGGATTAATGCATAACTTGTTATCCATAAGTCAATTGTGATAACAGTTATGATATAATCTTTAATCAAAAGTCATGTAAATCAGTTAGTCAGAAAGATGGATCCATCCTCTTTAATGTAAAGAGAAAGAACAACATTTACAAAATAAAACTTTCTGAACTGAAAAGTTAGAATGTAAAATTCTTATTGTCTGTTAACGATGAGCGATGGGTCTGGCACATAAGATTGTGCCATGTTAGTATGAGAAGAATATCTCAGATTAACAAACTCAATCTGGTTAGAGGACTTCCCAACCTGAAGTTCATCTCAGATGCTCTGTGTGAATCATGTCAAAAAGGCAAGTTTACAAAACCCCTTTTTAAAGCAAAAAATGTTGTTTCTACCTCTATACCATTAGAACTTCTGCATATAGATCTATTTAGACTAGTAAAAACTGCATCCATTAATGGCAAGAAGTATGGATTAGTGATCGTAGATGACTATAGCAGATGGACATGGGTAAATTTCTTAAGACACAAGGATGAGTCACACTCTGTGTTCTTTGCTTTCTGTAACCAAGTCCAAAACGAAAAAGATCTTAGAATTGTTAAATTCAGAAGTGATCATGGTGGAGGTTTGAAAACAAAAAAATTGAAAAATTTTTTTAATGAGAATGGCATCTCTCATGATTTTTTTTCCTAGAACTCCCCAATAAAATGGAGTTGTAGAACGAAAGAATAGAACTTTACAAGAAATTGCCAGAACCATGATCAACAAGACTAACATTGTTAAGAACTTTTGGGCAGAAGCAATTAACACGGCATGTTATATTCAGAATAGAATCTCCATAAGACATATTCTGGATAAGACTCCATATGAACTGTGGAGGAACAGAAAGCCCAACATATCGTATTTCCATCCATTTGGATGTATTTATTTTATTCTTAACACCAAAGAACATATGAACAAGTTTGACCCTAAAGCACAAAAGTGTATTATGTTAGGATACTCTGAACGCTCAAGAGGCTACAGAGTATACAACACAGAAACACAGATTGTAGAAGAGTCAATCAGTGTTAGATTTGATGACAAGCTTGGCTCTCAAAAGTAAAAGCAAGATGAGTCTTTTGCAGATATAGAAGTACAATTTACAGATACTGAAGACACTTCATCGGAAGTTCCTCACAAAGAATCACAAACAACACCAGAAGGAGATGTCACAAATATTACAGCACCATCTGAAGAATCTCTCCAGAAAAGAAAACCCAGAAGCAGCTTAGCTCATCCTGAAGACAAAATTCTGGGAAAGAAGGAAGACCTAATTAGAATAAAACCCACATTTAGAAACTCAGAAGAATCTCACATGGGATTAGTGTCTCTGATTGAGCCATATTCCATTTGTGAAGCTCTTATGTATAATGATTGGATATTGGCTATACAGGAGGTATTAAACCAATTCACCAGAAATGATGTGTGGGATTTGGTTCCCAAACCAAAAGGGTTCAACGTCCTTGGAACCAAATGGGTATTTAGAAACAAGCTGAATAAACAAGGGGAAGTCATCAGAAACAAAGCACGGCTGGTTGCACAAGGTTATAGTCAGCAAGAGGGGATAGACTATACAGAAATCTTTGCTCCAGTCGCCAGGTTAGAATCTATTAGACTTTTATTTTCCTTCGCTGTAAATAATGGCATCACTCTTTATCAGATGGATGTCAAAAGTGCATTCTTAAATGGATACATTGATGAAGAAGTTTATGTGCACCAACCCCCTGGTTTTGAAAAATCCAAACATCTAGAATATGTTTTTAAACTAAAGAAATCACTATATGGTCCGAAACAAGCTCCCAGAGCTTGGTATGAAAGACTAAGTAGTTTTCTGTTAGAAAATGATTTCACCAGAGGGAAAGTGGACACAACCTTATTCTGTAAGCCATTTAAAAATGATATTCTAGTTTGTCAAACTTATGTAGATGATATTATTTTTGGATCTACTAAAGCCTCTCTAGGAAGAGAATTTGCTAAGTCTATGAAGGCAGAGTTTGAAATGAGCTTGATGGGAGAACTCAAATTATTTCTGGGCATTCATATTAATCAAACTCCAGAAGGAACTTACATACACCAGAGAAAATACGTCAAAGAACTTCTAAAGTAATTTGACTTATCAGAATGTAAGCTAGCCAAGACTCCAATGCATCCTACATGCATTCTGGAAAAGGAAGAGGTAAGTAAAAAGGTATAACAAAAGATCTACAGAGGTATGATTGGTTCTATCTTATATCTTACAACTTCAAGACTTGATATTCTGTATAGTGTATGTTTATGTGCCAGATTCCAATCAGATCCTAGAGAATCTCACTTAACATCTGTTAAGCGAATTTTCAAGTATCTGAAAGGTACTACTAATCTTGGTCTATTTTATAGAAAAACCAATGAATACAAATTAGTAGGGTACTGTGATGATGACTTCGCTGGAAACAGAGTAGAAAGAAAGAGCACTTTTGGAAGCTTCCAGTTTTTGGGAAAAAATCTGATCTCATGGACCAGCAAGAGGAAATCCACAATTGCATTATCAACTACTGAAGCTAAATACATAACAGCAGCTGGATGCAGCACACAGATGCTTTAGATGAAAAGTCAGCTTGAAGACTTCAATATATTTGAGAGTAACATTTTTATACTCTGTGATAACACTTCTGCAATTTGTTTATCTAGAAATCCAATTTTACATTCTTGGGATAAGCATATAGAAATAAAACATCACTTTATTAGGGACTATATTTAGAAAGGAATTCTTTCCTTAAAATTTATTGACACGGACCATCAATGGGCTGATGTCTTCACTAATCCACTTTCTGAAGATAGGTTTAATTTCATTCTAAAACATCTCAGCATGAAATTATGTCCAAAATAAGAGTTTTATTTATATATTCTTTAACCCTCAGATGTTTATGTTCTTCTTGTGAACATCTGATCAACAATTCTTCAGAAGTTAGAAGGACAATTCCATCGGGATCTATCTAAGAAGATGTGAACAGTTTCCAAAGAGTTCATTTCAAAGATAGAAGCATACAGTTCAGATCATCAATATCTGACATCCTCTCACAAGCGTTCTTCTAATGTTGAACACGCATTCAAATTATGAAGGGATTAAATCCTTGAGTGGGTGCATTGAGACTCGTGTTATATTGGTAACTGTTCTACATATCCATGCTATCTCCCTATTTTCAGGAATCATTAATGCTATGTAATCATTATTATTTTTTTCACACTTTTCTTGCTAATTAAATTTTCAATTTGCTTATAAATACACCATTCACTTTGACTCTCACTTTTTCACTCTCACTTCTTCTTGCTACTATTTTCTCTCTACTTTTCGTTTTCAAAACTTTGTTTCAAAAACCCTCAACAGTTTGTGTGAACAATGGCTTCATCTTCAAGTGCTCAAAACTCTCAATGTGTTCTTGGTTCATCTTCGTCAACTGTAGAGAGATATGAAGAGCCGTCAAGAACTCTACTGACCCCCATTGATTCACTAGAGGTTCTCTGCAAACTCATTTTAGATTTTGAAAGCATGAAAGAAAACGACTATGATCTTACACCTGATGTGGAATTTCAAGGATGGACAAGATATTTTGATCGTCTTCTGGGTCCAGTTTTCCCAAAATTGGTCAATGAATTCTGGATTCACGCCTCTACATCAAACCATCAAGTAACTTTTTATGTGATGGGGAAGAAGATTGCAATTTCTAAAGATCTTATTGCTAGGTTGATTGGTCATAACGGAGAAGGCATCCGTTGCAGCGATATGGCAGAAAAATGTTTTGACCTAACAACAATCTCAAGAGAGATTTTTACTTCTGGGCATCCATCAAACAAAATTAAAGATCTGAGGACTACTTCAAAATTTGGGAAATAATTATTTTAGGCTGCATCAACCACAGGGAGCCCACAAGCTCTCCTGATTATATCAATATTGACCAATAATTTATGTTGTACTTCATTGCAACAAATGCAAAGATAAATCTTCCTCGTCTGTTATTCAATCATCTGAAGTCAAGTGTGAAGGAAACCAGAGAAGATGAAAGAACTAAGAGGTATTGGATACCTCTGGGTAGGCTGATATCAGATATTCTGACTGAAAAAAAATTGGTAGAAATCTGACTGAAGCTCGGCAGATCAGCACTCTGGAAGCATGTGCTAGAAAACCTCTCAAGGCGAAGAATCTGAAGAAGATGAAAATCATTGACATCATTAAGAAGGATACAACTATTGCAACCAAAGAAGTCATCACATTAAGAGGAGTTCCTCTGAAGGATTTCCCTCTGTTCTCTCAAATAGATGCTTCACCAGAAATAATTTTCAAATATCTGGAAGCATGCAAGATTGATGGGACTATTCTAGAGTTAAACATTTGTGATCTGCGTCAACAGGCTCCAGAAGTTGCTCTCAAGAAATCCAGAAAAAGGAAAGCTGCGGGAGAAGGATCTTCTCAGAAGGTACCAAAAGCTACTAAGAAGAAAGGTAATCCTTCTTTTATTTCTGTTGTGGAATCAATGATTTTGTCAACATCTGAAACACCCTCCTCTCCAAAATAAATAGTAGACCCCTCACCACAAACCTTTGATGATTTTGATATAGAATTTAACTCTTCAGTCACACTAGAAAACATTCTAAACAAACTGTTGTACCTCAAAATTTTCCCACTCATTTTACTCAATACATGTCCATTGAGATCCTCAATTTGCTCAAGGTTGCCCAAGAGTGGACTAGACAAACTCTCTCCTAAGGTAGTGTACCTCAAATTAGGGTTTCCATTTTCATCAAGATGGGTGAACCACAAAGGCCTCATATGCTCTCCATGGTCTTAATATGTTCTCAAGACCATACATGTCAAGTTTCACGCCTTGCACAAGAAGTTTGCTCAGTCAACTGCTCAAATGCTTGAGAATCGACTGTATTAGGTCAAAAGTCAACTGTGACCCACATACAGTCAAAATTCAATATTTTTGGTCAACATTAACATTTTGAAGTGACTTTCATCATTTGATCAAGGTTTGACCATGATTCCCCAAGGAATGCTCTAAATTCATCAAAACCCAAAAGTTGCTTTATTAGGGTTTCTTAGTAAAAGTCAACCAAACATCTCTAAAAAATATCTCTAACAGTCAGAATATCTCTAAAAAAGGTTTTTTCTGTTCTTTTTCCTTTTCCTTGATTGGATGAAATAAAAGCCGGTGGTAACTCTTGCTTACCGCGACATTTGCGAACACAAATATAAACCAGTATTAACAGTCATTTCTACCACCGTATCACAGAACTGGAGACTCGGCTAGGGACTAAATAAGCGGGGTATACCTTAGGATCTAGGTCATTAAATTGCTTCTCTTGATTGCCTTGATTGCTTTACTTTTGAGGGTTTGTTTGGGGTTACTATAAATCCTACACCCGGATCTGGGGGAACTTATTAGGTAAACAAAAATAGATCGTGGAAACTGTACAGCGTAGACCGATATGGTTTAAGCGAAGACTGTGTTGGTGTGACACTTTAGTTGGTACCAGTATCCTTCGTGGGGAAACGAGAAGAATACGGGGCTGCCGCATGGTGTCGTGAAGCACTAACGGACCTTAGAACCTTAGTTAAACAAACTTGGCCATTAGAAAGTAGTGAGATTTCCGGCCTCGGTGTAGAGCTAAGGATTGGTTGATACTCGATGCTACACTCATTGAGATCATACTTTCGGGATATTTCGGCCGCAAGAAAAGATTGCTTGAGCTGAGACAATTCCAGATAAAGGATGGTCAGTGATATTGAGATCCTCTAGAACCCGGTTACTTTTTAAGACGGGTTTGAAACCAACTAAACTTCAAGAGGGTACTACCTTTAACCTCATGCAGGCCTTAAACCTAAGGACTTGGTGTGATTTGACTGTGTTTGCTATACTTGTGTTTTCTATACCTGTGGTTTCTCATGACATCATGCATCATAACATAGCATCCATTCTCATTGCACTAACCATTTCAAAGACCAAGGGAAATTATCTTTGTTCTGTTTTACAGATCATGGCTTCCGTTCGCAGAAACACTATCAGAATCAGCTTTGTGAAGATACCTTCCCAACTCAAAGAGCTAGCATCAAGGGTTTCTGAAACTTCTGCGTTCACTAAGAGACATGGTCGACTTCTCAACCTGGTTACTTCAAACTTTGATGAATAGATGATGAGTGTACTCTTTCAATTCTTTGATCCCAAGCACCACTAATTCACCTTTCCAGACTATTAGTTGGTGCTTACCTTGGAAGAATTCTCTCAATTGTTGGATATACCCATTCTTGAACAATTACCCTTCACAGGTCTAGAAGAAGTTCCTAAGCCAGAAGTCATTGCCTCAGCTTTACATCTAAAACGGGCCGACGTGGTATCCAATTTGAAAACAAGAAGCGGAGTCAAGGGTTTTCTAGCTAAATTTCTGATAGATAAGGCCCAATTGTTTTGGGATGATATGGATTTTCAAGCTTTTGAGGAGGTTTTGGCTCTTCTAATCTATGGGTTAGTCCTATTCCCTAATCCGGATTCATTCATAGATGTGAGTGCTATCAAGATCTTCGTCTCCCGCAACCCTGTGCCAACATTGCTCGGAGATATTTTGCACACTCTCCATACTCGTACCATGAAGAGAAGAGGGATTCTTATGTGCTGCACGCCATTGCTGTCGAGGTGGTTTATTTCTCACCTCCCTAAGTCCATATTGAAGAATGAAGAAGGTTTGGGTCGGTCGCAAAGGATAATGTCACTCGCTCACATGGATATTCTTTGGTGTTCTTGAGCTATGGAAAACACTGCTATTGTTGACCGATGCGGGGAGTACCCTAATGTCCCATTACTTGGTATTAGAGGGGGTATAACCTACAATCCTTGTTTAGCTCTGCGAAAATTTGGTTACGCTCGAAGGGATGGTCCCCATGAGTTGCTTATCAAGGGCATTGTATTCAACTATGAGGATGATGTTCACGAGTATCGCCGCAGGTTCATACGAGCTTGGGGAATGGTAAACAGGTCTGGCACCAAGGCTTTAGGGCCAAAAACTTCCATTCCTATGGAACCATACCTCCAATGGGTACGAGCTCGTGCCCAGAAGCTTATGATGCCATATGTGGCTGTTTTTTCAGTGATTGAGGAACCCACTACAAAAGAGGGTATTCCTTACACAGTTCTCTATCCTTACATGCCCACTGATCTTGGAGAATTACAGAGGTCTTGGATTCAGTTGATGAAGGAGCGGGATACTTACAGGGATCAGTTCCATGCACAGGAGAGAAATGTTTTAGAACTCACAAAGGAACTGCATGAAGAAAGAGGACTCAATGACTATCTCGGCACGAAGAGGAAACATCCATGGGAATTTTGATGTCTTTTATAGTTTTAGATTTGTTTTTTAATTGTAACGCCTAAAAGGCATTTGAACTTCAAATTCAGCTAGTAAAGTTTTTTCTTATTTTGGTTCGCAAATTTAAATTTCCCAAAGTCTTTGAAATCATGGCATACGCATCCCATTATCATACACATCATTACAGGTACCATTACAGGTTTCTCATCTTCTTCGCTGTTTATTTCAGCACGAAATGTCTTCCGAGCAAACCATCAAGGACCTTTAGGCACAGAATGCCCAGTTCCAAAAAATGATCATAAGTCTAGCAAAAGGGAAGGAGGATCTGAAAGCCCTTATCCTGAAAGAGAAGAAGAAAAAGAAGAAGGTTGTCGGTATTCTGAATATGGGCAAAAGTTTTGGAGAGCGGTTGAAGCAACAAGTCGATATGACCTCTTTATCCAAGGAAGGGGAGAATCAAGAAGAAGAGAAGGACCTCAGTCCTGCAGTTTCTGACAATGATACCGATTATAATGATGAGCAATATCCTCGTGCTGAGGAAAGATACAAACAGTTGGAAGATCGTCTGAGTGCCATGGAAGTTCAGAGGATACCTGGACTGGATTTCAAAGAATTGGGATTGGTGTCAGGAGTAGTCATCCCGCAGAAGTTCAAAGCTCCAATTTTTGCTAAGTATGATGGGGTGTCCTTCCCAAAACTCCATCTCCGTTCTTATGTCAGAAAGATCCAGCCCCACACCGCTGATAGAAACCTGTGGGTTCATTTCTTTCAAGATAGTTTGTCAGGGGCTCAGCTTGAATGGTTCTACCAGTTGGAGGGAGAAAATATCTGAAACTGGGCAGATTTGGATGCTGCTTTCTACAAGCAGTATCAGTATAATGTCGACCTTGCTCCTACTCGTACTCAACTCCAGAGTATGTCCATGGGCGCAAGTGAAGGCTTTAAAGATTATGCACAAAAATAGAGAGACTTGGATGGGAGAGTTCAACCCCCGTTGTTTGATAGGGAGTTGGTTGATATGTTTCTGGGGACGCTATCTGGTCCATTTTTCAATCATTTGATCAGCAACTCATCAGCTGGTTTCAACGAGCTGATCCTAACTGGGGAAAGAGTAGAAGATGGGATTCAAACCGGAAACATACAGAAGGATGCCTCTTCGAGTTCGCTAAAGAAGCCTTTCGTTGGTAAGAAGGAAGCCAATACCATCTATAGCCCGAGGGGCCAAAACAGGGTTGAACATCGTCAGATAGTAAGTTCCGTGATGATACCTAGACCTGCATTTGCTCCACAATGATAGTTTACCCGAATCAACATGACATTGGCTGAAGTTCTACCTCATCTGCTGAGATCCAACTTGGCAACCTTGAAAGAGGCTCCCAAGAATCCAAATACTACATCTCCATGATACAATCCAAATGCCCGGTGTGCCTATCATTCTGAGAGTCCTAGCCACGATACAAATGACTGTTGGGCTCTGAGGAACAAAGTATAAGACTTGATCGAAGCCAAGGAAATAGAGTTTGATGCTCCGGAAAAGCCAAATGTCATAACCGCTCCTATGCCTAAACACGGTCGGGGAATTAATGTTGTTGACACTGATTTGTTTTTAACCTATGTTAATGAAGTTTCTACTCCTCTCATGACTGTCAAGAAGAATTTGCTATTGGCCGGTTTATTTCTGGGTTGTGGTTAAGGTTGCCACATGTGTTCGTTTCTACCTTCTGGTTGTCGTTTGCTGAAATTAGGTGTTCAACGCCTGATAGATAGCAAAGAGATTTTGTTTGAGAAAACTTTGGTTCCCGTTGTTCCATCTGAAGACGTTGCCATTATAACCATTTCCGCCAATCCTTCTAAGGTTTCCTCGAGAAGACCTGTTAGGATTACATCTGCTCCAAGAATTGCTCCACTGATAATCACTATTCTTGGTCTTGTCCCGTATGTCTCGGACAAAGATGTTCCATGGCATTATGGTGTCGATGTGTACTATCATGGCATCAAACAAGATTTGAAAGATGAAGAAGATGATCCTGATATTGGTAACATTGTCGGAACTAGCAAGGTTACCCGAAGTGGAAGGGTCTTCTCTCCCGAGATTTCCCTTAAGACTGTCCACAAGCCTATTGTCATTCCATCTACCGTTCCTGCTAGTACATCAATTACTGTTCCTGTTCTTACTCTAGTTACTACCCCTGTCAGCGAATCATCTGATACCCGCGGCAAGTAAATTATGGGTGAGCCTGCCCGGACGGAGGCGCCTAAGAAAATTGTTGTGGAAGCCTCTAAGCAAGAAATGGAGGAAATACTGAAAATCATTAAGAAGAGCGACTACAATGTGGTCGAGCAGCTAGGGCAGACCGCATCAAAAATATCCATGTTATCCCTGCTGTTGTACTCCGAGGCCCATGCGAAGGCTTTGATTGCATTCCTCAAAATTGCGCATGTGCTGCAAGAGGCTTCAGTTGATCAATTCAAAGATTGTGTGGCTAGCATGACTGCTGATAATGGGTTGAGTTTTTCAGATGCAGACTTGACACCAAAAGGAAGGAAGCATAATGATGCTCTGCATGTCTCGATTGAATGCAGGGGCACCACTATGGCTCATGTGCTGGTAGATACTGGGTCTTCACTGAATGTTCTGCCGAAGAAGGCATTGGACCGATTGGTTTCGCATTTCCCCAGTAAGTCATGGTGAAGCTTGTACCTTGACCAGATATGCAGTTCACTTCCGCTTCCTCACGCATGAGTTATACCCCTAGTAGAGTAACAGACAACTGAAGCTCCTAAAATTCTATTTCTCCCAAGATAGATACCAATGTTCCTCAGCAGATTCCTCATCAATAACAGCAACAGGAACTCTCATCGAAGGAATGTCTCATGAAATCAACATCCTTTAGATGGAATCTTTAAGCCCATCTCTGAAGGTACTCCGTCACACCTTAGATGGCATCTTTAAGCCCATCTCTGACAATTCTCAAGAAAACTTCCAAATGGAATCTATAAGCCCATTCCCGATATCACAAATCAAGTGCCACTTCATGCGAGTGCAAATTTCTAGGCACTCTAGTGTTCAATTATCTTCCATCTTCAGATCACGAAAGGCGGACGAGCCAATCTACATCCTCCTGTTTAAGAAGATTGAACAGGGGCAGCTGTTGTACCCCAAAATTTTCCCTCTCATTTTACTCAATACATGTCCATTGAGATCCTCAATTTGCTCAAGGTTGCCCAAGAGTGGACTAGACAAACTCTCTCCTAAGGCAGTGTACCTCAAATTAGGGTTTCCATTTTCATCAAGATGGGTGAACCAAAAAGGCCTCATATGCTTTCCATGGTCTTAATATGTTCTCAAGACCCTACATGTCAAGTTTCATGCCTTGCACAAGAAGTTCGCTCAGTAAACTGCTCAGATGCTTGAGAATCGACTATATTGGGTCAAAAGTCAACTGTGACCCACATACAGTCAAACTTTAAGATTTTTGGTCAACATTAACATTTTGAAGTGAATTTCATCATTTGATCAAGGGTTGACCATGATTCCCCAAGGAATGCTCTAAATTCATCAAAATCCAAAAGTTGATAAATTAGGGTTTCATAGTAAAAGTCAACCAAACTTTGACCAAGCATAACTTCCACATGCTTTATCAGAAATTTTCCATCAAAAGCTCATTTTGAAGAGGATGCATTCCCTACAATTCATCTTCAGCTCACAAGTTCAAAATATGCACTCATAAAAAGATATGAATTTCTACATTATGGGTCCTTTTGAAAAATCAACAAAAACACCTTTTGGGTCAAAGCTTCTTACATGATCATGGAAGACTCAATTGAGATGAGACCAAAAGGGTTGCTTAGGGGACACCCCAAGCTTTCCAAAAAGTCCAAGAACACCTCTCTAGGGTTAAAATTGAAAGAGATATGACTTGGAAAAGTTGACCCTTTTTTTCAAAATTGCCAAAAGTCAAATGTGCTCAAAAATGCATGTTTTGCTAAATGGGCCTAACTTTTTATGCTTGCACCTCACTTATAATGTGGTCCACAAATCAAATATTCATCCAAACATTATTTGCTTCATTTTTCAAATTATTTTGAATTTTTTATTAATTAAAAATTGAATTAAATCAAATAATTGATGAATAATAGCAAATATATGATTTGATTTGGTTTTTGGACAGGTTGGCAATCAAAATATGCTGAGTTATCAAGGCCAAAAAGAATCAAGCATAATTGG
Organism: Vicia faba; assembly: GCA_948472305.1. Lineage (NCBI taxonomy): Eukaryota > Viridiplantae > Streptophyta > Magnoliopsida > Fabales > Fabaceae > Vicia > Vicia faba. The sequence continues at coordinate 1,244,166,429 of OX451738.1, forward strand.
TACAAGAAAGGGATGATTTGGCTCAAAATAGAAAGTTTACATGTAGCTTGAAAATCAAATCAAATCTCTCATAATTGCAAAGATTAAATATATGTTTGTAACCCTAATTCATTCCAAGATATATATTGGACAAGAACAAAGCATGGCACAAGGGTTAGCAGTCGTAAAAAAGGCAGAACAAATTAAAAAAAATTCAAAGAAAAGTGTGACTCGGTTTTCATTCAACAGACCATCTCAAAGCCATTTAAAGCCAGCAACCTCTTCCTGGGTGTGCATTGAAGCCAATTGGATCATTTGCAAGGCTTGAAACACCCAGAATCGCGCATTACAAGTTCACTCGATTTGCTTTTTTTTCAAAATCTATTACTGTATTTCTTGCATCATTAGCATGATTAATTGGTATATTTGTGTTGTTTGGGATGTTTGCAAGCTAACTGCATGATTTAGTTGAATTTTTTACGCCTATATGTGCCTTTGCCATTGTTAGGGTTTGCGTGTGCAGTTTAGGGGTTTGTTCTACAGGTTAAATATGGCAAAAAGAAGGGTACCATGATGTTCACAAGATCAAAACGAGTTGGTCTATATAGTTAGATTTCATTTATCTTGCGTTTTGTGGATTTTTGAATGTTACAGGGCTATGGTTACGAACATTGTCTGTGGGTATAGGTGAACACCTAACACGACGGAGCCTTGAAGAAGACGACTAGGTGGCAGCCCCCCATTGGAGTTTTTGAATCTTCGCGCGTTTTGTTTTGTTTGTCAACTAACCACTTTTTTTTATATATTATATATTCTTCTCATTATACTTACAACTAACAACCATAGCTCAGTTGGCAATGCTTCAGTGGTAGCAAGCGTGAGGACCTGGGTTCAATCCCAGGTCCCAACAATTTTCTTTATTTCATTTTCTTTCAACAGATTCAATGCATCCTAATCCCAGGTGCCTTCCATACACCCTTGCATCCAGCCTCTTGATCACCATGGCATCAGATACAACGCCTCATCAAGGAGAGATCTATGGTAGACCCTCAGGAGAGTGCTATACAGGATCTCACATAGGCTGGGCCAACAACCTTGGGCCGAGAAATTTTAGAATCATACCCCCTTTCTACTTCAACATACAGGCCCAATTCTTTCTTTTTTATACTTGTTTAATTTCTTTATTTATTTTCTTTAGTTATTTTCTTTTTTCTTAGTTAACACAAAAATCATTTTCTTTTTTTTAATCAAAAAAATCACAAGAAACTACAAAAATCTTTTTTTAATAAAAATATTTTATTTCTTAATTAATTTAGTTTAATTAACTTAGGGAAATTTAATCTCTTTTTATAATTAAAAATAATTAGACTTAGGATTTGAATTGTACATAATTTAATTAATTTTCTTTAAAAATACACCAAAATCATTTTTTCCTTAAAATATTTATTTTAATTAATTAGGTTAATTAGGTTAACTTACTTTTTTTTTCATAATTAAAAAGCAATTAGAAATTAGGGTTTTATTTAATTTGCAATTTCATTGTTTTCTCCAATAAAAATTGTACAAAAATCTTTTTTTTTCAATTAGGGTTTAGCTTATTTTTCAACATCCCTCGTATTTAATTCGCCGCGCATTTAATTATTTCTTTTCCATTATTTTTGTAACTGCCAATGGTTTGTAATAGTTAAACTAGGGTTTTATTTACTGCTTTAATCCCCGATTCTTTGGTTATGTAATTAATCCCCATCCCCCGAAGCCTTGTAATAGCTAGGTTTATTTTCTCGCATTTTTAATTTCCGCAAATATTTAATTGTTAGATCCATGGTTAATAGGCTTGTATGGGAAGAATGCTTGAAAAAATTAAAACGGTAGCTCACTTAATGTGCAAAGATTAATTAATTGAAAAGATCACATGCACATATCTCACTCCTAGGGTTTGCCTCACTTCGGTTGCCTTCGGTTAAAACTTTCATTTAAGTATAGGAGATTTTAGTGGTGGCCCTCATGTCTAAGAGATCAAATGTCCCATTCGGATGTTGCCTCGGAAAGATCTTAAGACTTTAGGGTTACTACTAAGGTTTATAATCTATTGCTTTAATGATTGTACTTGTCCCTTTCGAATTTCCCTTACAAACTCCAACGACGGGGCTACCTACTCCTTAATAGTAGGATAGCGCTGTCTAAAGGAAAAGAGAACAGACAATATTTTTTCGAGTAGGTAGAATCTTAAGTACTTACTCAACCAAAAACTTTTCACAAACACCTTTCAAAACAAATTTTCAAAACAAACTTCGTCACATCCTTGAGGACTGATACAAGGGTTTTCACGAAGGAAAACATTTTCAAAAACAAACACACACAAGCAATTTGAAAAATGAGCAAGTACCTAAGAGCCCATGGAAAATCGTGGTTAGAAAGGGTGCTAACACCTTCCCTTTCTATAATCTACCCCTCGTACTCAGAATATCTCGAAAAAAGGTTTTTTCTGTTCTTTTTCCTTTTCCATGATTGGATGAAATAAAAGTCGGTGGCGACTCTTGCTTACCGCGACATTTGAAAACACAAACCCAAACCAGTATTAACAGTCGGTTCTGCCACCGTATCATACAAACCACACTCAACAAATGCACATCTTGACCAAAATCAGCCAGAACTTGCTAATGTTTTTTCTGATATTGATCAGTTTGATCCAGAATCTCAAGCTCCCCACATAGAAAATACAAACTTCTAAGTTCCCCACTCTGAAAATCCAAACGCTCACGCTTCCCAACCAGAAAATCCAAATATTAAATCTGATACGACCACACCAATTCATGGAATCGCAGAACCTCTCATGGTTCGACAACCTCTCTCAATCCATGACATTCCAGTAATTCCATCTCCTTACCATTCCACTCCACCAAACACACTTCCATCACCAATTATCATTTCTGATTCTCCCTCTTCCTCTCATATCAATCCCCCAAAAGATCACCTAAGAACTGTAATAGACTTAGAAGCGCTGGATAACCTTGCCTCTAGCTCTCAAAAAATTGCTATCCCAAAACCAAAACCAACTATCACCAAGGCAGATGTTGGTAGAAATTTACTGATTTTTGAAACAGAGATAATTGAATGGGTTAACTCTTTGAAGCTAGCCTGCTTAGAAAATCTGAATCCTGTTGCTTCTGATTCTCACTGGAACCAGTTCAAAAAATGGTTCAACTCTGAATCCCAGAAACTCAAGGAGTTAAGCTATGAAATGGCCCAACAGAACTTCTGTGACCAGCTGAATGTTTCAAGGATCAAGTTCTGCATCAGTGGGAAAAGAAACATATTATTCTGTTGGATAACGCTCCCTGGGAAGATCTCCAACCTTCAGAAGGTTATGAACCGTGCTCTGATAATATTCCTCTAGTTATTGTTCAAGACAAAGGCAGAGAGACTGAAGGAGCTACTGAGTCAGAATCTACTACAACTTGTTCTGAGAAGCTTGCACCTTTTGTGGATATACATTCTTCTACTCTAGTTATGCAAATTCTGGAGGAGTTGAAGAAAGAAAATGAAGTGATTAAGGAGATATTAGACAAGCAAGATGACACATGCAAATAAATCAAAGGAATCCTGGGAAAACAAGAGGAATTTAACACTCAGATTAAAAAGCTTATTAGAAGCACTATTCACACGACTTCCTCCACCTCAATCTTAGTTATTAAAACTTGTTTTCTTTACTGTATTCAACTTTTTTGTGTTATTTTCCTATGAATATTTTATTGCCATCATTTTTAATACAACTCAACTTTTTCTTCTGAGTATTAGTGTTTATATTGATTTTTGATTCTTGAAAAAAGGGGGAGAACATAAGATATTTCTGATAACAGTATCGAGACACAGTGTCAAACATTTTGAATATCATAACTTCTCATTTCTTTTCTGAAAGAAAAACAAGAAAAAAACTCTGATGAAGACAAAAGTAGATGCATCAAAAGCTCTGATCAAAATGAACTTCAGGGAAGTAATTCATCTCTATCTGAGTACTCAACTCAGGGGGAGACCCTATAATGCTTTATGTTCTGTTTATTTTGATTGAAATATCCTAGTTTTTGTCATCATCAAAAAGGGGGAGATTGTTAGAACATAGTTTGATTCTACAACCCTTGTAAGAGTTTTGATGATAAAAAACACAAAGAACAATTATGCACTCTAAAATTATATTTTGTTTTCTAGAGAAGTTTTGTTGGAAGAAGATCAGAAGATAAGTTACAAAGTTGTTTCCGTTGTGATTATAAACATCTCTCAAAAATCTCTGATGAAAGAAGATCAGAAGATGCGCTAAAAGAATGTTTCAACTCTGATTATAAAATTCTTTGAAAGAAGTTCTAACGCTACAAACGTGATTTTATCGCTCTGATATCCAAAGTTCTGAAGCAAGCAACGATTAATACTTCAATGTTCTGAAGCATTACAAATCAAATATTTCCATTTCAAGAGTAACGGCTGGAAGGGAACAAGGATCTTTATTTTTGGAAAGCACCTTAATTATCATTAATAAAGTTTCCAAATGATCATCCATGCTTAGCATATTTAAACAAGACTCGAGGATAAATCGTTTACAATTTCACACATACTCAACAACGTTGCTATCATCTCTCATCCTCAAATGTTCAATATTTTCAACTGTGTAAAACATCACTGTATTGTGATACTATTTTATTAGAAACATTATTGTACATTGTTTATTCATACATTGTTTAAGTGAATTTCCTTGAGAAAAACCGGGTTGTGGTTATACTCAAGAAGACTTTGGAAGTTGTCAAAGTAGACTTGTAATCAAGATTGATTAGTGGATTAAGACCTCGTTGGAGAGAGGAGAAATCACCTTGGAGGGTGGACTGGAGTAGTTTGAGTTCAAACGGACCAAGATAAAAATCAACGTGTTCTTTTCATTAAGTTTTAAAATCCCAATTCAACCCCCCTTCTTGTATTTTTCCATTCTTCATAGGACTGATCAAGTTGTTACGGGAATATGTACATATATTTGCATGGTCTTATAGAGATATGCCAGAATTAGATACAAATATTGTGGGCATAGACTACCTCTCAAGGAAGGTTGCTCTCCAGTTAGACAGAAGCTTAGAAGAACTCGGCTAGACATGTCTAGCAAGAATTGAGAAAAAGTCCTTAAACAATTTGATGCATGGTTCTTAACAGTGGTAGATTATCCACCTTGGATAGAATACATCATACCGGTACCCAAGAAGGACGGTAAAGTACGCATGTGTGTAGATTATTGAGATCTGAACAAAGAAAGTCCCAAAGACAACTTCCCGTTATGGCACATAAAAGTTTTAGTGGATAATACAAATAAAGCTTCAGTATTATCATTCATGGATGGTTTCTCAGGTTATAACCAAATCAAAATGGCACCCGAGGATATGGAAAAGACTACTTTCATGACACCTTGGGGAACTTTCTATTACAAGGTGATGCCTTTTGGTTTAAAGAATGCAGGGACAACTTATAAACAAGATATGGTCACACTATTTTCACGATATGATCCATAAAGAAATCGAGGTATACATAGATGATATGATTTCCAAATCTCATACAGAGGAGGATCACATTGTACATTTACAAAATTTATTCGAACGTCTACAAAATTTTAAACTAAGGTTAAATCCGAACAAGAGTACACTTGGTGTCAGGTCAGGCAAGCTATTGGGTTTTATTTTAAGTTGGCGTGGTATTAAGGTAGATCCCGACAAAATGCATATGCCACCAACTCCTCTGAATGTCCAAAGTTCTCCTTGGACATTTTTGATGTGGGGAATTGATATGATAGGAATGATTGAATCGAAAAGCCTCCAATGGACACCAGTTCATACTAGTTGTCATTGATTACTTCATCAAGTGGGTGGAAGCTGCATCCTACGCAAATGTGACAAGACAAGTGGTTACTCGGTTCATCAAGCAAAATTTTACATGCAAATATGGGGTTCCTAGCAAGATAATTACAGACAACGGGTCCAATTTAAACAACAAAATGATGAAAGAGTTATGCGATGACTTCGAGATCGAGCATCATAATTCCTCACCATAATATACCAATAAGAAGATAAATAAAATCAAGAAGAAAATGGCGAGGACATAGAAAATATTGGCATGAGAGGCTTCCCTTTGCTCTACACGACTATCGTACGTCCGTACTTACACCAATAGGTGTGACTCCTTTCTCTCTCGTATATGCCATGGAGGCAGTACTCCCTGTTAAAGTAGAGATTTCATCAATACGAGTTTTAATGGAAACAAATCTTGAAGAGTCATAATGGGTTTAGATGCGACTTGATCATCTTAATCTCATTGAAGAGATGTGCTTGATAGCTCTGTGCCACAGTCAATTATACCAAAAGTGAATGAAGAAAGAATTTGATAAGAATGTTTGTCCTCGAGTGTTCAAAGAAGGAGATTTGGCACTCAAGAAGATTTCTACTACCTCGCCTTGATTCACGTGATAAATGGACACCCAACTATGAAGGTCCGTACATGGTAAAAGAAGTATTCTCAGGTGGTGGTCTTATCCTCACAACAATGGACAGGGATGAACTGCCTCATCTGACAAACTCTAACGCAGTCAAAAAATACTATGTATCAAAAGTTCGCTAAGTTCGAACCCTTAACAGGAGACTTAGGAAAAAAGGAACGTCTCGGTGGATTGAAAACCCTAAAGGGTGATCCATGGAAAAATTAGCGACATACACACAAAAAAATTTCCTGATGGATTGATAACCCGAAAGGGAGGTCTAGGAAAAAGTTAGGGATCTTATTCAAAAATAAATAACAAAAAGACTACGATCTAAGAACCACGAATACGTCCACGAAGGGGAGGGATTGATCCAAATCATTTGACTTAGAAGCAAAGGGGATTGGAGCTATCAAAAGGACATTGGAGAAACAGTAGTAGCAATTAACGTTTTCATTGCCATTTTCATTTTTTGTTAAACTTTCTGTAATTACCACTTTCTAGGAATTGCATCTTGTACTCACGCCTATTCAGAGGCATATTTATCATTAAAACATTTACTTTTTCAATCTTTCAATTGTTTTTTTCTTTTTTTGGACTTGTTTGGAAAATAACTACAATTATTTCTTGTGAATACTGCATTGAAATAATTTTGGGGATTTAACAAATAAAAGCATTTGATATAACATCAAAAAAAATTTGTTTAGAAAAACATCAAAAGAAAATCCACGCCTACATCCATGTCTACGCCTACGTCTATGATACAGATATCAAAATCTTGCTGACCCTTGTTCTTCATATTCAAATCGGCTCAAAAAACCACGACAACGCAACATGCAATGTTTGGGGAGTCGGTGACACAAAACCAATGGTTAAAAGGAGATAACATTAAAACATTTGCAAAAAGCATTTGGTGCATATATAAACATTTGAGTCATATAGAAATACTTGGTGCATATACATTTTGGGAATATACAAACAATGACTCGGTGCATATACATTTTGGGTTCCATATCAGCTTAGGGCGTTATGCACGACATTGTCCGAACACATATTTGGTTAAAACTATGAACTTTCTTGGGGCTCGTCATTGGATTATTTGATCCACAAAACAAACAAATACCTTGGTTGAGAACATACACAACCGATAAACTCTGATCTTATCTTTGGTCTAAGTATCTAAGATTTGATTACCAAAACACTCTTTAAATATCTATCCTCTTGGTTGTGGTAGATATGTGAATTCTCAGGATTATGTTGTTCATCCTCTAGGTCGTGATGAATATGTAAGACTACCTTCGTGTCGTTTATCCTCTAGGACGTGATAAACACACAAACTTTTTAGTCATATATCCTCTATGTTGTGGTAGATGTGCGAATTGTCAAGTTTATATTATTCATTATCTAGGTCGTAATTAATACATAAGTCTATCTTCGTGTCATTTATCCTCTTGGTCGTGATAAACACACAAACTTTTTCAAATATCTATCCCCTAGGTTGTGATAGGTATGCGAATTTTCAGGGTTATACTATTCATTCTCTAGGTCGTGATGAATACATAATCCTATCCATGGGGCGTTTATCCTCTAGGTCGTGATAAATGCACAAGTTCATCCTCGTATTATTTACTCTCTAGGTTGTAGTAAACATAATGAAATCTGCAATATAATTCATTGTGTTAGTCTACATGCAGTAATGTTTTATTAGGCTTTGTTATACTCATCTCATAGGCTGTGATGAATAAATAAAATATGAGTTACAAGCTTACTATGTTTGTCACGAAGCATTAGTATGTCAATTTTCAAACTTGTGTTATTTACCTCCTAGGGTGTGATAAATGCACAAAAATCTACGATCACTTTTCTAGGTATTGACAAGTTATCCGCGTCTTCATACTTCTTGCACTAACTCTGGTAAGACGATACATCATCATCTTTGTCTATCTTTCTTCATTCTATGGGGTATGCTTTACAGTATATCCTTATCTAGCCAAACTTGGATCAAATTTTAGGGTCTTCCATAATTTAAGAACCCTCTAACTCGAATATGCGAGACCTGCGTATTCTCGCATCCTTCAATCGAAGAGTAGTTAAATAGGGACAACTGTCATATCTCAAATTTGTCCGTCCTTTATTTTTACAGTCAAAAATATTTTTAACATTGGTTTTTATAATATTCTTTGGTTCAATTTTACTAACATTTTAACAATTTATTTCTCTCATTTAAAAATGTATAATAGTTTGTTTCAAATTATTTATATTTTAAATAGCAAATACTTGTTCACTTTCATATAATTTTGTTAGAACAAAGTTTGAATCTACTACCCTATGTTTAAGTTTTGATGATAACAAAATGAAATGATATATTATTTATATGATTCATATATGAACTATTCGCTACCTAAAAATATTACGTTCTGCCTTGCAGAAACTCTGATAGGTATCAGCAAGAGCATACTTAATCAGCATCAGAATATTGGTTCTTGACATCAGCATCAGAAGTTGCTATATCAGAATACCAGAATCAGAAGATCAACTCACGTGTATGCTGAAGCCTGATGAACAGAACTGCGCTCAACACTCTGATAAATAAAATCAACAGTTCATCAGCAGTTAAGCAGAGTCAGAATGAGCCAAGCCAGAACATGCATTAAGTATGCAACGGTACTGTGCATTGAAAGAAAATTATTACCAACGGCCTCATTCCAGACAAGATCTGCTCAATAAGGAAAGTTTGTTATTAGCATTGAATCAAGAATATTGCTCCAACGTTCAACAATCTCAGTGCTATATAAACAAGACTATGAAGATTGAATTGGCTAATGCTCTCCAACATTTTACACGCCTAAAAGCTGATCATAATCTCCCTTCTCTCAGTTTGATAAACGCTACATATCTTCTTATTCAATCATTGTTTAGCAATCTAGTTTCATAAGCTTAAGTTGTGTATACATCACAGTTGTGATACAGTTTTGTAGAAAACATTCACACCTAGATTTATCTTCTTTGTAAGAAAGTGTTTCCTTGACAAACGGGATTGTGGTTTGCATCAAGAAGGCTTTAGCAGTTGTTAAAGAAGTTTGTAATATTCAGTTGAATATAGTGGATTAAGACCTCGTTGGAGAGAGGCGAAATCACCTTGACGGGTGGACTGGAGTAGTTTGAGATCAAACGAACCAGGATAAAAATATCTTGTTCATTGCATTGATTTTCAGTTTTACAATTCAACCCCCCTTCTTGTGTTTTTCACTTCTTCAATTGGCATCAGAGCGCCTGGTTCTGAGCTAAAACACTTAACCGTGTCAGTACAAGAACCAGCGTCAGAAAAACACAATGGCAGGAAACTATTCTCACACCAGCAATGACAGCCATGAGGACAGAGACAGATTCAACGGCAAACCTCCAGTCTTTGATGGAGAAAACTTTGATTACTGGAAAGACAGAATTGAAAGCTTCTTTCTGGCACATGATGCTGATCTGTGGGATATGGTGACAGATGGATACACGCACCCTGTGAATGCAAGCGGTCAGAAGATTGATAGAAAAACAATGTCTGGCCAACAAAAGCGTGACTTCAAGAATCACCACAAGGCCAGAACCATCCTTCTCAGCGCCATCTCCTATACTGAATATGAAAAGATCTCCAACAGAGACACAGCAAAGAACATTTTTGACTCACTCAGAATGACGCATGAGGGCAACGTTCAGGTCAAAGAAACTAAAGCTCTGGCGCTCATTCAGAAGTATGAGGCGTTCAAAATGGAAGAATTTGAATCCATTGAAACAATGTTCTCAAGATTCCAGATTCTGGTAGCTGGTCTCAAGGTTCTGGACAAAGGATACCTTACTGCTGACCATGTCAAGAAAATCATCAGAAGTTTACCCAAGCAGTGGAGACCAATGGTTACAGCTCTGAAGCTAGCAAAAGATCTCAACAAAATCACTCTGGAGGAACTTATCAGCTCCCTCAGAAGTCATGAGATAAAGCTAGAAGCTGACGAGCCTCAGAAGCAAGGTAAGCCTTTAGCATTAAAATCTAACAAAAAATATGAGTCTAAAGTTTTGCAGGCAGTTTAAGAAACATCTGATGGATCCTCATCAGAAGAAGACGATCTCTCCCTCCTCTCCAGAAGAGTAAATCAACTGTGGAAGCAAAGACAGAGGAAGTTCAGGAATCCCAGAAGATCTGATCAGAACGAGTCCTCTTCCAGATACAGAAGGACAGATTCCTCCTCTGGATACAGAAGATCTGAAGGCTCCTCAAGTAGCAAAAAGCCAAACACCAAGGACATCATCTGCTATGAGTGCAATGAGCAAGGACACTACAAGATTGACTGCCCAAAGCTTCAGAGGGAAAAGCCCAAAAAGAAGTTTGGAAGAGAAAAGAAGAAAAGTCTCATGGCTACATGGGATGACTCTGACTCGTCTGAAGCTGACTCAGAATCAGATGATGAGAGGGCAAACATAGCTCTCATGGCTAATATTTCAGAAGATAGTGAAGCTTCTGAATCAGACTCTGAATCAGACACTGAAGAGGTATTTCCTAACTTTGCTGTTAATTTTACCAAGGCTGAACTTGCTGAAAGCCTTAATGAAATTCTGGAAAGGTATCAGCAAATTAGAGTTAAATTCAGAGACCTGAAAAGGAATCTTGAATCTGACTCTAATAAGACTGAGAGTCTCAAATTGGAGAATTCTGAGCTGAGAAATAAGATTTCAAAATTAGAAAATACTTTACAAAACTCTCAGAAGGAACCAATTTCTGAAACTCCCAGCAACGCTGATGAGATCATCAAGGAGTATGATCACAGTTTCCAGAAGTTCCTTGCTAAAAGCATAGATAGAAGCAAAATGGCTTCAATGATCTATGGAGTTTGCAGAAACGGCAGGAAAGGAATAGGATACCAAGGTAAGGTTCCTACACCAAAGAATGTCATGGACTTAACCATTAAACACACTCCTCTGAATTCACATTTTGTGTATGGTCACACACATGATATTAAATACACTAGCAGTAAATACTCTGTGAAACCAAAATTCAACCAGAGTTTTGGTAAATCTAACAAATCAGGACCCAAGAAAATTTGGGTACCTAAGGATAAAATAATACATGTTGCAGATATCTTTAGCAGCAAGTCAGAAACACCAGTCATGGTACCTGGACTCTGGCTGCTCGCGACACATGACGGGAAGAAGGCATATGTTCCAAAGCCTGGAACTTAAGCCTGGAGGCCACGTTGGCTTTGGAGGCAATCAGAGGGGAAAGATAATTGGCTCTGGAACTGTAGGTAATGGAAATCTTCCCTCTATTAATAATGTTCTGCTAGTAGATGGATTAATGCATAATCTGTTATCCATAAGTCAATTAAGTGATAACGGTTATGATATAATCTTTAATCAAAAATCATGTAAAGCTGTTAGTCAGAAAGATGGGACTATCCTGTTTAATGGTAAGAGGAAAAACAACATTTACAAAATCAAACTTTCTGAACTAAAAAGTCAGAATATAAAGTGCCTTCTGTCTGTTAACAACGAGCAGTGGATCTGGCACAGAAGATTGGGGCATGTTAGTATGAGAAGAATATCTCAGATTAACAAACTCAATCTGGTCAGAGGACTTCCTAATTTGAAGTTCAATTCAGATGCTCTGTGTGAAGCATGTCAAAAAGGCAAGTTTGCAAAACCTTCTTTTAAATCTAAAAATGTTGTTTCTACCTCTAAGCCATTAGAACTTCTGCACATTGACTTATTTGGACCAGTTAAAACTGCTTCAGTCAGTGGAAAGAAGTATGGGTTAGTAATCGTAGATGACTATAGCAGATGGACATGGTTAAAGTTCTTAAGACACAAGGACGAGTCACACTCTGTGTTTGTTACCTTCTGTAACCAAGTTCAGAATGAAAAGGATCTTAGAATCGTTAAAGTCAGAAGTGATCATGGTGGAGAATTTGAAAACAAAGATTTTGAGTCATTCTTTAATGACAGAGGCATTCTGCATGATTTCTCTTGTCCTAGAACTCCCCAACAAAATGGAGTTGTAGAACGAAAGAACAGAACATTGCAAGAAATGGCCAGAACCATGATCAATGAGACAAACGTTGCTAAGATCTTCTGGGCAGAGGCAATAAACACAGCGTGTTACATTCAGAATAGAATCTCAATAAGACCTATTATGGAAAAGACTCCATATGAATTGTGGAAGAACAGAAAGCCCAACATTTCATATTTTCATCCATTTGGATGTATCTGTTATATGTTAAATACAAAGAATTATTTGAACAAGTTTGACTCTAAAGCACAAAAGTGTATTATGTTAGGATACTCTGAACGCTCAAGAGGGTACAAAGTATACAATAAAGAAACACAGATTGTGGAAGAATCAATCAGTGTTCGTTTTGATGATAAGCTTGACTCTGAAAAGTCAAAGCAGAATGAAGTTTTTGCAGGTATGGAAATTAAATTTACAGGTTCTGAAGACAAGTCATCAGAAGCTCTCAACACAGACACTCCTTCAACATCTGAAAGGAGCACTGCTAGCAATCCTACACCAGCTGCTGATCAACCTCAGAAGAGATTACCCAGAAGAAGCTTGGATCACCCAGAAGAAACTATCTTAGGGAAAAAGGAAGATCCAATCAGAACAAGAGCAAGCTTCAGAAACTCTGAATAAACCCTCATGGGACTTGTGTCTCTGATTGAACCTTCTTCTATTGATGAAGCACTTCTAGATAATGACTGGATTCTGGCAATGCAAGAAGAGATGAATCAATTCACTAGAAACGACGTATGGGATCTTGTTCCTAGACCAAAAGGATTCAACGTCATTGGAACAAGATGGGTGTTCAGAAACAAGCTAAATGAACAAGGTGAAGTCATCAGAAACAAGGCACGACTGGTTGCACAAGGTTATAGTCAGCAAGAGGGTATAGACTATACAGAAACCTTTGCTCCAGTCGCCAGGTTAGAATCTATCATACTTTTAATTTCATTTGCTGTTAATAGAGGCATGACTCTGTATCAGATGGATGTCAAGAGTGCATTCTTAAACGGTTATATAGAAGAAGAGGTTTATGTGCACCAACCCCCTGATTTTGAAAATACAAAACATCCAGAACATGTTTTCAAACTAAAGAAGTCACTATATGGTCTGAAACAAGCTCCCGGAGCTTGGTATGAAAGGCTAAGTAACTTTCTGTTAGAAAATGAATTCACCAGAGGGAAGGTGGACACTACCTTATTCTGTAAATCAGTTAAGAATGACATCTTAGTCTGTCAAAATTACGTTGATGATATTATTTTTGGTTCTACTAATCCTTCTCTTGGAAGAAAATTTGCTAAGTGTATGCAGGCATAATTTGAGATGAGCCTCATGGGGGAACTGAAATTCTTTCTAGGAATTCAGATCAATCAAACTCCAGAGGGAACTTACATTCATCAGAGCAAATACATCAGAAATCTTCTGAAGAAATTTGACCTTTCAGAATGTAAGCCATCAAAGATTCCAATGCATCCCACGTGTATTCTGGAAAGAGAAGAGGTAAGCAAAAATGTAGAACAGAAAGTCTACAGAGGTATGATTGGTTCTCTCCTTTATCTGACTGCTTCAAGACCTGATATATTATTCAGAGTTTGTATCTGTGCTAGATTCCAATCAGATCCTAGAGAATCTCACTTAACAACTGTTAAGCGAATTTTCAAGTATCTGAAAGGTACTACTAATCTGGGTTTGTTTTATAGAAAATCTAGTGATTACAGTTTAGTAGGCTACTGCGATGCTGACTTTGCTGGAGACAGAGTGGAGCGTAAAAGTACTTCTGGAAGTTGCCAGTTTCTGGGAGAAAATCTGATCTCTTGGTCCAGCAAAAGGCAATCAACAATTGAGCTATCAACAGCAGAAGCTGAGTACATAGCAGCAGCAGGATGTAGCACACAAATGCTCTGGATGAAAAGTCAGCTGCCACAAGAAGACGTGCTCCCTCTGGATAGTGAGCCATGGTCTGAGAAACAGCCAGCTTCTAAGGTACAACCAGAAGAAGACAAGACCATTCAAGCTGAAGCAAGTCAAGCAGAAGATGTTGCAGAAAGCTCTCAGAAGCTCCCTGCTTCTGATGTTTCTCAAGCTGCCTTGGACAGGCAGACTCTGGAAGAGCTGAAGCTGAATGACATGCGTCTGCAGCAGAGGATGGATGAAAATAACCAGAAGATGAAAGAAAGGATGGATGTGCAGGATAGCAAGATTGACACAGTTGTCAGCATGGTACACAAGCAGAATGAGACTGCTGATCAGATCAAAGCCATGCTGGAGAACCTGTTCACACGCCTTCCTCCCCAACCTTAGTTTTCCATTCATATCATTTTCATGTTTTCTTTGATTATCTGTTGTACTGTTTTGTTTGATTCTGAACCTTTTACTATGACAAGTTTTTCTGCATTAAATGTTTTAGCACATCACTTACACTTTTTGATTGCTGACAAAAAGGGGGAGAACAAGAATGATATTTTAAATAATAACGGATTACTAAGACAGAAATTCTCGAACATTCTAACTCTGATATACTTGAATATGTTTTCTGTTTTGCTTAAGTCTACAGGTACAAGAAAGCTCCATGATACTCTGAAGACTAAAGCTCTGATACTCTGACCCGCTCGGATACTCTGACCCAAAGCAAAGCTCTGACAAGAAAAGCTCTGATATGCTGATCTGAAGCTCTGCTCTGATATGCTGATCTAAAGCTTCTGATAGTCAAAGACTCTGATACTCTGATATTCAAAGAAAGGCAAAAAGGGAAGTAATAAATTCAGGGGGAGTATCTCTCAACTCTTATCACTTATCTTTGATAACCTCTTACTCTGATACATCTTATCATTTAGTTACCTCTGATACTTTTTCACGTTATTTTCAATTAAAAATATCTAGTTTTTGTCATCATCAAAAAGGGGGAGATTGTTAGAACAAAGTTTGAATCTACTACCCTATGTTTAAGTTTTGATGATAACAAAATGAAATGATATATTATTTATATGATTCATATATGAACTATTCGCTACCTAAAAATATTACGTTCTGCCTTGCAGAAACTCTAATAGGTATCAGCAAGAGCACACTTAATCAGCATCAGAATATTGGTTCTTGACATCAGCATCAGAAGTTGCTATATCAGAATACTAGAATCAGAAGATCAACTCACGTGTATGCTGAAGCCTGATGAACAGAACTGCGCTCAACACTCTGATAAATAAAATCAACAGTTCATCAGCAGTTAAGCAGAGTCAGAATGAGCCAAGCCAGAACATGCATTAAGTATGCAACGGTACTGTGCATTGAAAGCAAATTATTACCAACGGCCTCATTCCAGACAAGATCTGCTCAATAAGGAAAGTTTATTATTAGCATTGAATCAAGAATATTGCTCCAACGTTCAACAATCTCAGTGCTATATAAACAAGACTATGAAGATTGAATTGGCTAATGCTCTCCAACATTTTACACGCCTAAAAGCTGATCATAATCTCCCTTCTCTCAGTTTGCTAAACGCTACATATCTTTTTATTCAATCATTATTTAGCAATCTAGTTTCATAAGCTTAAGTTGTGTATACATCACAGTTGTGATACAGTTTTGTAGAAAACATTCACACCTAGATTTATCTTCTTTGTAAGAAAGTGTTTCCTTGACAAACCTGGTTGTGGTTTGCATCAAGAAGGCTTTAGCAGTTGTTAAAGTAGTTTGTAATATTCAGTTGAATATAGTGGATTAAGACCTCGTTGGAGAGAGGCGAAATCACCTTGACGGGTGGACTGGAGTAGTTTGAGATCAAACGAACCAGGATAAAAATATCTTGTTCATTGCATTGATTTTCAGTTTTACAATTCAACCCCCCTTCTTGTGTTTTTCACTTCTTCAAATTTCGATTAAGTTTTTTAATTCAAATGAGTAACATAGCACAATTGATAAGGAATGGAGCTTGCAATTATGAATTCGCGGGTTGGAATACACATACACATTTGATATCTAACATCTTTATAACATAAATACACATTTTAGGCTAATAAGTCAATACTTTTGTACATGTTTAACTCAACATTTACTCACCATATTTACCATAACCATATTATTCATTCATAAGTTTAAATCATGTTGACCATTCAAATATAAATTATCGACACAGTAGTCTTAGAAGAGAAGATTCAAAACAAACTATGGAAAAATTTATTGTGTTGTTGTCATTGTTGTTTATGTAGGAAAACAACAAGAGTTAAATTAAAGGGGATCCAAATCCGCAAGTCCACATATGCATACTCTGACCTTCTCCGATCATACACCGCCCATATCTGCTCCATACAAGACGCATACTCCTATTTGGTGCTTCTTTTTTTCTACAGATGAATACATATTATTATATTGATTGTTGTGTGGTTCTTTTGTATTGTTGTGATAATCTATTTTTTTAATGAAATCAAATAGAGAGAGAAAATAGAGAATTTTAGAAAAGTGAAAGAAGGAGAAAACTGTGAGATGAGGAAGCGAAATTGATTTTGTTTTCTTGTTGTTATTGGTGTGTGTATATATGTTGGATTATTTGTTTTTTAAATAAGGGTGCCATGTCTCATGCATCTATTTTTCCCATCTTATGCAAATTTTGACCAATTTAAGATTGGTTTCACATTACACTCTATGTAATGTATTCACGTGGTAAGCAAGGATATGTTCCATTTGAAACCATGTTTTTTTAATACTTATTATTATTATTATAATTAAAAATATTGAGAAATAGAATGTGGCGGCAGACCTTAGATCCACCCTTTCTTTTCATTTTAGTTATTTTATTATCATTATTTAGGATTTAGATTAAATTGAGTTTGGATTGGGCTTCGAACTAAAACACACCAACAAAAAAGCCTTACACTCTCATTTGTTTATTTTTAATTCAAATGTAGTTATTTGTATATTTATACTGAGTTGGTTTAATTTAATTATGATATTTAGGTAAATCTAATGTATTTAGTTTACTAGTTATTTTAATTCATTTATTTTCTTTTAGTTATTCTATAGAAAAAACTATAAATAATAATAAATAAATAAATAAAACTTTTATAAATTAAATTAATTTAATATTTTATAAAGATATTAAAACCTATATAACTCACCAAATACTCTATATGTATTTTTCATGACGAGCAACACCTGACCAATATCTGACCACGTGATAAGGAGATTTTATCTGACTATCCTTACTCTGTATCTTATCATACCCTTTAATCAAATCAAAATATTAAAATAATTAACCAACGATCAAACCATTTTTCTACTAACATAATAAAACCCAATATATTTTGGAAAAATAATTAAATAGAATTTCTTTCAAAATTAACTATGAACTGCGTCTACGATTACTCAACTTACAATCCAAAAAATGTTCAAGGATAATTCGAAATCAATTTTACGCAATCCTATAAAAAACACCAACCAACACTACAAACTACGAATTGAGACTCTGATTCCTCATAAGAGGATACGTAGGCATACGACTCAAAATCGTGGTGAGTTTCCATAATTAAATCCTACTATCCTTGTAAACAAGGTAGATGAGGCGTGCATAACACCTTCCCTTCATCTAAAACAAGTCAACAACTTAGAATCTCTGATCAAATAAGGGTTATCCATTATATTCTCTTCCATGGGATAAAAATTGATAGTGGCGACTCTTATTTTCAAACCGGTTATTACACACATCTATTTGCATCCTTCGGGTCGTTAATTATCGATTCACTGTGAGTCGACTTTACTTTTTTGCTATCCCCTTTAAAGTTGGGTGCTCATTTATTGAGTTAGTGATGACTTATCTCCTCTTTGGACTTTACCCCAGTAGAGTTGAGTCTTTTGTTCTCTAGTAATTTATTTTCCTAGTCGAACTCTCTTTTTGGGCTATTGTTTTTATTTTCTTCTTCCCCTGTGATGTTTTGTATCACCTTTGGAGTCATTCATTTGCATTCATAATCATAAGCATTGCATGGCATCTTAGGGCCAAAAATAAGGTTTGTTATATATTTAAGTATCTTCAATTGCGTCGAGACGAAGATTTTAAGCTTCGTATCTCCAGATAGAAGACACTTAAATAAGGGCATCTGTTATACCCTAGTTTTTGCCCCTAAGATTTCTCACCATCTCATTTCAGAATGCATCAAGACACACACATTAGGGCTATTTCTCTCTTTATCTTATCTTAAAGTTTTCTCTTGAGGGATTACCAAGCACCTTGAAATGTGTATCTTGTACATGTGTTTTATTAATTAATATCAATATGTGTATATATATTCTTTGAATGTTTATATTATAGGTGATCACAATTGTATTAATCTCATCATCTAACCCAGGGTTTTGAGGGGTGGTTCTCAATCAAATGATGCTTCAATGGATTACAAGAGCTCAATCTTCAAGGTCATGCTATGACATCAAAGATTTATGGTTTAAGGAGCTCTCTCACTTCATTTAGGTCAATACCCCCTCAAAGTTGGTGGTGGAAGTCGTCAAGAAGATTCATAGGTTCATGTGTTTATTTTCATGCCTTCTTCAACAAGCTTCATTGAGACTTAAGCTCTATCTTTGATTGTGCTTCAAGGCAACATTATTTCAAGGCCTCTTATGATTCATCATGTTTAATTTTCCTAAAAATTCCAAAAAGATTCAAGATTGATTCAACAAATTTGACCTAATTGGGCAAATACTAGATTCAGTGATCACAAGTGCATAACTCTCTCAATTTTCAACATTTTGAGTTTGTTCTTTTTGCTATGGATTCTTATTATCATAAAACGACCTCTCTTTACATGAAAAGATCCAATTGTGCAAGAAAAATCATCAAAAGTTGAAAGGGGTTTTAAGTCATTTTGACATTCTCTGAGCTAGGGTTTGATGACTTCTAAGGACCATATCTTGCTCATTTTTTGAGATTTTCGAGTGGTTTCAATGACATGATTATCTTTAAAAGGGTCCTTAACAATATCTATTCATAAGTCTAAAGTTAATTTTGAATGGAAGATCACTAAAAGTTGAGAAAGATTACAAGTCTCCTTGAAAGGCCTTTGAGTTTTAGAGTTTGACTTCAAATGATCATAACTTGGTTAATTTTTATCTCCTTGAGCCTATTATTTTTCCATAATAATATTTGGGAATACTACTACAACTTTGTCTTAAAGTGCAAGACTAGAAGATGCTTGGAAAGTGGTTGAAGAATTGAAAAGATTACTGGTCTTTTGTGAATTTCCAAAAAAAAATTCATCATCTTCTAAAAACCATAATTCTTTCAATTTTTATGATTTTTGAGTGATCTCAATTCCATAATTAAATTCAAGCAGTCTACTTCATTCCATCTTCAGACATCAAGATCAAATTTGGAGTGGAAGGTGTAATTTTGAAGAACATTATAGGTCATTTTGAAGTTCAACACTTAGAAAATTCTAAGTACAAATCTGTGTGTTTTTCACGATTTCAATTTATCACAACTTTTTGCTCAGACATCTAAATGATGTATTTCTTGGCACATTGTGAAGTTTGTTGTGAGATCTTTCCATTACAAAAAGAATGAGATCATAAAGCTTCCTAAATTTTGTGCCCCATGCTTTTGAAGTTGCTTCCATGAAACT
Organism: Vicia faba; assembly: GCA_948472305.1. Lineage (NCBI taxonomy): Eukaryota > Viridiplantae > Streptophyta > Magnoliopsida > Fabales > Fabaceae > Vicia > Vicia faba. The sequence continues at coordinate 1,244,186,551 of OX451738.1, forward strand.
GAATTTTGCTGGCAGTCAGTTTGCAATTTACATATTGTGTCTTCTAATGACTATTTTGCTGCATGTTTTTTATTTAAACATGTTTAACAAAGATCCAAAGTATGATTAGGGCATTGAAATGTAAGAATTAGATGAATTTTGAGCAAGTTCAAGTCACACTTTTCTCATTTTTGGGCTTCACTAAATTTCCCTCCAAACCTCACTATTTCTTCCAATTCTTTTCATTATTCACTCTCCTATAAATAGAGGGACCTATTGCATTCAGTTCCTCAAGCTTGGATTTCCAAAATTACCCTGCCACTTTCTCTCTACAACTCACTTTTTTGAGTTTCTGAATTCAGTCTTTCTTTGTTTTTCAATTTGATTTCTTGTGCTATTCTTCTTCAGTGAACTTGTGTGGAGCTTCTCAAACAAAAAGAAAGTTAAATCATGCCCTATTCTATTCAAGAAAAGTCAAGTTTCAGGGCAATTTTAGTGGACTTCGTTCAGGTAGATTAAGGCACCAATTCTTCTAGCTCAAATTACTAGAGTGGTTTATGATGCTTGTTAATACTTTCTATTAACTTAATTTTGGTGAATCAATGCATTTGATGCTTTTGTATTTTATTTCAAAATTTTCAAAACTCTCTGTTTTTTTCCAAATCAAGTAACTTGTGCTTTATATAAATTTGGTGCAAGGATATGGTTGTAATTTTCTTGAAGAGATGCATCCTATAACACCCCAATTCTACCCAACAATTATATATATATATATATATATATATATATATATATATATATATATATATATATATATATATATATATATATATATATATATATATATATATATATATATATAATTAGAGTTATAAAATTCAACAACCGAATCAGGATGCTACAAATTTCAACTTAAAATAACGGTATTCATTGCAGATACATAACTTATTTACTTGGATGAACCCATAACAACATAATTTAATCCTTTTAAAAATCAACAACTTTCATGACTTCGCAGCGGAATCAAATATTCAACTTAAAAGCATTCAACTAAACAACTTCAAATAACAAGCATTCAACTAAAAACAACTTAAAGTTCAACAAATGAAATGATAACAACAATAAGCTAGGAAGCGTTCACCCTCTTGAGTGTTACGTATCAGAGCAATGACACTGACTCGAACTATTAAAGGTAAACCGCCTTCACTCTTGATTACCTGCACGTTACCAACAGAGGGCAGCATTCAGATAGAAGGGGTGAGATATCGAACATTATAATCAGATGTATGATAATATTACATTAGAATTAGTCTATGCAAAATCACCACTTCACGACTTTAAACAACATCAATCACAACAAAACATCAATGAAACTTAATAATTAATTCATCAACACGACAACTCAATATGCAACGTGAAATGCAACTTGTTACTATGCATATGCATGTGGTACCAATGGAGCAGAACTCCCATCTTAAAAATGGAGCAGAACTCCCATCTTAGAAAGTATCAATTAATAGAAGCATCAACAGGGCATAAGCCTTCTTCGCAGTTTTCCAGTCCAGGCCGTCGCAAAATATGAAAATGTATGTGACTCAATGAATGCAATATCACATTCTCACAACAATCATCGTTCATCACAAGGCATAAGCCTATATCATCATTATTACCAGTAAATAGAGGTAATTCATCGTGATTTAAAATTCCATGCAACTTCGCATTATCAACAAAATTCACAACAACACAACAACATTGGCATAAGCCCTCAACTTAATAATAATTCAACATAAATCAGCATAAAATAACATTGTCCATAAGCCTACAATTTAATATCTGCCCAATAATTAGAGGCATCTAAACATAAATCATCAACCTGCAATTTCTCAATTCAAAACAACTTATACAGCACTGGTATTAACCAAACAACATATACGAGCAATATGGCTATGGAGAACTATGCCCCTTGACATGCTCGACACAAGACTGAATAATAACTAACTCATACTCCTCGACACAGGCAGAAAGAAAGAAGAATGACAACTAACTTATGTTCCTTAGCACAACCTGTAACTTGGTTCCGCTCGACAACAATATCGTGCTCCTCGACACAACTTACAACTTCGTTCCGATCGACAACCGTACCGTGCTCCTCGGCACACATCGCATCCTAATGCCGCTCAACATCCAACACATATATTCTACGACACACTTCACAATATAAATGCCGCTCGGCACCTAGCACTTCAGCATCCTCCTCGACCACAAGTTCGGCCAACAGCACAGAACAACACGACGTCATAACGACCATATCAATACAATTTATAACTTCCGACCAACTGCTCGGAATACCATAGTAACGGGAAACTATATTTCCTGTCGACAAATTCGTTCATTGTATAAGACATTCATGCAGAAACCTTCCTAAAATGACCACAATAATAATTTACTAATTTCCTGCCAACTGCTCAAAACACCACAACATCATAACGACCACATCACCTAGTGATAAACTACACTAACCTAACCATCGATCCTACCGAGAAATCATACATACAACTCAAAACGCCCACAATACTACTAACGGGAAACTTCAACAACAGGTTTACTAATCATGCGATATAGTCATACAATGACTCCCTAACGACCACTACATAGAGAAATGAGCAACTTCGATAACAGGTCCAGAAACATCAATGCACACAGTCATACAAACGAACAATTCCCACATGATACACATTATAAATACCATTATAAGGTCAGAAGCCCACCTTACCTGGATTGATGTTCTCTCAACCAAAGCTCTGGTTGTAATCTTCGCTTTGCTCTGCTCGACACCGGGCAACTTGCCCCTTCCTCCGTGCAGCTCTTATGGTCATTGCACAAACCCTTAATCACCAACTAAATCAAATCCTTGTGTCAGCTTAACCTTATATCATTAGTCCAATTGGGCCTAACCTACACACCCCCACTTTACTACTTCCAACCAATACATGAGCCTAACATAATTGTTCTATTAATTCCAACATTATTTTTATTGTTAATCAACTATTTAATTAATTAATAATAATCTAACAACTTATACCAACAATCCACAACATCTCACAACTTCAAAACATAATAAAAAAATAATTTAATTAAATAATAAATTAAATAAACGGACGTTACAACTCTCCCCCACTTAGAATATTTTCGTCCTTGAAAATCTACTCGATACCTCCACTCTTAATGCGAATTTCGCATCTCATTCTCTGATCCTCAAGTCGCGTCTGGAAATAATTTGACCACTACTTTCTTGACATAACAATAACTCAACACGATTTAAATCAAATACACACATGCTAATCATTCAACACCCCCGCGACATATTCGTTAACAACTTATCATCCACTTCAACAATATATTAACATATCAACATTTTAAAGTAGTAACACACTTATACTTGGATATACAACATCACATTATCCTCTTAACAATATCTTCAACACTAAAACACATACAAAATGTCATTCCCATATATATATATATGTATGTTAATCATCAACAATTCTATTCATATCGTCGTATCACCCCCATAGTGACATCAACATAGCGAACATAATCAACTTCATCATATTATGGAGTATTATTCATCCTTTACATTAACCAACAACAACATCACGTCAACGAGAAAAAAATCATTATAACATCAACTTAACAATATAACTCAACAATTATACCCACAACTCACCATCAACCAACAACCATATTAAAATCCTTATAAAATCAGCAAATGTTTATGAGAAACACAGTACCCTGGCACATAATCCCTTTATTAACAATCCACCAAATCAAACATGTAGATCAAGACATATCATTCCCATAGGCTTCTGACATTTATTCCTTCACTTCTAACGAGTCGTACAAGCATAGAAATTGTGCCACATCACGCTTTAGCTCCGCAACTCTGATCATCCATCTTAAGTTACCGCCCTCATTAAATTTCTGCCGACTATACAGTTTACAAGTCTCATTCTAGTTTCATACTTTCCTCAACATCCACCATAAAACCATTGTTCACTTGATATTCTCAATCTTTCACTTTGCGACGTTAGCTCGCATATAAACACGCTACTCTGAATTGTTCAATACGTCTTAACTCTTTCCAAGCCACTCCTCTATTACTTCACACAAACTGATGAGTGACTATCCTCACGATAGAACATCAATCACTTTAACACACCATTAAGATAGAAAGATAAATCTATACCATCCAACACGATCTCGTCTACTATCAACAAGAGATTAAGGGTGATCAGTTCCTAAATTTGTCAATAAATAGCTGACAACCTTAATGGAGTATAAACCATCGTCACCAAACAATAATAGTGTTCCTTTAGAACTTGTACTCGAGTCAATTAAAGCACCATAATCCAATAATTTCCAATGTGGTTTACAAATACTTCCATAATTTCCCTCTCATTCGATTTTATCAATGAGACACCAATGCGTAACAAATTACATGGTCCATATTACACTAACTTAGCCTCACACGAAGGTTAAGTATCCTCCAACTCAAGAATTACTTTCTTCATCTCCGCATCATCAGAAATACAAATCCGACTATGAAATCTCAACACACCTTGTGCATCTAACTTGAAATCACTATTCTTAGATTGATCGATCCAACCACCGAATCTACCAGTTTTACATCCAACTTCTGAGCTTCTTTGATATTGTCCAGAAAATCATTCTTAATCATCAGCATCCCTAACATAACACTCTTCGGTGTCACTTCGCAAACTATACTCATATCTCTGAACTGCTCAATTAACTCTAATTCTTTAACCATCATTGCCAACATATGTAAAGTATTTCAACTTAAAGCATCAGCCACAACATTAGCTTTACTTGGATGATAATTCAAACCGAAATCATAATCTTTCAACAACTCCAACCATCTTCGTTGTCTCATATTCAATTCCTTCTGATCAAATAAATACTTTAAACTATTACGGTCGCTAAATAATTTAAATCTAGAACCAAAAAGACAATGTCTCTAAATCTTCAACATAAACACCACGGCTGCTAACTCTAAGTCACACGTAGGATAATTCCTCTCATGAACTATGAGTCGTCTAGAAGCACAAGCAACAACTTGTCCATTCAACATTAACACACCACTAAGTCCCATCTTAGACGCATTCATGATGCACTACAATTGACTCACTCGGATTAGGAAAAACCAATACCAGAGCAGTCTTCAATCTTTCCTTTAGTTCTACAAAACATTCTTCACATGCAACATCCCATACTTAAAATGATGAACGACTATCATTTTTAATGCCGAACATCTCATTTATCAACTTAATCATCAATAACATATTATGCTTTACCTCGTCTCGAACAACTGCGATAATAATCATTTATGCCCAAAAAGCCTCTAGTTTCATAAACGACTTCAGAGTTCCTCCATATGGGAATGCATCAACCATATTTGAAAACACTTTCATATGATAGAATATATTTCTATCTCCTCATAGGTTAAAACGGAACACCAATCCGATACTCGGAACACGTGATATGAATTTCTAAAGTCATCCAAAAATGCGAAATACGACGTCATGCAACAACGTACTATTACACACCTTACAATAGCATCAGAATAATATTTCTTTATACCAGTACCAACACTTGTCAATCTTGAAATCATACTCATCTCCTCGAATTTCTGACTCTAACTCGCGATTCAAAACATTCCAACTACTTCAACAACTTTTACAATCACTCATGAGGATCCCACGACAAGGTCTACAGCAAAATATCACTCTATCATTATTCAAACGTTGACATCTTATGCAAGTGCTACCCAAACCGACAACTTCAAAGTCCACCAGTAGCGCTGAAACATCACAACTTTCTAAATTCCATCTTCTATAAATTATCCTTGTTAATTAACAATGACCTTCAAAAACATCAGGGATTTACACTCTACTCGTATATCAACAATCGTTACATTGCTCCTCATCCTTCGAGACGCAAGCATCAACAATGTCTGATCATCCTCCCTCAAGACCTCCTAACTTGATTAAAAACCAAAATATTTAATCCATGTCACCTTCGGATTAGGGAAACAACAAGACCTCAACAATACCTGCACCGTCGCCATACCGGACCAACATCTTACAACCGAAACATATGCGAGAAGCAAAGATTCTCCCCCGCTTATATTTAAACCAACTTCCTGCATACCTCGATTAGAAAAGCAAGAAGACACTGAGAGTGTTCCACACACTTGTCGCATACTAAGGGACAAACAACATTAGACAACTTTGTAACACCCCAATCCTACCCAACAATTATATATGTAAATTAGAGTTATAAAATTCGACAACCGAATAAGGATGCTATAAATTTCAACTTAAAACAACAACATTCATTGCAGCTGCATAAAACATTAACTTGGATGAACCCAGAACAACATAATTTAATCCTTTTAAAAATCAACAACTTTCATGACTTCGCAGCGGAATCAAATATTCAACTTAAAAGAATATATCATCTTTGTCCAACTAAACAACTTCAAATAACAAGCATTCAACTAAAAACAACTTAAAGTTCGACAACTAAAATAATAACAACAATAAACTAGCAAGTGTTCATCCCCCCGAGTGTTACGTATCAGAGCAATGACACCGACTCGAACTACTGAAGGTAAACCGCCTTCACTCTTGATTACCTGCACGTTACCAACAGAGGGTAACATTCAAAGAGAAGGGGTGAGATATCAAACATTATAATCAGATGTATGATAATATTACATTAGAATTAGTCTATGAAAAATCACCACTTCACGACTTTAAACAACATCAATCACAACAAAACATCAATGAAACATAATAATTAATTCATCAACACAACAACTCAATATGCAACGTAAAATGCAATTTGTTACTATGCATATGCATGTGGTACCAATGGAGTAGAACTCCCATATTAAAAAAGGAGAAGAACTCCCATATTAGAAATTGCCAATTAATAGAGGCATCAACAAGGCATAAGTCTTCTACACAATTTGCCAGTCCCGACCATTGTAAAATATGAAAATGTATGACTCAATGAATGCACTATCAGATTCTCACAACAATCATCGTTCATCACAAGGCATAAGCCTATATCACCATTATTACCAGTAAATAGAGGTAATTCATCGTTATTTAAAATTCCCTGCAACTTCGTATTATCAACAAAATTCACAACAACAATCACAACAACACAACAACATTGGCATAAGCCCTCAACTTAACAATAATTCAACATAAATCAGCATAAAACAACGTTGGCCATAAGCCTACAACTTAATATCTTCCCAATAATTAGAGGCATCTCAACATAAATCACCAACCTGCAATTTTTCAATTCAAAACAACTTATACAACACTGGTATCTACCAAACAACATATACGTGCAATAAGGCTAGGGAGAACTACACCCCTCAACATGATCGACACAAGACAGAATAATAACTAACTCATGCTCCTCGACACAGGTAGAAACAAAGCAGAATAACAACTAACTTATGTTCCTCGGTATAACTTTCAACTTTGTTCTGCTCGACAACAGTACTGTGCACCTCGGCACAACTTACAACTTTGTTCCGCTCGAAAATAGTACCGTGATCCTCGGAACGCCTTGTAGCCTAATGCGGCTCTACATACAACACATATATTCTCTTACACACTTCCAAGTCTAAATGCCGCTTGTAGCGGTAGAAATGTTTAAGACTAAGCCATTGGATTGACTTGACTTATAAAGATCAAAATAAAAATCGCCACCGCGCTTTATTGTTTCCAAAGGAATGGGAAAAGAGAGAATAACCCAAAAGAGGGGGAACGATTCAAGGTAAGGGGGTTTGTTATGCAAAGGGAAGGTATTAGCACCCTAAACATCTACGGTACTCCACAGGAACCTCTTTGTAAAATCTGTATATTTTGGCTATGAAATGTTGTGTAAAAAATGGATGGTGGAGGTGAGAAAAGAAATATATTTTTATGGTTTTTTGCACCTTCCGCGGTTGGGAACCTTTAGTGCCTACGTACCACCTTTTCGTGCAATAGGGGATCAGGGTACACGTAGTTCCTCTTTAAAAAAAATTTAAAATGAAAGGTGTGTTGGTTAATTTTTATGAGATAAAACATCATCATCATTGTCCATGTGGAAAACATACCTACTACCCACAATTATGAGAAAGGAGAATGTGCATCATCTCAAAGTGGAGGATATGGATTGGATTTTAAGATCAACAATGCCTCACTCAACAATGCCTCTCTTTACTACATATTATAGAAGTATAGTTGTTTGCATCACTACAAGGATTGACAAGAGTCCAATATTTTGAGAAAAGTTTTTAAAGTAAAAAAAAGCCAAAGTGGCAAAATGGCTCGAAATGAGATTGATTGACTCTTAGTCTTCCCACAAAAAATGGCAAAGTATTATTAAGTTGATTGAATTTTATTTGTGAAAATGTTTTGAAAATGCATAGACATAAGTCCAAGTTTATTATGAAAGTGGTTCAAGTTTAAAAAAAAACAACAAGAGTTTTCAAAAGGAGGGAGAAGATTTTTGAAATTAAAGAAGATGGGAGGAGAAGAAGAGACTATCCTAAAGCATAAGGTAAAAGATAGGGATAGGAACTATCTAACCAACAAGAAACCAATACTTGACATTATGATCCAAGATAGAATTCCCATTCTTTGGATTGAAACCAAGAAAGAAAAGATACTAGACCTCTTGAAAGAACCAAACTTCAAGTGTATTAAGTCTTCACAAAAATTGGACAGAGTAACGGCTGTATACGGGTGAATTCCAGATTACAAACAAAGAGTGTAATCACAATAACATGCACAAAAAACAAACAAACAATCCAATGTCTTGAGGTAAACCTCAAGAACTCCAGACAAAATAATCATATAAGGTCACAAGGTCTCCAATCATAGGCCAAGGTTTCTAATCCTAAGTCCAAGAAGTCCAATGCTCCATAATGCCAAGGATAGTATCCAAATAGTCCAAATATCATTAAGTATTTTATGGTTCATATTGATAATTAAGTATCTTAAGAAAAGAAAAGCTCATGTGAGCAAAATAAAAATGACAAGAAAGTAAATGCTCAAATGAGCAAAGATGAAAATGGCATAAAATATAAATGCTAAAAGTAAATAGTACATAAAAATAAAAGGGGAATATAATAAAAATACATGATAAAGTCAATTATTAGTGATTAGTGGTTAGTTGGATGATCATCTTGAAACTTGCATTTGGAACTCATTAGAGGATTGGTAGAACTAAAGCCTCCACACAACAAGTTGCATTTTCTTTTTTTCAAGTATATCATCCATTTGGAATCCTCATAAGTACCATTTAATGATCAACGATGTTTAAGTGATCTGCGTTGACCAAAGGTGTTGTGGATCCATTAGAGGATTGGTAGAACCAAAGCCTCCACACAATGAATCTCAAGGTTATTGGATCAAAGAGATCAAATTAACATACTTGGGCTTGCAAACATAAGTTTGGGCCACGAATGATCATTTATTCGAATTGGGACAAAATTTAACGCTATGTTAAGCAATCGTAAATGGACTTATATAGAAGTCGCACCTATTTTGAGGCCGGTCAATAGCAATCTATGCACCATTTATTTTGAGACGTGATATAGATATCATGCTCCAATAACACTTAGTTCAATAAGAAAAGGATGAGATGAAAAGGGGTGGGATAGAATATACAAACCACTTTTGAATTAAATTTAATGAAACTATTATTAAAATCATTCATCCATTTTTGTGGAGTTAAACTCAACACCATGGATCCAATGATGTTAATAAAGTTCATGATCAAAAATTCAACCCAAGATTAGCCAGAAAATAATCACAAAATAATATTGCATTTTAATATATACATTAAAAAAGGTTTTAGAAATATTTAAAATAGAAATAAGGGATAAAAATATAAACTATGTTCAAATTAATTAAGAAATAAAAAGTAAGACCGTAGAAAAATCAGAAATGGACTCAAATATTTTTATAAATTATTTGGTAATTTTTTAAAGTCAAACTATTTTTAAAAATTAAAAGAAATGTGTAAAATAAACCAAAAATGATAAAAAATACCAAAGTCAGAATTAAAAAATAAGTGAGGTCACCAATATTTGTCACCATATCATTGGATCATTCCATATTTTTTTTCAGAATTTAAAAATGCATAGAAGTATTTTTAAAAATTTAAAACAAATCAAATAAAGTGAAAATTTATAAATAATGTAAAAACACAATAAAATTGTACAAAAATAAAAATCAGAAAGAGAATAATCAAGAATATTTTTCATAATTTTTTTCAGATTTTGTGGACTTAAAATGAATTTTCTATGATTTTTTGAAATTTAAAACAATTAAATATAAAAATCAGAAAAGAAAATAAAAGTAAAAAATATGTGGACCATTGGATGAGAGTCAAAACGCGTTAGTAATCAAATCCAAGGGATCTGGCGCACTGTGCATATCATGGTCATTAGTGAATAAAGCACTGAATCAAATGTAAATCAGAAATTCAAAAAAATCCAAATGGCGCTGTTGTACCCCAAAATTTGCCCTCCCATATTCTTCAAGAAATTGCCAAGTCAAGCTTCAAAATCTCCCCAAGGGTTGCACAGTCAAGGGCCTCCTAAACAATCAAAACTAGGGTTTGTGTTCTGATCAAGAAAATGAAGTTTCCAAAGGTCCAATCAAGTTTCACATGTCTATAAAAATGGTCAAGCATCCTCATACCAAGTTTCAAGACATTCAGCTCAAAATTGCACAGTCAAAACCCTAAATTGCACTACAGTCAACTGTAGGGGCAAAATGGTTATTTGGCAGTCAAAAGTTCAAATTTTTGGTCAACATATCATTTTGAAGCCACAAACATCATTTGATCAATGCTTGATCATGATTCTCAAAACTTGGCTCAAAAATCATCAAGATGCAAAAGTTTCCTTATTTGGACAGTTGAAAAAGTCAACTGTAAATTGACCAGGGCATAACTTTCACATGGATTATCAGAAAAATTCCATCCAAAGCTCATTTTGAAGACAAAGACATTTCCTACAACTCATCTTCATATTCCAAGTCCAAGAAATTCTCTCACAAAAAGTTATCAATTTCAACATTATAGGTCATTTTCAAAAGTCAACAAAAAGGGACTTTAAGTCAAAGGCCATAACTTGAGATTGGTAAATCAAAATGACATGGGACCAAAGACATTGGTTAGAGGACTCAAAGACCTTTCCAAAATGTCCAAGAACATGAGAAAAGCTTAAACATTGAGCAAGTTATGCCTTGTAGAAGTTGGGAAAGTTTTGGGTATTTTGAAAAGTCAACATTGATTCAAATGACCTAAAATTGATAATGGGCCCATTTTTCTTCCATAATTCATCATCCATGGCATGTGCACGACCACTTGGCCCAAAGGGAAGTATTTCTTCATTTTTTATTTATTTATTTGAATTTTTATTTATAATAATTCATTTAAATCAAATTAAATACATGGAAAATATTTAACCTAAGTTTTACAATCCTTTTTTGCATGAAATCCACTCAATAACTCGTGCATGATCCAATATGGAAAGATTTGGAGAGAATTGATATGATTGAGAGCAAAAACACATGGAAAAAGATTGAAAAATAATGCTTGAAAATCAAATCTCAAAAACCATCATTGCAAGAGATTCTGATCAAGTTTGTTGACCTAATTGATTCATACATAAGCATAGAACGAAAACCTAATCAGGAGAACCATTGAGCTGCGCTAGAAACCAATTCACAAACTTGAAAATTTGGTCTAAAAACTCAATACTGAAAACTAATTTGTAGGTGGTTTCAAGCCAGGATTTCCATCTTATTAGCTTCCTCAAGGATCATAGGACATATTCCAATCAAAAACTAAGCCCCATACTCAAGAAAACGCAAGACCACCATTGAAGTTGGTAAAGAGAATTTCTGAATCGGTTTCTCTCATACATGCATTGTTAACATATTTTGTTGTTATTTTTGTGTTTAGAACAATGTTTGCAAGCTAATCATGAACTTTGATTGTATTTTTATGCATTATACGCAAAGATGCCATTATTATTTTTTAGGGTTTACAGGATTTCGAATTGGGGGTTTCTTGGTCTTGTAAAATTAGCAAACCACAATGCCAGGAATGGATTCAGGGGACTTGGACGAAGACAATGGGACTCTCGCGCTCAATTTATGAGCGTCACAGGGCTAGTCGCTATTTTTCAGAAGCTAGCCTAAGAGAACACATGAAAACCGTTGCTTATGTTGTTTATGTTTCAGGAAAATAAAATCCAACGAAGAAGATGAATTCGTGGCAAGCGGTGAGTGGCTGGTTTGAAAGTTCGCGCGCAAAGTCCACTAACGCAATTGTTCTTTTTTATAATATTTGTTGATTGTTATATATTAAACACGCGTGAGTTGATCCAGTGGCAAGCGTAGTTGTTGGCAAATCACATGACCTGGGTTCGAACCCCAGGTCTTCACCCTCTTCATATTATTTTGTATTCATTGATTCCATGCAGGTTCAACATCAAAGCGTACCATACGCCCTCCAGATCAAACCATCCACGTGCATATCAGGGTCAATCCAAAGGCATAGATTGGAGGAACACCATAAACATGAGTCAACATGCCAGCACGTTGCCTGGAAAAGTCAAACGGACCATGCTAAATGGGCCAAAATTCTTGGACTTAACCTCCATGTTGGGGACTACAACCCCCCTTGGTTTGCAAATTCTTTTAACTTTCTTTATTTTTTTATTTATTTTTTTTTTATAAATTGCTTGTTTAATTAATATAATATTTTCATAAATATAAAAAATACCATAAAAATCAGAAAAGATCAAAAATTAAATATATTTAATTAGTTAATATTTTGTAAATAAATTGTATATAAATAAAATTAGTTTTAACTTAGGTTTCAATTTTAATTCTTTTGATAAAAAATATAAAAAACATAGAATTAGTGTTTAATTAACTAATTTTCATCCTTTTTATTTTTCTTTCATAAATAATTAAATAATTAAATATTTATTTTTATAATTAAATTTGTATATAAAAATTAGGGTTAATTTAGGTTAAAATTCAATGTTTTCTTAATAAATTAAAAGCCATTAGAATTAGGGTTAGTATTTATTTTAATTGATTCTTTTTTCACATTAAATCCTAAAATACTAAAAAATACCAAAAAACAAGTTCTTTCTTTCTTTTAATTTTAATTAATTCCTCATTAGCTTAATTTTGCAAAAAGGGTCCAACGCCTTCGTTTCGATTTAATTCTTATGCGCATATTTATTTTATTTCTTTGTAATATTTATGTATCTCCCCCAAGGCCGTGTAACCTTTTAATTTTCTCGCACTTTTCTTTACTTTCTTTATCTTTCTGTCAAATCGGGTCCTGGTTTAAATTTTGGCGATGTGGACCCGCGCCTTTTGTAATAGCTTAGAAATTTACTTTTCTCGCAATTTTTAACTGTTAAATAAATGGCATGAAAGAATGTATGGACAAAATAAAAACAAGCGTAGAACACCAATAACATGACAAGACAAATGCAAATGAAAATGACACACAAATCGCACACACCACCCCTAGGGTACGCCTCACTGTTGCCTTGCCTCGAAAGGTGATCGTCGAGTAGAGGATGTCTTAGTAAGTCCTCATGATCCGGGAACCTGGCATGAGGGTAGCTTCTAAGGTGTCTTCCCATTGCTCTGGTGATCACCATGTCCCGAACCCTCGAATTGACCCGAACACCTCCAACGGTGGTGCTACCTACCTCTCAATGGTGGGATGGCACTACTTTAAAGGACATCTACACAGACGAATTCCTTAGGGTAGGTAGGTTCTCGAAGATACTTGCTCTAAATTTCAAAACAAAATTCAAACATACTTTTCACACCGACACCTTTTCAAAAAGCTTTCGAAAGCAATTTTTCAAACACTCTTGAGGACCGATACAAGAGTCGAACTGGAATTTTCAAAGAAACTTTTTAAAACCCACAGTTGAAAAGCAAACAAACCATTTTTTGAAAACACAAATGAGCAAGTATCTAAGAGCCCATGGATAACCATGGATAGAAAGGGTGCTAACACCTTCCCTTTCTATAACCTACCTCCCGAACCGAGAGCAATCTCTATAAGGAATTTTTCTTTGCTTTTGTCCTTTCCATTTGGAGAAAATAAAAGACGGTGGAGACTCTTGCTTCTGCGACATTTCGCGAACCAGCGTTAAACAGTCAGTTCCAGATCCACCGATTACAGAACTGGCGACTCTGCTGGGGACACAAACTTAAAGTAAGGTGTACCTTAGGGCTAGTTCATAACTGTCTTTTCAATTGTTTTCCTTGTGTGCTTTAAATTGTGGGTTGCTTGGGAGTTCTATAGATCCTAACCCGGATCTGGGGGATACCTTCTTAGAAAGTAGCAACAAGGCTGTGAGGGAACTGTGCGGGGTATACCGACATGGTTGAAACAGTCTGCTACGTTGATGTGGCACTTTGGTGTGTACCGGTAACCCTTGAGTTCAGTCAAGGAGAGTACGGGGCCTCCGCGTGGTGTCGTGAAGCATCAACAGACCTTAGGAACCTTAATTGAACTATCTTGGCCTCTTTAGGGTAGTGAGATAACTGACTTTGGTGCAGTCTGAGGTTGGTTGATACTCGATACTACACTCAATTGAGGGTTGCTTTCCTGGAATATTTCGGTCGCCAGTTCAGTGGCTAAATCGAAACGATGAACAATGAAAGCAATCCAGTGATATTGGGACCCTTAGAACCCGGTTACTTCTAATAGGACAGGTTGAACCCACCAACTTCAAGAGGGTAGTACCCCAAACTTCATGCTGGCCTAAACTCTAAGGACTCTTTTGTGTGACTTGTGTGCCTTCGTACTTGACTACTTGCATGTTTTATCTGACACATGAGCTACTTGCAGGCTTTGTTTTAGTCCTTAATTGGGACCCATGACAGAGCTTACTAACTTTCTTGCAGGTTTTGTTTATAGTCCTTAATTTGGACTCATAACAAGGTTTTACTTGAGTTTCTTGCAGGGTTTGTTTGTAGTCCTTAATTAGGACTCATAACAAGGTTTACCGAGTTCTGGCAGGGTTTGTTTTAGTCCTTAATTAGGACTCATAACAAGGTTTACCGAGTCCTTGCAGGGTTTGTTTATAGTCCTTAACTGGGACTCATGACAGGTTTTACTTGAGCTTCTTGTAGGTTTTGGTTTGCAGTCCTTAATAAGGGCTCATAACAGGGTTTATCTATACTACCCCATGCATCATGACATCATACCATTGCATATATCCTAACCCATTTCAAGGATCTCAAGGGCTTGTGATGCAGGTCATGAAGAATCAAACTGTCTAGCAAGGGGCAAAGAGGATTTATTTTCCTCTAGCCAAGGTTGTCAGGGGCTATGACCCACTTGATATGGTGAGCCTTTGACCCTTGGAAGAAAGACTCTCAACAAATATGAAGTTTCTTTCAATCAAGCTACCGGATCCAAATGCTAACAAATTTTCTTGTTTACCCCGCGAGGTCCTTGAAAACATTGCATGCATATCATACATATCATTGCATTGCAGGTATCTTTGTTGCAGGTCACTTACCTTTCCCGCTGTTTATTTCAGCAATGGCTCCCCAACAAGATAACCAGGACCTTCTGGCTCAAGAGACTCAGTTTGGGGAAATCCTTCTGAATCTATCCAAAGGGCAGGAGGAGCTAAGGACACTTCTCATGGGGACTTTTGTCAAGAACAGTGCTGAGGATGAAAGGCTGAAACACCTGCAAGCTGAAGTGGATGCATTGAAAGCCCAGATGCTGGGGCAGGGGACTGCCATTCAAGGATTAGCTCAAAGACAAGAAGAGCTCGGAGTTCTCATCAACCAACTACTTCAGGGTAACCAACTGGGGCAAACGTCTAAGGGTAAAAAGCCATTCATCATTCGATCATCCTTGAGACAAGGAGATAAGGGGAGAGCTACTCAAATGGCTTCAGCGCCACAAATTCAGCATCAACCTCACCAGCTTCAGCCAGACAAGCCCAGGAGGCAATTCACCCAGCTCAACATGTCGTTGTTCCAAGCTTTACAACGCCTGTTAAGATTGAACCTGATCACATTAAGGGCTCATCCCCGGAACTAGAACACAGCATCTCCTGTCTATGATCCCAATAAAAGATGTGCCTACCACTCTGCCTGTCCAGGACATGATACAAATGAGTGTTGGGCTCTGAGGAATAAGATCCAAGACCTGATTGATGAGGGAGCACTGGAGTTCACACAAGATGGCCAGGCAGAATTTTTCTACCATCCCTCCAAGGCTCACCATTTGAAGTAACGAGCCCTGAGATGAAAAGACTTTTGTTCATTCGAATGTTCAAGTTGTGTTGTTCTTTGATTGTTTATACATTTATTCATGTTAAACATTGTTATTCCATTAATGCATCGCTTATGTCTATTTTGAATCAATATATTCGTATTCACTACATGCAAATTATTTTCATATTTTTTCTGATGTCAACTCTCGATTAATAATTCTAAGCCTCTTGAGGGAGGATGACGAAAACGATACCACTACACTTACAGTATGCTTTTGAACAGACTCCGCTGATGAGGTACAGGCATTGTTTCAATCCCTAAACACTGGAGTTATAAGGATGATAATCCCTCGTCAACCCCTCTGAGCCAAAGAAGTAGGAGTTTTTCTTTTCGAAATTTAAAACCCTTAATCATAACCTGGGGCAGGGTAGTCTCTTAGTTGATCCAAGTGCATAACGAATGGCACCAAAGAGGTCCTTACAAAGCAAAGAAAGACAGTGATGGTTCCGAATAATCAATAAAGAAAGGCAGTCATTATCTAAAAAATAAAAAAACCCATTAAGTCAAAACCTATGAAGGAGACTTACAAAACTGGGGCATCCCGCTGACTGTAATTCCAAAAAAGGGAAGCAGTTCAGGCAAAAAAAAAAGAAAGAGGTCTTACAAACCCTCAACAAAAAAAGAAATGACTGCCCATTCAAAATAAATCATCAATATCCGAATCATCACCGGAAAATCAGAGCAAAGACTCAAACAAGGTCTAACGTATGATCAACTGAGTTTAGGGTTGGAGAACATCACGAAGAGCGGGTGGGTACAAATAAAATTTGAGCCTTTATCCTTTGTTTCTTAAACCGTGAACCAAGCCACGTTATAACCCTTAAAAGTCCTAGCTGAAGCATGGGTTAGTTCGAAATCATACTGTTACGAAAGGTATCCTGACTCCTTAAGGCCTACGGTAAATACGGAGTTGACATCTTGTTTTACAAACATTCACTTGTTTTATAAAAAAGAATGCATTTTCAAAATCTTCAAGACCAACATAGGCTTTGCATTTTTAACATAACTTTGTTTGCATATGACCTTTTGTTTGAACAGCAGGGAAATTCGCACAAGAAATACCTAGTGAACAAAAGCATTTCCACTCAAGGGGCATGGCAGAATTATGGTCCATCATCTGGGGCAATCCAATCAAGATCCGGAGAATCTCTCAAAGGCCAAAACGCCTGGGGTAAATCTCCACCTGAGTCACTTGGGGCATTCCAACAATGAATCTTGCCTGATTGAACATCTTCTGGTGGCACGACAAAAACACTTCTAAACAGGGGCAACTCCCTAACATTCTGAGAACATGTACATAGTCGAAAAGATACTACGCAAAATCAAAAACCCGCTAGGTTGACACACCTAAGCAAAAATAAGGGCTTCCCGGCGAACCAAAAGGGTTCGGGCAAAAATAAGGGATGAAATGAAAATATCTGTACACCCGGCAAGTCGAAAACCTGAAAAGGCGGCTTGGGCAAAAATGGGTATCCCGATGGACCGAAAACCCGAAAGGGCGGTCCAGGCAAAAGTTAGGGATCAAAGCATACGACTATGTCCTGTCATCTTATCACCTGCCTACCAGAAGTAGGTTTGTCCATCAGCAAGCTATCAGCATCTCCCAGGTCTTCTTCTCCACCTCAGAAACAGGGGCAATGATGAGTTGTCCAAACAATCTAATCGCTCTGTCCACCAAGGTATCAAGGTGAGTTCAGCTAAAGAACATAACCAAATATCTTAATTCCCCAGAGAGTGAGCCAGCAAGACAGTATACTCTCCTCAGGAAGTCATACAATCAAACTTAAGGAAGTTGAGTATCCTCCTGCAGATCTCAACATTCCCCAGCAGCATACATATTCTTAACAAGCATCCCCGGCAATCTTGGCCTAAAGATTGTTCCCCGGCGGCATATCAAAAATTCAAAGGAATCACTTCCCCCGCAATTCAAAAACTTCCCCATGAGAGTCCAATCTAGTTCCCCAGGAAAGTTGGAACCCATCTCCCCAAGTAATAAGCTTATCCCCAGTAGATTCTGGAAGCTTTTCCCTCGCAGAACACGAACGCGTCGCCCGACTTTATTCAAAGAGTTATTTCCTTACCAGGATATAACTGGGTTATCCTCAGCCAAAAACCACGGAAAGGTCGTCGTCAACACAGTTCTTTCTTATCCCCAGCAAAGTCTATCAACACTTCCAACACAACCAGGATATCCTCAGCAAGTTATTATCAACAACTCAGCAAGGTATCTTTATCCCCACAGAGTATCACTCCCCAACTTGGTCGCTAGGGTATTTTTCGCCCCGCAGAATCTTCCATTTGCCAAGTTTATTCCTCAACGGAGTCATCTTCTCCTACCGGTATTCTTGCAACTATCATCCCCAGCGGAAGCAATAAATCAATACTTCAACATCAGCCCAGGAGTGACTTCCCGGCACCCATCAAGGATTTATTTTTCCTAGATGAAAAACACATTCATAAAACATCACATACATCATTATAGCATGCATAGACGCATCATATCATACAAATCTCGTTTATGTTGAGAACATCATTGCTTGATCCATATCATGCATTGCATATGACTGACTTTTACCTTTCAGGAAAGATTCAGTTAAATTCTCAATCATATTTCAAGACCTAGACCGGTTCAGTTAATCGACTCCAAAGATTTCTTATCCAGTCCAAGGCCTTCTCTAGTCCAGCTAAATCGACTCCCAACAGATTTTTCTGGTGAAGACTCAGTAGAAGTTTTCAGGTTATAATTTCCTATGGTTCTCTCCCCGAAGGTGCGTGAGATGTAATTCCCTTTTAGGTTATAATTTCCGATGGTTCTCTCCCCGACGGTGCGTGAGATGTAATTCCCTTTCAGGTTATAATTTCCTATGGTTCTCTCCCCGACGGTGCGTGAGATGTAATTCCCTTTCAGGTTATAATTTCCTATGGTTCTCTCCCCGACGGTGCGTGAGATGTAATTCCCTTTCAGGTTATAATTTCCTATGGTTCTCTCCCCGGCGGTGCGTGAGATGTAATTCCCTTTTAGGTTATAATTTCCGATGGTTCTCTCCCCGACGGTGCGTGAGATGTAATTCCCTTTCAGGTTATAATTTCCTATGGTTCTCTCCCCGAAGGTGCGTGAGATGTAATTCCCTTTTAGGTTATAATTTCCTATGGTTCTCTCCCCGACGGTGCGTGAGATGTAATTCCCTTTCAGGTTATAATTTCCTATGGTTCTCTCCCCGACGGTGCGTGAGATGTAATTCCCTTTTAGGTTATAATTTCCTGTGGTTCTCTCCCCGACGGTGCATGAGACGTAATTCCCTTTCAGGTTATAATTTCCTTTGGTTCTCTCCCCGACGGTGCGTGAGATGTAATTCCCTTTCAGGTTATAATTTCCTGTGGTTCTCTCCCCGACGGTGCGTGAGATGTAATTCCCTTTCAGGTTATAATTTCCTATGGTTCTCTCCCCGACGGTACGTGAGATGTAATTCCCTTTCAGGTTATAATTTCCTATGGTTCTCTCCCCGACGGTGCGTGAGATGTAATTCCCTTTCAGGTTATAATTTCCGATGGTTCTCTCCCCGACGGTGCGTGAGATGTAATTCCCTTTTAGGTTATAATTTCCGATGGTTCTCTCCCCGACGGTGCGTGAGATGTAATTCCATTTCAGGTTATAATTTCCTATGGTTCTCTCCCCGACGGTGCGTGAGATGTAATTCCCTTTTAGGTTATAATTTCCTATGGTTCTCTCCCCGACGGTGCGTGAGATGTAATTCCCTTTCAGGTTATAATTTCCTATGGTTCTCTCCCCGACGGTGCGTGAGATGTAATTCCCTTTCAGGTTATAATTTCCTATGGTTCTCTCCCCGACGGTGCGTG
Organism: Vicia faba; assembly: GCA_948472305.1. Lineage (NCBI taxonomy): Eukaryota > Viridiplantae > Streptophyta > Magnoliopsida > Fabales > Fabaceae > Vicia > Vicia faba. The sequence continues at coordinate 1,244,206,839 of OX451738.1, forward strand.
AGATGATAATTCCATTTGAGATTATAATTGCCTATGGTTCTCTTCCCGATCCTGCGAAGATGGTAATTCCCACCAAGATTTTCTCAACGAGCGTTGTTGAAGTTAAAGTCACCCAAGGTTCTCTTACTGTTCATGCTAAGGTAGTAACCATCCCTGGTTCATTCATCACTATTTGAAGCTCCAGATCCAACTCCTGTAACCAGTCAGGACACATTTATACAAAGCATCTGAAAACTAGCTCCTGCAACGTGTCAGGTACCCCTTTTTCTTTTGCAGGTATGCAGGTTCTCGCTAAGGAATCTCTTAGGCGATCAACATCCAGATGGCATCTGTAAGCCCATCACCCTATTCATCAATCTCTAAATGGCATCTATAAGCCCATTTCCATCACACTGCTACTATGTGAGCGCAAATTTCTGGGCACTCTAGTGTTCAATCATCTTCTACCCTCGGATTACGAAAGGCACGTCAGCCAATCTGCATCCTCAGGTCTAAGAAGATTGAATAGGGGCAACTGTTGTACCCCAAAATTTTCCCTCCCATATTCTTCAAGAAATTGCCAAGTCAAGCTTCAAAATCTCCCCAAGGGTTGCACAGTCAAGGGCCTCCTAAACAGTCAAAACTAGGGTTTGTGTTCTGATCAAGAAAATGAAGTTTCCAAAGGTCCAATCAAGTTTCAGATGTCTATAAAAATGGTCAAGCATCCTCATACCAAGTTTCAAGACATTCAGCTCAAAATTGCACAGTCAAAACCCTAAATTGCACTACAGTCAACTGTAGGGGCAAAATGGTCATTTGGCAGTCAAAAGTTCAAATTTTTGGTCAACATATCATTTTGAAGCCACAAACATCATTTGATCAATGCTTGATCATGATTCTCAAAACTTGGCTCAAAAATCATCAAGATGCAAAGGTTTCCTTATTTGGACAGTTGAAAAAGTCAACTGTAAATTGGCCAGGGCATAACTTTCACATGGATTATCAGAAAAATTCCATCCAAAGCTCATTTTGAAGAGAAAGACATTTCCTACAACTCATCTTCATATTCCAAGTCCAAGAAATTCTCTCACAAAAAGTTATCAATTTCAACATTATAGGTCATTTTCAAAAGTCAACAAAAAGGGACTTTAAGTCAAAGGCCATAACTTGAGATTGGTAAATCAAAATGACATGGGACCAAATACATTGGTTAGAGGACTCCAAGACCTTTCCAAAATGTCCAAGAACATGAGAAAAGCTTAAAAATGGAGCAAGTTATGCCTTGTAGAAGTTGGGAAATTTTTGGGTATTTTGAAAAGTCAACATTGATTCAAATGACCTAAAATTGATAATGGGCCCATTTTTCTTCCATAATTCATCATCCATGGCATGTGCACGACCACTTGGCCCAAAGGGAAGTATTTCTTCATTTTTTATTTATTTATTTGAATTTTTATTTATAATAATTCATTTAAATCAAATTAAATACATGGAAAATATTTAACCTAAGTTTTACAATCCTTTTTTGCATGAAATCCACTCAATAACTCGTGCATGATCCAATATGGAAAGATTTGGAGAGAATTGATATGATTGAGAGCAAAAACACATGGAAAAAGATTGAAAAATAATGCTTGAAAATCAAATCTCAAAAACCATCATTGCAAGAGATTCTGATCAAGTTTGTTGACCTAATTGATTCATACATAAGCATAGAACGAAAACCTAATCAGGAGAACCATTGAGCTGCGCTAGAAACCAATTCACAAACTTGAAAATTTGGTCTAAAAACTCAATACTGAAAACTAATTTGTAGGTGGTTTCAAGCTAGGATTTCCATCTCATTAGCTTCCTCAAGGATCATAGGACATATTCCAATCAAAAACTAAGCCCCATACTCAAGAAAACGCAAGACCACCATTGAAGTTGGTAAAGAGAATTTCTGAATCGGTTTCTCTCATACATGCATTGTTAACATATTTTGTTGTTATTTTTGTGTTTAGAACAATGTTTGCAAGCTAATCATGAACTTTGATTGTATTTTTATGCATTATACGCAAAGATGTCGTTATTATTTTTTAGGGTTTACAGGATTTCGAATTGGGGGTTTCTTGGTCTTGTAAAATTAGCAAACCACAATGCCAGGAATGGATTCAGGGGACTTGGACGAAGACAATGGGACTCTCGCGCTCAATTTATGAGCGTCACAGGGCTAGTCGCTATTTTTCAGAAGCTAGCCTAAGAGAACACATGAAAACCGTTGCTTATGTTGTTTATGTTTCAGGAAAATAAAATCCAACGAAGAAGATGAATTCGTGGCAAGCGGTGGGTGGCTGGTTTGAAAGTTCGCGCGCAAAGTCCACTAACGCAATTGTTCTTTTTTATAATATTTGTTGATTGTTATATATTAAACACGCGTGAGTTGATCCAGTGGCAAGCGTAGTTGTTGGCAAAGCACATGACCTGGGTTCGAACCCCAGGTCTTCACCCTCTTCATATTATTTTGTATTCATTGATTCCATGCAGGTTCAACATCAAAGCGTACCATACGCCCTCCAGATCAAACCATCCACGTGCATATCAGGGTCAATCCAAAGGCATAGATTGGAGGAACACCATAAACATGAGTCAACATGCCAGCACGTTGCCTGGAAAAGTCAAACGGACCATGCTAAATGGGCCAGAATTCTTGGACTTAACCTCCATGTTGGGGACTACAACCCCCCTTGGTTTGCAAATTCTTTTAACTTTCTTTATTTATTTTTTATTTATTTTTTATAAATTGCTTGTTTAATTAATATAATATTTTCATAAATATAAAAAATACCATAAAAATCAGAAAAGATAAAAAATTAAATATATTTAATTAGTTAATATTTTGTAAATAAATTGTATATAAATAAAATTAGTTTTAACTTAGGTTTCAATTTTAATTCTTTTGATAAAAAATATAAAAAACATAGAATTAGTGTTTAATTAACTAATTTTCATCCTTTTTATTTTTCTTTCATAAATAATTAAATAATTAAATAATTATTTTTATAATTAAATTTGTATATAAAAATTAGGGTTAATTTAGGTTAAAATTCAATGTTTTCTTAATAAATTAAAAGCCATTAGAATTAGGGTTAGTATTTATTTTAATTGATTCTTTTTTCACATTAAATCCTAAAATACTAAAAAATACCAAAAAACAAGTTCTTTCTTTCTTTTAATTTTAATTAATTCCTCATTAGCTTAATTTTGCAAAAAGGGTCCAACGCCTTCGTTTCGATTTAATTCTTATGCGCATATTTATTTTATTTCTTTGTAATATTTATGTATCTCCCCCAAGGCCATGTAACCTTTTAATTTTCTCGCACTTTTCTTTACTTTCTTTATCTTTCTGTCAAATCGGGTCCTGGTTTAAATTTTGGCGATGTGGACCCGCGCCTTTTGTAATAGCTTAGAAATTTACTTTTCTCGCAATTTTTAACTGTTAAATAAATGGCATGAAAGAATGTATGGACAAAATAAAAACAAGCGTAGAACACCAATAACATGACAAGACAAATGCAAATGAAAATGACACACAAATCGCACACACCACCCCTAGGGTACGCCTCACTGTTGCCTTGCCTCGAAAGGTGATCGTCGAGTAGAGGATGTCTTAGTAAGTCCTCATGATCCGGGAACCTGGCATGAGGGTAGCTTCTAAGGTGTCTTCCCATTGCTCTGGTGATCACCATGTCCCGAACCCTCGAATTGACCCGAACACCTCCAACGGTGGTGCTACCTACCTCTCAATGGTGGGATGGCACTACTTTAAAGGACATCTACACAGACGAATTCCTTAGGGTAGGTAGGTTCTCGTAGATACTTGCTCTAAATTTCAAAACAAAATTCAAACATACTTTTCACACCGACACCTTTTCAAAAAGCTTTCGAAAGCAATTTTTCAAACACTCTTGAGGACCGATACACGAGTCGAACTGGAATTTTCAAAGAAACTTTTTAAAACCCACAGTTGAAAAGCAAACAAACCATTTTTTGAAAACACAAATGAGCAAGTATCTAAGAGCCCATGGATAACCATGGATAGAAAGGGTGCTAACACCTTCCCTTTCTATAACCTACCTCCCGAACCGAGAGCAATCTCTATAAGGAATTTTTCTGTGCTTTTGTCCTTTCCATTTGGAGAAAATAAAAGACGGTGGCGACTCTTGCTTCCGCGACATTTCGCGAACCAGCGTTAAACAGTCAGTTCCAGATCCACCGATCACAGGCGCTGTTTCATTGGTTGATGGATGACACATTGGTCATCTTCAACCTCCAGCCAATCCTAAAACCAGGTTTCAAAATCTGTAAAATTAGTGCACAAGACCTATGCCATTCGTTTCGTCTTTTTAAGACGAAGACAACCACACCCTCGCGAAAAATTTATATAAACTGTAGCTCAAACAATTTGGAAGGAAGGTTTTGAAAAGGGATTTGAAATTTCATGGTCAAAACGTGTTTCCAGTAAAAAGAAAGTGTTGCGACTAGAAACATGGCAATGAGAGCATCATAATGATATCAATTTTTTTTAGAATTGATGAAGGAATCTACCTATTGGAATTGAGTTGCAGAGCTCTGAAACTGAACTTCTATGGAGCAATATAGGGCACGATTCTTGAATGTAATTATATGGTTAGCTTCAGGGAAGATCAAGGAAGGTGAATTGATGGAAAAATTGGATTGAAAAAGGCTTGAGAATAGATTTCTAAGTTGTTGAATTTTGAGTTATGGAACAAGTTTGGCAGGGTGATTATGGTTATCCAAGCTTAAGGAAATGAATGGGGGGTGACCCTCTATTTATAGGGAATCAAATGGAATGTCCAAGCGTGTGAAATGATGAAGTTTGGAGGGAAATCGTGTGAAGTTGCAAACAAGAAAAGTGTGACTTCCAATTTGATCAAAACTCATCCAAAACGCGCGTTTTGTTGTGCTAATCAATTCTAGAACTTCATTAAACATGTTTAGAGGCATAAACGCGTGGAAAACTTGTGATTAGAAGCCAAAACAAAGACTTCAAATTCTGACTTATGGGGAAACTTTAGTTCCAAGTTACCAAGTTCAATCCAATGGCATTCTCAGCTCAAGGGGTCTTAGGGCATGATTCTTGATGCTTTAGAAAGATAAGGTTACAAGATTTGCAATGGAAAAAGAATTGAATCAAATGTATGCTTGAGCTGAAAGTTGTGTTGAGTCAAAGTTGGAGAAAAATGGTTGACTTTCCATAATTAAAAATATTTCAAATTTTTCTTCAAAAGTGACCTATAATTTCTTGTATCTAAACATGGCCTTCCACTTGGATTTTGCTCTTGACCAAAAAATATGGCATGAAATAGACCTTTTGAATGACATTTTGAGACTTGAACCATTCAAAATCTATAAAAATTGAGAGAGTTATGAATTGTTGAAGTTGAAAACAAAATCATGAAATGACCTATAATCTTTTGTATCCTTAGGGAATCTTCCATCCATTTTCTCACTTTTCATATAAAATAAGGCATAAAGTTCACATCCTTAAGATGATTGTGGAAAAAGAGTGGGCTCAAGGCGATAAAAATTGACCAAGTTATGATCATTTGAAGTCACACATGGGAAAATGAGGGTTCATCTGGAGGACTTGTAATATTTCTTCTTCATCAAGTTTCTTCCACATGAAAACTCCTTGAAACTTTTAAATTTATTTGTTAATAACCCTTTAAAGAGAAGGGTGTCTTTGGAATCACTCAAAAATACCAAAAGATGAGCAAGATATGCTTCTTTGAAGTTCAAAACCCTAGCTCCTAGATCAAGAAAAATGCCTTGAGGAACTTTGACAATTTTGAACAAAATTCTTGTACCAGCTGTTGTACCCCAATTTTTGCCCCTAAGATTCCCCTATCATATCATGTCAACTTGATCATAACAAGGTCACATTAGGGTTGGTTTTTTTTCTATCTCCTATCTTTAAGTTTGCTCTTGAGGAATTTCCAAGCACCTTGGTTGTGTATTTTGTATATGTGTTGTTGACTAACTTCTAATCAAAATACAAAAAAATATTTGTCTTTGTCTTTGCAAAATTGTGTTTTGTAGGTACCGAGTCAAAGCATCCGACAAACAAGGTTTTCCAGGCAAAGCAATCAGTTCTGTATTGTGTCGAAAGACAACATGCATCGACCCATAAAGGTATGCATCGACTCATTCAGTTGTGTATAACTGGCATGTGTCGACACATGCATGTATGTATCGACCCATCCTGTTTGTATAACTAGCATGTGTCGACACATACGTGTTATGTATCGACTCATGCAGTTTGTGTGATTCTGTAATATGTTGAAATAACAGTATGTATCGATACATAGAGGCATGTATCGACACATGATGTGTTATACAACTAAGATGTATCGACACATACCACCCATGTATCGACTCATAATAGCAAAATGCACGTGTTTCTTTGAAAAAGCCAGCAATTTCAAACTGTTATCGTTTTGGCTCCAATTTTTCTGCATAATTTGAAAATTATATCATTAATTCAAATTTGGCTCCAAGAATCAATTACCAAATTACCACTAATACCAATCCTAAACTCTATAAATAGAGACCTCATTTCATTCAAATCACAAGCTTTTGATAGCCAAATCCACCTTGCTAAAAAATCTCTCAATTCTCTCCATCTACCAAATTCACTCAAAGCTCCATTTTCAAAAAGTTAGTAAGCTTTGCATTGAAGCTTACTAATCTTTGAGCTAAACTTTCATCCAAACACTTTTTCTCCATCAATTCTCTACATCCAAGCTTTGGTAATTGATTCTTGTGGTCGAATTGCAGCAAATTCTGGAAGTTGTTTGATAATTCTCTAATTCTACCTTTGGTAAGTTGGATCATCATCTTTCACAATGTGATCTCTTATGGATTTCTGGTTTTGATTCATTGAGCACTGTTTTATGATTCCATTGGTGCTATTTTCTCACAATTTGATGGCATTTTCATGCTCAATTGGATCCATGATCATAAGGTGTTTGATGAAAAGTTGGAACAAGAATTTGATCTTTAAAATGCTGTTTTCTACTGATTTTTAACAGGTTGCAATCAATTATTGTAACATTGCAATTGATTGTCATAGAAAATTGATTTGATAAAAAAACTGCACTGATGTAATAGGTTGCTATCGAAGCACAACCGATTATGACAGTGTCGAAATACTGTTTTTGCCTTATTTTAGGGGTTGTTTTCGACTCAAATATTTTTCTGCTTATTCTCTTTGATGGATAATTTGGATTGCAATTTTAAATATCCAATTTGTCTTTAAACTCAATGGAATTTGTGATGTAGATGAAGTTGGATAAATGTTCATCAATTCAAATCTAACTAAAAGTGAATTATTTAATTCCTTTTTGGTGCTTTGGATTAATGATATGTTTAGTACTTTAATCCATCTAGAGGAGTGGTTGAATTTAAAGATGAAAGAATTTTGAAATGGTGATCCAAATTAGCTTATCATTCCCCTCCCTCTTCATCTTATCCCTTTATTTTTTAATTGTGCTACATGTTAAGGGATGGTGGTCTCTATATCATTTATCCAAACATGAAGTACATAGATTGCTATTGACCAACCTCAAAATAGGTGCGACTTTTACATAAGTCCACTTACGATTGCTTAACATAGCGCTAAATTTTTGTCCCAATTCGAATAAATGATCATTCGTGGCCCAAACTTAGGATTGCAAGCCCAAGTATGTTAATTTTATTTCTTTGATCCAATAATATTGAGATTCATTGTGTGGAGGCTTTGGTTCTACCAATCTTCTAATGGATCTACAATACCTTTGGTCAACACAGATCACTTAAACATCGTTGATCATTAAATGTTACTTTTTGAGGATTCCAAAATGGATGATTTACTTGACAAAAAGCAAATGCAACTTGTTGTGTGGAGGCTTTAGTTCTACCAATCCTCTAATGAGTTCCAAATGCAAGTTTCAAGATGGTCATCCAACTAACCACTAATTTCTAACAATTGACTTTATCTCATGCTTTATTGTTTTTTATGCTTTATGTACTATTTACTTTAAGCATTTATATTTCATGTCATTTTCATTTTTGCTCACTTGAGCATTTATTTTCTTATGTCATTTTTATTTTGCTCACTTGAGCTCCTCTTTTCCTTTTAAAGACACCTAATAATCAACATGAACCATAAAAATCTTTAATGATACTTGGACTATTTGGTTACTATCCTTGGCATTATGGAGTTTTGGACTTCTTGGACTTAGGATTAGAGACCTTGGCCTATCTTGGAGACTTTGTGATTTTATTTGATATTTTGTCTCAAGACATTGGGTTGTTTGTTTGTTTTGTATGCAGGTTATTGTGATTACACCCTTTGTTTGTAATCTGGAATTCACCCGTATACAGCCGTTACTTTGCCCGGTTTTTGCGAAGATTTAATACACTTGAAGTTTGGTTCTCTCAAGAGGTCTAGTATCTTTGCTTGCTTGGTTTCGATCCGAAGAATGGGAATTCTATATTGACTCCTAATGTCAAGTATTGGCTTCTTGTTGGTTAGATGGTTCTTATCCCTAGTTTTTACCTTATGCTTTAGAATAGTCTCTTCATCTCCTCCCATCTTCTTTAATTTCAAAAATGTTCTCCCTCCTTTTAAAAAAAACTCTTCTTGTTTTGAAACTTGAACCATTTTCATAATAAACTTGGACTTATGTCCATGCATTTTCAAAACATTTTCATAAATAAATTTCAATCAATTTAATAATACCTTGACATTTTTGTGAGAAGACTAAAAGTAAATCAATCTCATTTCAAATCATTTTTGCCGCTTTGGCTTTTTATTTTAAAACTTTTCTTAAAAGATTAGACTCTTGTCAATCCTTGTAGTGATGCAAACAACTATACTTCTACAATATGTAGTAAAGAGAGATATTTTCCACTTGGGTGTTGAGTGAGGCATTGTTGATTTTAAAATCCAAGCCATATCCTCCACTTTGAGATGATGCAAATTCTCCTTTCTCATGATTGTGGGTAGTAAGTATGTTTTCCACACGGACAATGACGATGATGTCTTATCTCATAAAATTAACCAACACACTTGTGTTTCAAATTTTTAAAATAGGAACTACGTGTACCCTGATCCCATATTGCACGAAAGGTGGTACGTAGGCAGTAAAGGTTTGCAACCGTGGCGGGTGCAAAAAATCATAAAAATATTTCTTTTCTCACCTCCACCATCCATTTTTTTATATAACACATTTTATGGCCAAAATATACAGATTTTTCAAAGAGGTTCCTGCGGAGTACCATAGATGTTTAGGGTGCTAATACCTTCCCTTTGCATAACCAACCCCTTTACCTTGAATCTTTCCCCCCTTTTTTGGGTTATTCGCTCTTTTCCCATTCCTTTGGAAACAATAAAGAGTCGTGGCGATTTTATTTCGATTTGTATAAAGTCTAGTCAATCCAATGGCTTAGTCTTGAACATTTCTACTGCTATAGAAAAAATGGCGACTTCACTGGGGAGATATTAGCCTCTTGCTGGTCCATCCCTAAGTGGGTTGAAACTATCTTTTTTTATATCTGTATATGTGTTATTGTGTTTATGTGTTATATTTTGTATATATGTTTGTCTGGATTTTCCTGGTTTATAGGGTGCTTGGTGATTACTCATAAGTCCTATACCCAGACTTGGGCAAACTTTAAGATAGGACGGGCGGTATAGTCATGTTAACTTTGAGGGAGTAATCCCAAAAAAGGAGGCATGAGATCCCCCACTCAGTGGAGGCCCCTTTGACTGTAGTATTGTTTACCGAGTAATCGGGAAGACATACTACTTTCGAACTGGGAGCCTGCTGAAGTTGAGGACCGTAGATTACCTAACCCATCTTGGCCTTTTAGGTGTAGTGCGGAAGCTATGACGGAGTAATTTGGAAGTAGTTGTCACGCGATACTACACTCGGACGAGTCTTTCTTGAGAATATTACTAATTACCGAGTTAATCGGGAAGTTGGTAATATCCGAAGGAAGGATGTAGACTCTGGGAACCTCTTAGAACCTTGTTCGACAGGTGATAACTTTTTAGACCAACACCTTATGGGTAGTACCTTCGGCCTCATGCTCGTGACGTTGAACCTATGAACCCTATATGCATGATCTTGTGTGTGATTGTTGCATCATGCATCCATGCACTCATAAGCATCTTTTGAAGAAAACAATATTTCAAGGGATTTAAAGGTTGACTATTTGTGAATATCTCAGGTACTGTTAACCATGGATTCTGGAAAGAGAAAGACCGGGAAATACAGTTTCAAGGATCCTAAGATAGATGAGTTGATCAGTCTAATTCCCGAGATCAAGTGTTATGCAGACTTTCAGAAGAAGTATGGATCCATTATTCCTCTCATGAAGCTGAAGATGAAGGAGGGTATTCTCTCAACTTTGGTCCAGTTCTATGATCCGGTGTATCACTGCTTTACTTTTCCCGATTATCAGTTGATGCCAACACTGGAGGAGTATTCTTATCTATTGGATTTACCTGTTACCGATCGTGTTCCTTTTACTGGTTCGGAGGGTGAGCCAAAACCACATGAGATTACTGCTTTGATTCATCTAGGGAAGTCTGAGGTGGAAGTCCATATGACTACCAAAGGAGGGATTAGAGGATTACCAGCTCAGTTCTTATTGGAGAAAGCTAGTTACTTTTCCAGGATAAAGAGTACGGTTGTTGTTGAGGCCATCTTTGCTTTACTCGCCTATGGATTATTCTTATTTCCTAATGTTGACAAGTTTGTCGACATTAACGCTATCAGGATTTTCATGATTGGAAACCCAGTTCCTACACTGTTGGATGATGCTTATTACTCTGTTCATCTTCAGAGTTCCTATCATGGGGGAATGATTATCTGTTGCACGCCTTTGTTATACCAGTGGTTTATCTCTCATATGCCTTAGTCTGATGCTTTTTGGGATGTCAAGAAGGAACCCCGTTGGGCTTCTAAGATCATGGCACTTACTCACTTGGATATTGATTGGTATCATCGAGCTTACCAAGATGTGGAGATTATTGACAGTTGTGGTAGTTTCCCCAATGTGCCTCTTCTTGGCACAAAGGGAGGAATTAACTATAGCCCTGTTCTTGCACGGTGACAGCTTGGTTACCAGATGAGGGATAAACCGAATAATATTCATTTGAGTAGTTTCTTTCTGAAAGAAGGAGAAGTCCACAGGGAAGCTAGGGAGCAGATTGCAAAGGCCCGGCGTCACATTCATAAGAAGAGTAGGAAGGATTTGGGACCTAGAGGTGATGTTTCTTTGGAGCCATATCTTCAGTGGGTCCGATCGAGAGCCATTCAGTTGAAGATGCCGTATAATCGAGAGACACCCATGCCTGATTTGTTTGTGAAGACCACTCCTCCTTTGTTAGATGATCTAGAAGAGCTGCAACTTGCTTTGGTTAGGATGCAACAGGAAAGGGATGCTTGGAAGAACAAGTTCCAGACTTTAGAGAGTTCCTACAGAGCAGACCTGAAGGAGAAAGACGATTTGATCGGGATCCTTGAGAGTCGAGCGGTGGAGTCTATGGAGAGGCAAGGGGATTTAATTTCTCCTAAGCCTCAAACAGGTGCTGATTACTCACTTCCTGCTTCAGATGATTGGAAGGAGATTGCCATCAGACATGTGGAAGGAAAATAGAGGTTGAGGGCTCAGATTGCCAGGCTCACAGGGAAGTGCCAACGTACAGATTGATCTCCATTAGTTCCTCTTCTCAGGATTTTAGATTTTATTTTCATCTTGTACTTGGGATCATTGAAACTTGTAATCCATTTTGAAGTTATTATAATGAAAATTTTCAGTATTTCAAATGCGTTATTATTTTGATGTTTGCAATATGTCTATAAACCATAAATCCCTTGAAATATTAAATGATAAAGTAAAAATAATCATATGCATATCATGCATCATATTGCACATATTTCTTGAATTTGTTATGCATATCCGGGTGTCTTACCCAGCTTCTTTACTTCACTCAACAAGCTGACTCATCACTACAACACTCGGGCTAATTTCAAAAAGAAGATGGACAACTTAGAACAGGAGAATCGCGAGCTGCGCGAAGAAGTTTCTGCTTTGAAGGTTGGCTTGGCCAACTTGACTGCTCTGATGGAAGCTCTGGTGGTTGCTCAAAATCAGCCACTGAGTGTTCAACCTCAACCAACAAGGGCAAATGCTGAAGTTCCAATTGTTCCTATATCCGCTACTCCGACTGTTGTTCAAAACCGTATGCCTCAGGGTTATCCATGGGGAATGCCAGAGAATTTTGCACCTGAAGGTTTCAATCTTGGCCCTCAAGATGCTCCAGTGGTCCAAAATGTTGTTACTCCTGCACCTCCTGTGGTGCATACTGTTCCTGCTGCACCTCCTTCGGGGAATTTGGTTCTGTTTGTTAATGAAGATGTGTATCGTCCTTTCCCTCCGCCGAGTGAAGACTTGGGTCTTTATGACAGAATGGATGATTTCCAAGAGCAGTTTGATAGAATGCAAAGAGAGATGAAGGCTCTTAGGGGAAAAGAGTTATTTGGGTAGAATGTGAATGAGCTGTGTTTGGTCCTGAATGTTAAAGTGCCTGCTAAGTTCAAGGTCCCAGAATTTGAGAAGTACAAAGGCAACACTTTCCCTCGTGCTCACTTGGTGATGTACGTGAGAAGAATGTCTACCCACACCGATGATCAGCGTCTGCTGATTCACTTTTTTCAGGATAGTCTAACCGGCGCAACACTGAAATGGTACATGAGTTTAGACAGCGCCAACATCCATACTTTTAATGATTTGGGAGAAGCATTCATTAAACAATACAAGTACAATGTGGACATGGCGCCTGACCGTGACCAGCTTAGGGCCATGGTTCAGAAAGACAGAGAATCATTCAAAGAGTATGCGTAGAGATGGCGCGAAGTGGCTTCACAAGTGATTCCTCCCATGGAAGAAAAGGAAATGACTAAGATTTTTCTGAAGACGCTGGGAGATTTATACTATGAAAGAATGGTAGAAAGCACACCAAGTGATTTCACAGAGATGGTAGGAATGGGTGTCCGCCTAGAAGAGGTAGTAAGAGAAGGCCGTTTGACAAAGAGTGAAGGATCCGGAGGTGTGAAGAAGCCAGCTTATGGGTTTACCAAGAAGAAAGAGGGGGATACAAATTCTGTTATGCAAGAGAGAAGGGTAAACGCTCCTAGAAGGAATTATCAGAGTCATCAACAAGTCACCTCAGTTACTCCTGTTATGAATGCCGCTCCGACTACCGTTGCTTATCAGAGACCGTCCCAGCAGGGGAATCAAGCGTATAATCAGAGAAGGGGGAACTATGATCCTATTCCCATGAGCTATGCAGAACTACTACCAGCATTCATTCAGAAGAATTTGGTCCAGATACGACCACCTCCAGCCGTACCATTACCATTGCCTTGGTATTACAAAGCAGACCAGACGTGTGCCTTTCATCAGGGAGCACCAGGGCATAGTGTTGAGAATTGTTGTCCTTTGAGGATTGAAGTGCAAAGGTTGGTGAAGTCTGGAATTTTATCTTTCAAAGACGTGGGACCTAATGTGAAAGACAATCCTCTACCCAAGCACAGGGGAGTGAATGCTATAAATATGGTGGCCGGTTGCCCAGGCGACTTTCGAATTTTTGATATTAATCTGGTTAGACGAGATTTGGTGAAGATGCACGCAGACCTCTGTGAATTCAGTTATTATACGCATGACCATGCCGGTTGTGCTATTTGTAGTACAGATATACAGGGTTGCGAGAAGATAAAGGATGATTTACAGGAGATGATGGATGAAGGTTTAATCCGTATAATCAGGCCTAGGGCAGAATATGAAGAGGAAGTGAATATGGTTTCTGGATGTCTGGGTGAATTCAGAATTTTTGATGTGGATCATTTGAATGAGGATCTAGTGCAGTTGCATGCTACTTTCTGTCGTACTGCTGGTCAGGTGGAACACCAATATGGGTCTGGCGTAGTTTGTTGTCGAAATCCCCGAGGGTGTTCAATTGTGAGGGAATGTGTTCAATTGCTGTTAGACAATGAAACTATCAGGATCACAGGTCAGAGATATGATTATCACGAGATTGATATGGTTGAAGTTTATTTGACGGAAGAAGAGTCAGAGGAAGAGTATGCCTCCGTAGATGAGTATTTCTCTTCAGACGAAGGTTTGTTTGCCGGAAATGACTTTTTGATGGATGATTGTGTTGAGGAAGGGGTGAATGTTATTGTACCTTGTTTTGGTGCACCCACTCATCTTGAGGTGGAGTACCATAGCAAACCAGCTATTACCCCATTGGTAATTAGTCTTCCAGGTCATGTTCCCTATGAATCAGATAAGGCTGTGCCTTACAAATACAACGCTACAATCTTAGAAGACGGGGTAGAGATTCCCATCCAGCCAATGCCAGATGTTGGAAATATAGCTGATAATAGCAGGGTTGATGGGGATCTGTAACGTATAGCCTAAATATAGTACTGCAAGTGCACAGCCTATCGAAGTAATATATAAGATTATCGAACCACAAAGACCAATTGTCAATCTATCAACTCTATTGCTAAGGTGCTTATCTAAGGTGAACAAGAATATTGATGTGAGTGCAGTGCAACAAAGTAAATGAGCGAGGTAAATAACAGTTTAAAAGACAGGTTGGAATGTAAATCATGTAATCAGATATTGGTCCGGTCATGCGTAGATGAAACTACTTATGGGGCAGTATTTTCTATTGATAGCAAAGAATCAATTTAACGGGAACTTGTAGCTTTTGACTACTAAGAACCGAATTTACTCTTTAAATTAAATTCCTTTATTGTCACATATAAAGGGTGCCTTCCGCGTTAAAGAGGTAAACCTATTTTTAAGAAATTGATAGTTTTGACTTAACAGAAAAGTAATTTTACTTGGAAAGATTAACTTAAAGAGACTTTTGGCTTTTGACCAAGAGTCAGATTTCAAACCTATAAACGCGTCCGAAAATAGTTTCAAAATTGTTTTCTAAAAAGGTCAATGATTCCTATTTAACCAATCAACGACTTTCGCTCTTTTCGTTTGGTTAAATAATAATCAAGTCGTATCATTAGTTTGGACGGCTTTCGATCTTACCCAATAAACATTTAAACATAATTGACTTAAGTTAAAAGCAAAAGATCCCCAGAGTATTTTCACTAGCATGATAATTGGAACACGACCATGATGACAATCATTACATCCAAACCTTTATAGTTTAGCCAGACATAATAAGTGCGAGTCTATAAAACGTGTAGACTATGATAAGAGCGAGTAAGTAAAAGAGTGCGAGTCTATAAAACGTGTAGACTATGGTAAGAGCATTTAGAGTCTATAAAACGTGTAGACTATGGTAAGAGCATTTAGAGTCTATAAAACGTGTAGACTATGGTAAGAGCATTTAGAGTCTATAAAACGTGTAGACTATGGTAAGAACAATTATAAGTAAAGAAATGCAATAAAATAGAACCTTGCTCCAGTCGGAGACTTGAATCTGATACAAATCTGCGGAATAGTAAGGCTGGTATGATGAACTTCAACCAAAGTGCTCCAAGACTCGATTACAACTCAATATACACCGCAATAACTCCCCGATGTGAAGAGATTATTACTTTACAGAAACTGATAGTATATGGCTTAAGATTGTACTAAGCTTGGATGAAACTAAAAAATGAAAATCGAAAACTATTTATAGAGGATCCTTGAGATGCGTAAAGACCAGCATGCCCCTCAACTTCTTCTGAGCGGGAACCTTTTGTGAAGGCCGCGGGCGCGGTGGCAGTGGCCGCGGGCGCGGTGGCTGGAACTGCCAGATCGTGGGAACGTGGCAGTTGGTATCTGGGTGAAAGTGGGCCACGTCATCGCGTTCCCTGTAGCCGGCGCGGCGCTGAACGCCATAAGTGCAGAATATCTTGAAAAACCCTAATTTCTTGGCGTTTTGGCTCGTTTCTTCACAGAAGGCTCTGAAATGACAAGAATCCTGAAAACAAAGGAAAAAGGAACATAATACGAGAAAATGATAATAAAAACTAAGGAAAACATGTGATAGTTGAGTCAGAAACATAATGGATTTAGTGCGATCAAATCCTCCCATGCTTAGACCTTTGCTTGTCCTCAAGCAACAACTCTTAGAAGTAGATGAAAGAAAATCATGGTGTATACAGGTTTTGGGCAAAGAGGGCTTCTAAGTTCGAGTAAGGGTGTGTTGTCAGGCACTAACTATCTGAACCAAGGGTATCGTAATTACACTACTCGCAGAAATGTGGACATAAACCTCATAAGTATACAGATCGATCCTAATATCCTTACTATGCTAAGACTTCTTTTTGTACGAGGTCCTTTTTCATTCAGGCGCAATCACATTAAGCCCGTTATCTGTACATACTCATGGTGTAGTGACCGGTTAGTGACTCTGATCTCAAGTGATGCGATTCTGGTACAAGAGTTGGTTTAACCCCTTTTTATTTTACCCATTTGCAGTTGTGGGGGATCGGACCGTAGTCCGCCCTACCAAGTCCAGCACCAGATACCTCTGGACCAACTACAATGGATGTGCCTTATATATATATTTTTTCTTTGTTTTTATTAGTGCTTACAACTTTCTTGAGTTGAGTAATCTTTGTGAGGATCACCCAACTCGTAGTCGTATTCATACTTTATTTTATAAACTTTTAAGGCAAAATAGAGATCATCCACTTATATTCATCGATCCTACACTTAGAGCATGCTTAGGCCGAAGCTGACTGCTTAGATAAACTACTTGAAGACCTATTTGTACAGTTTTATTCAAAATCATAGCATATTGGGAAGAAAGGATCTAATCTAAATGTTCAAAAAGGCTTACGGTGTTAAAACGATAACGAATTTTTCAAAAAGTGAGTGCCCAAGAAATAGACCCTATCTAGGACCTGTCTCATAGCCCAAATCCTTAAAAACAACCACAATTCTTTGAAAAAGATTTTGTAAAAATTTTGTAAGGCTAAAAAGTGGGGGAAATGAAAGGGTACACTACGCAGAAAGACTCGCCTATCACATGCATTTTATTAACTACGAATATAACATACCTAAAAGGAAAAATGCGGAAGGGAAATAAAAGCAGGAAAAACGGTAAATAAAAGCGATAAATGCTCCTCCCACACTTAAATCGGACATTGTCCTCAATGTTCCAAAATAAGGTAGGAGGAGGTACCTGAAAACGCTAGTGGGGGCCACTAGGACTTTCACCATCCTGGTTGGTACGACCGGAACGGCGGCTACGGCTGCGACGGCGGCTCTCTCGGTCCAAAACTAGCTGCTCCATTCTCTCTGTCAAGGCGGCATTTGCCGCTTGTAGCTCTTGGGTCCTACCAATGAGGGTTCCTTGGGTTGCCTCCATCAATTGGAAGTGACGAGCGTATGTGGTCTGGTTAAGGTGTTGTTCTCTCTGGAAAGCCAGCTGACTTTCCATAATAGTGCGCAGAGAGCTAGCATTTTGCTGTTGGGATGCTTGCATGAAGGCCATGTTATCGGTCTCCTGTTGCTGCAAAGTAGCAAGGAGGGTGTCCCTCTGGGCCTCTCGGGCCACGCAGCTCAGTCAGCTGGCATCGAATCTCTGCCACCTCGTGAGCTAATTCATCTAACTCACCAGCAAAGGTAACATCATTCAGTTCCAACTGTAAATGAAGGTCAGCCACCTCATTGCGGAGAGTGGCTATCTCAGTGCGCATAGTAGTCAACAAAGTGCGAATATCAGGTTCCTGCAAGCTGAGGTTATTAGTAAGAACTGTAGTGCGTGTAACCTCGGGTCGGGATGTGTGATCTGGAGTAGAGTCCTCGGGAGCAGGAGTGTATTCAGGAGTAGGATCTTCGGAAGCAGGAGTGTATTCTGGAGTGGGATCTTCGGAAGCAGGAGTATATTCTGGGGCATACTCTGATATCTCACCCCAACCTTCTACAGAATAGTTCCAATTAGCAGGGTTGGAAACACAAGTCATCTGAGGGTCTGGCAGTGTGAAGGTGTAAACTGTCTGGTCATCGATGAGCAATCTGTACTGATATGGGTGGAAAGAGGCCCTCCTCATGAGCCCACGATCCATGCAAAAGTCTAAATCCAGGAAAGTATATCCACAGTATGGGGTCAGCTGTGCTATCATACTGTCCAAACCCAAAGCAGAAGCTATCTGTGTCACATTCCCTCCAGAATGAATGAGTCCTACAGCGGATCGAGCAGTCTGCTCGAGGCTCTCTATCAGAAAACCTCCACTAGCTATAGGTCTGGACTGACTGGAACAATATAGGAAAAGGATCTCCTCAGCGGTGACTAAGTGGTCACAGTAACTCCTCCCAAAGAAAGTGTGGCACAGAATCATCTCGAAGTATCGGAAAGCCGGGTTATGGATCTTCCTGGACAGCTGGGTAGAGGGGTCAAGGCTGGCTCCATCAGTAATGTCCTGCCAAAATTTATCAATATCTCTGTCCATATAGTAACTCAATGGTAACTCAGTGATAGCGGTCGGTCCAGTTTGGAAACCAAGCAAATCCCCAAATTCTTTGATGGTCAGGGTATACTCGGTACCAAACAATCTCAAACTTAGGCATCCTCGCTCATCTCCTTCACTCACCCATGGGTTATAATCCATAGAGCTAAGAAACTCCATAGTAAGGTTCCTGTAGGTTTTGTGGACATCATCAGCATAATAATCCCAGCCAAGTTGGTTGCACAGATACCTAATACTTGGCTCAATCCCGAGTGCCTCCATGCAGCTCTGATCGGGGTACCTAGTGGGTACCATAGGTCTAGCAGATAAGGTAGCAAATCGGGCTTTTTGTGCTTCATCCCTGAAAATCACAACCATACCATCGGGGTAATGCATCCTGAAAATATAAACACAAGAAATTAGTCCAGATAAAACATATATAAATTAATAAAATAAAATAAAATTAAGAATAAACCATGGGTTGCCTCCCATGCAGCGCTTGTTTAACGTCTTTAGCTTGACGATTAGATCTTACTTTATGTGGGTATTGGTGGGTCTATAAGAATATGACTAGAGTAGTCAACAGGCAAATCACCTCCTTTGTATAGCTTCAGTCTTTGTCCATTTACCACAAATGGAACGCATGAATTGTTTTTGATTTCTACTGCTCCAGACTTTAGAACTTTTGACACTTCAAATGGACCTGTCCATCTTGAACGAAGCTTACCAGGAAAAAGTCGTAACCTTGAGTTAAATAGGAGAATAGGGTCACCAATGTTGAAATATTTCTTGATGATTTTTTTTATCATGCCACATCTTGGTTCTTTCCTTATATATGATGGCATTCTCATAGGCATTCAAGCGAAGCTCTTCCAGCTTGTGAATGTCCAGGATACGTTTTTCTCCGGCTTTTAGGTAATCTAGATTCAAGGATTTAATGGCCCAATAGGCTTTATGTTCTAGTTCGAAGGGTAAATGACAGGACTTTCCATAAACCAATTGATAAGGAGTTGTTCCAATAGGGGTTTTATAAGCCGTTCTATAAGCCCATAAGGCGTCTTTAAGTTTTCCAGACCAGTCTTTTCTGGATAATGATACGGTTTTCTCTAGGATCTGCTTAATCTCCCTATTCGATACTTCTACTTGGCCACTGGTTTGCGGGTGATATGGTGTTGCTACTCTATGTTTTACTCCGTATTTGCTTAGAAGCTTGTCAAATATCTTAGATATAAAATGCGATCCTCCATCACTTATGACTAACCTCGGGGTTCCAAACCTAGGAAAAATAATATTCTTAAACAATTTGATAACTACCTTGGTATCGTTTGTGGGTGATGCAACAACTTCTATCCACTTTGAGACATAATCGACAGCTACTAGGATATACTTGTTACCCATTGAGGAAGGAAAAGGTCCCATGAAATCTATACCCCAGACATCAAATATTTCCACTTCTTGGATGTTACTTAAAGGCATTTCATCACATCTTGAGATGTTCCCAGTGCGTTGGCATCGGTCACATTTTGTAATGTAAGTGTGGACATCGCGCCATACAGTAGGCCAATAAAAACCTGCTTGAAATATTTTGGCGCATGTTTTAGATGTGCTTGCATGTCCACCATAAGGTGCAGCATGACAATGTTTAATGACGTTGCCTACTTCTTCTTCCGGCACACATCGTCTGAATATATTATCTATTCCTCTTTTGAATAGGAGGGGTTCATCCCAAAAGAAGTGTTTAACATCACTAAAAAACTTCTTCTTCTGTTGGTAGCTTAAGTCAGGGGGTATGATATCAGCGGCCAGATAATTCACAATATCTGCGTACCATGGTATGTTATTCAAGGTTGAGATTTCCTCATAGGTCTCTTCTTCAGTTGAGTTTATCCCAGCTATTAATCTTTCATAAGTAGAGTGATCGTCTATAGGTATAAGTTCAGGTTTAAGGTGTTCTAACCTAGAGAGATGATCAGCTACTAAGTTTTCAGCTCCTTTTTTATCCTTAATATCCAAGTCAAATTCTTGGAGTAAAAGAACCCATCTGAGCAATCTAGGCTTAGCATCTTTCTTACTTAACAAGTACCGGATTGCTGCATGATCTGTGTATACTATTATTTTTGCTCCCACCAAATAAGATCGAAATTTATCAATAGAAAAAACTACGGCTAGCAATTCCTTTTCTGTGGTTGTATAATTTAGCTGGGCAGCGTCTAGTGTTCTACTAGCGTAGTAAATAGCATGCAGTTTCTTGTCTTTTCTTTGCCCTAGTACAGCTCCTACAGCGAAATCACTAGCATCGCACATGATTTCAAAGGGTTGTGTCCAATCAGGTGGTCTTATGATAGGTGCTGAAATAAGAGCTTGCTTTAAAACCTCAAAGGCCTCAAGACATTTTTGGTCGAATTCAAACTCGACATCCTTCATCAATAAGTTAGTTAAAGGTTTTGTTATTCCGGAAAAATTCTTGATGAAACGTCGGTAGAACCCGGCATGTCCTAGAAAACTTCTTACTTCCCTAACGGTCTTAGGTGGGTTTAGGTTTTCTATAACTTCTATCTTGGCCTTATCAACTTCTATACCTCTTTCAAAAATAATGTGTCCCAAAACTATCCCTTCATTTACCATAAAGTGGCACTTTTCCCAATTCAACACAAGGTTTACTTCCACACATCTTTTTAAGATTTTCTCTAAGTTTGAGAGGAAGTTTTTGAAATCAAACCCACACACTGAAAAATCGTCCATAAATACTTCCATAATTCCATCTAGGTAGTCTGCGAAAATTGACATCATACAACGTTGGAAAGTGGCAGGTGCATTACAGAGTCCAAAGGGCATTCGTCTATAAGCGAATGTTCCATAAGGGCAAGTAAATGTGGTTTTTTCTTGGTCCTCTGGGTGAATAGGGATTTGGAAAAACCCCGAATACCCATCAAGATAGCAGAAATATGAGTGTCTTGCTAGACGTTCAAGCATCTGATCTATAAATGGGAGAGGGAAATGGTCTTTTCTCGTTGCCTTATTCAACTTTCTGTAATCTATACACATACGCCATCCTCCTTCTGTTCGTTTTGCCACATGCTCACCTTTCTCATTTTCCATAATAGAGATACCTCCTTTCTTGGGTACCACATGGACTGGGCTTACCCATTTACTATCCGAAATTTGGTATATGATACCAGCTTCTAATAACTTAAGAACTTCTTTCTTGACTACATCACTCATGATAGGGTTTATTCTTCTTTGATGTTCTCTTGAGGGTTTTGAATCTTCTTCTAGCATAATCCGATGCATGCATACGGATGGGCTTATACCTTTTAAATCTGAAACTTTATACCCTAAAGCTGAGGGATATTTTCGCAAGGTATCTAAGAGTTGATTTGTTTCTATTTGGTTTAGAGCGGCACTAATTATAACAGGTCTATTCATCTCCTCATCCAAAAACTCATATCTTAGATTCTTGGGTAGTTCCTTAAGTTCTATAGTGGGTTTCTCAGTACGCGGCATAAGGTCAGGGGTAAGAGTTAAGCATTCGAAAAGGTTGTCGTCAATGTACGGTTTGATACTCTTAAATCCGTCATCCTCTAAAATAGGGGTTGATGGTAATTTGATTAAAGATTCGTTTTGTTCGAGCTCATTTACACATTCGTCAATGACGTCGATGGCATAACACGCATCTCCTATCACTGGTGCCATTAGAAACTTTGATAAAATGAACTCAATCTTTTCATCTCCTACCTCGAAAGTCAGTTTCCCTTTCTTAACATCTATTATAGCTCCGGCGGTCGATAGGAATGGTCTTCCTAAGAGGATTGGGATGTATTCATCTTCTTTAATATCCATTACGACGAAGTCGGTCAGAATGTACAACTGACCAATCTTGACAGGTATGTCTTCTAAAATACCCATGGGATATTTGACAGATCTATCAGCTAGTTGTAAGGACATCTTAGTAGGTTGAAGTTCTCCTAATTTTAACCTCTTACAGACGGCCAGAGGCATCAGACTTACCCTTGCTCCTAAGTCTAAAAATGCTTTGTCTATCATATGGTTACCTAGGATGCAAGGGATAGAAAAACTTCCAGGGTCTTTATCTTTCTTGGCGAGTTTATTTTCGGATATAGAATGACATTCTAAAGGCTTGGGATCATCGAGTCGCCGTTTATTGGTCAAAATATCTTTCAAGAACTTAGCATATGATGGTATTTGGGTTATAGCTTCAGTAAAAGGAATCTCTACATGGAGTTTCTCTATTACCTTAATAAACTTCTGGTACTGGTTTTCTACTTTGGTGTTTTTCAGCCTCTGTGGGAACGGAATAGGTGGTTTATAAGGTTGTTGAGTGTTATTCCCTACTTCTGGTTTTGATTGCTTTTCTGGTTTCTCTGGTTCCTCTACCTGGTCTTTAGGTGTAGCATCTTCCATAGGTTTTTCTGATGTGCTTAAGTTAGGATTTCTAGGCCCTTCATAAGCAGTTCCACTTCTTAAGGTGATAGAATTTGCTTGGCCTTTTGGATTTGGTTGAGTTTGTCCAGGAAATTGTCCTCCAGGTGCAACTTGTACAAAGGTGTTTTGTGCTACTTGGGAAATCTGAGTCTCAAGCATTTTGGTGTGGGTTATCATCTGGTCAAACTTGGTTGCCAGTTGAGTAACTAGTTCGTTCGTGTGAATGTGTTGGTTCATAAACTCCTTATTTTGCTGAGTTTGAGTCTGAATAAAGGTGTCTATGGTTTATTTAAGGTTTGGTCTTGGGGGCACTATTTGCATAGGTTGGTTTTGTTTTTGCGTTTGGAATCCTTGAGGTCTCGAAGGTCCGGGATTTTGGATAGGGTTATTGTTTTTGTAAGAGAAATTCGGGTGGTTCCTCCATCCAGGATTGAAGGTATTCGAGAAAGGGTTCCCTTGGGTATAGTTAACTTGGTCTGAGCTAGATTCGTTCAAAAGGTTACAGTCAACGGTTTGATGTCCTTGAGTTCCACAGAGTTCGCATTCCGATTGGATTGCTGCTACTGTGGTTGG
This sequence comes from Vicia faba, assembly GCA_948472305.1. Classification (NCBI taxonomy): domain Eukaryota; kingdom Viridiplantae; phylum Streptophyta; class Magnoliopsida; order Fabales; family Fabaceae; genus Vicia; species Vicia faba. The sequence goes on from OX451738.1 coordinate 1,244,230,364, forward strand.
GTTTTGAGACATGTTCTCGACTCTCAAAGCTAGGGCGTCCATCTTGGCATTAATCATTTCCATGCAACTTACCTCATGCTTTCCTCCATGGCTCTCCTTTTTCTCTACTGTCGCTCGTTCTAATCCCCACTGGGCGTGGTTTTGGGCCATGTCCTCTATTAGGGCACAAGCGTCAGGGTAAGGTTTGTTCATCAACGCTCCGCCAGCGGCAGTGTCTATGGACATCTTTGTGTTGTAATGGAGTCCATTATAGAAGGTATGTATGATTAACCATTTCTCCAGGCCATGGTGCGGACAAGCTCTTAAAAGTTCTTTATATCTCTCCCAGGCATCAAAAAGTGATTCGCCTTGGTTTTGGGTGAAACAAGTGATCAGGTTCCTAAGAATAGCGGTCTTGCTTGGTGGAAAATATCTCGCAAGAAAAGCTCTCCTAAGGTCTTCCCAAGTTGTTATTGAGTTAGCTGGAAGGGCGTCTAACCAGTCGTGAGCTTTACCTCTAAGGGAAAAAGGAAACAGTCTTAAACGGATGGCTTCGGGTGTGGCTCCATTTGCCTTAAGGGTGTCAGCTAACTGGATAAATACCTTTAAATGTTGATTCGGGTTCTCGGTAGCGAGACCAGCGAATTGGTTTTGTTGTACTAATTGTAATAATGAGGGCTTTAGTTCAAAGTTGTTGGTAGTTATAGTAGGGTTTACTATACTAGAACTAGGTTCCTCGTTAGATGGTTGGGCGAATTCCTTGAGTGGTCTTTGGTTACGATCTTCTGCCATAGCTCTTCTTATCTTGCGTAAAAAAAGACGGGCACGAGCGTAACGTTCAGGTTCTACTAAAGGATCTATTAGGTTACCGGTGCTACGATTTCTACGCATCTACCGGCTAGAATAGCCTTAGTCTAAACGGGATAACAATAGGGTACGAAATTTGACGAAGTTGGTCCCCGGCAACGGCGCCAAAAACTTGATGGGAATCTGTAACGTATAGCCTAAATATAGTACTGCAAGTGCACAACCTATCGAAGTAATATATAAGATTATCGAACCACAGAGACCAATTGTCAGTCTATCAACTCTATTGCTAAGGTGCTTATCTAAGGTGAAAAAGAATATTGATGTGAGTGCAGTGCAACAAAGTAAATGAGCGAGGTAAATAACAGTTTAAAAGACAGGTTGGAATGTAAATCATGTAATCAGATATTGGTCCGGTCATGCGTAGATGAAACTACTTATGGGGCAGTATTTTCTATTGATAGCAAAGAATCAATTTAACGGGAACTTGTAGCTTTTGACTACTAAGAACCGAATTTACTCTTTAAATTAAATTCCTTTATTGTCACATATAAAGGGTGCCTTCCGCGTTAAAGAGGTAAACCTATTTTTAAGAAATTGATAGTTTTGACTTAACAGAAAAGTAATTTTACTTGGAAAGATTAACTTAAAGAGACTTTTGGCTTTTGACCAAGAGTCAGATTTCAAACCTACAAACGCGTCCGAAAATAGTTTCAAAATCGTTTTCTAAAAAGGTCAATGATTCCTATTTAACCAATCAACGGCTTTCGCTCTTTTCGTTTGGTTAAATAATAATCAAGTCGTATCATTAGTTTGGACGACTTTCGATCTTACCCAATAAACATTTAAACATAATTGACTTAAGTTAAAAGCAAAACATCCCCAGAGTATTTTCACTAGCATGATAATTGGAACACGACCATGATGACAATCATTACATCCAAACCTTTATAGTTTAGCCAGACATAATAAGTGCGAGTCTATAAAACGTCTAGACTATGATAAGAGCGAGTAAGTAAAAGAGTGCGAGTCTATAAAACGTGTAGACTATGGTAAGAGCATTTAGAGTCTATAAAACGTGTAGACTATGGTAAGAGCATTTAGAGTCTATAAAACGTGTAGACTATGGTAAGAGCATTTAGAGTCTATAAAACGTGTAGACTATGGTAAGAGCAATTATAAGTAAAGAAATGCAATAAAATAGAACCTTGCTCCAGTCGGAGACTTGAACCTGATACAAATCTGCGGAATGGTAAGGCTGGTATGATGAACTTCAACCAAAGTGCTCCAAGACTCGATTACAACTCAATCTACACCGTAATAACTCCCCGATGTGAAGAGATTATTACTTTACAGAAACTGATAGTATATGGCTTAAGATTGTACTAAGCTTGGATGAAACTAAAAAATGAAAATCGAAAACTATTTATAGAGGATCCTTGAGATGCGTAAAGACCAGCATGCCCCTCAACTTCTTCTGAGCGGGAAACTTTTGTGAAGGCCGCGGGCGCGGTGGCAGTGGCCGCGGGCGCTGTGGCTGGAACTGCCAGATCGTGGGAACGTGGCAGTTGGTCTCTGGGTGAAAGTGGGCCACGTCATCGCGTTCCCTGTAGCCGGCGCGGCGCTGAACGCCATAAGTGCAGAATATCTTGAAAAACCCTAATTTCTTGGCGTTTTGGCTCGTTTCTTCACATAAGGCTCTGAAATGACAAGAATCCTGAAAACAAAGGAAAAAGGAATATAATACGAGAAAATGATAATAAAAACTAAGGAAAACATGTGATAGTTGAGTCAGAAACATAGTGCGATTTAGTGCGATCAAGGGTGACCCGTAGCGGTCGTGTGTTTGCGCCGGTTATTCGAAGAGATGTTGTTGTTGGAAAGAAAATTGCTAAGAACGATGAGCCTAAGAAGGCTATAGGGGAGACTAGTGGAGCTACATTAGAGAAATAAGTGGATGATATTTTGAAGATAATTAAGATGAGCGACTACAAAATTGTAGATCAGCTATTGCAGACTCCTTCAAAGATATCCACCCTAGCTTTGTTAATGAATTCCTCTGCTCATAGAGAATCACTAATGAGAGTACTAGACCAAGCTTTTATGGAGAATGACATTCTGTTAGATCAATTCAGCAGCGTAATTGGAAACATTATGTCATGTAACAATTTGAGTTTCTGTGATGATGAGTTACCAGATGAAGGGAGGAATCACAACCTGGCCCTCCACATATCTATGAACTGCAAAAATGATTCGTTGTCCAATGTGCTAATTGATAACGGATCCGCGCTGAATGTTATACCGAGGAGTACCCTCATGAAGTTAAAGTATCAAGGAGAACCTATGCACCCGAGTGGCATCATTGTGAAGGCTTTTGATGGGTAGAGGAAATCTGTCATCGGTGAAGTGGACTTGCCCATCCATGTAGGACCACATTTGTTCTTGATAACCTTCCAGGTCATGGATATTATTCCTGCATATAGTTGTTTGCTTGGACGACAATGGATACACGAAGTAGGGGCTGTCACTTCAACTCTGCATCAGAAGCTAAAATTTGTGCGTGAAGGGAAGTTAGTGATCATAAACGGGGAGCAGGCGTTGTTGATATCCCATCTATCCTCTTTCAGTATTGTAGAAATGGACGAGGCTGCTGTTGGAACCCAGTTCCAAGCCCTATCTATTGACAACATAAGGAGGAATGAGAATTTTGTGGTTTCGCTGAAGGACACGCAGCAGGTTGTGCGCAAGGGTCATAATGCAGTTTGGGGACGACTTGTGGATCCACCCATGAACAAGAACAAAATTGGTTTGGGTTTCTCTTCGAAGAATGGAAAAGGCGAAAGTTTAAAGTCAAAGTCTTATGTGAGCAGTTATCATGATGTTTTCCGCAGCGGAGGCTACCTCCATCCAATTGGTTGTGGAATTAATGTTGTTGAAGAGGATGAAGCAGAGCAGGAAGTACCGAATTTTGTGACGCATGGAGTCCGAGTTTAGAACTGGGTCACCATTGATGTTCCTTCTTGCATACATATTTCAAAGTAATTTGTTTTGTTAATCTGTTTCTTTCTTTTGAAAAGCTTTCACTCTGCCCAAGGTGAAAGTATTGTATGGGCTTATCTGTTTGCTTTGATTTTTAAGATCATTAATAAAAGTTGTCTTTGCTTCCAAAGATATGTCTTTATTTTTTGCTTTTTCTTGGGAAACGGTAATCAAATAAAAAACCCTTTCAAAATAAATAATAGCTGAAAATTAATCTGCATGATCACTTGTTATATGTGTCAGTTTCTAAAAGCAATCATAAATCATATGTGCAGATTAATTAAAAAACCCGTTGAATACAATGACCCTGCACCCTCCTCCGATTTTGAATGTCCTGTGTTTGGGGCTGAAGAAGAAGATTATGGCGAGATTCCAGAAGAGGTCTCACGGTTGCTTGAGCATGAGGAAAATACCATTCAGCCATATAAGGAGCCTTTGAAAGTGATTAATTTGGGTTCAGAAGAAGATCCGAAGGAAATTAAGATTGGAGCATCGTTGCATCCTGATGTAAAAAGTGGGTTGATTGAGCTGTTAAAAGAGTATGTGGATATTTTTTCTTGGTCTTATCAAGATATGCCTAGTCTAGATACAAACATTGTCGAGCATCGTTTGCCGTTGAAGCCAGAGTGTCTGCCAGTTAAACAAAAGTTGAGAAGAACCCACCCGGATATGGCAGTAAAGATCAAAGAGGAGTTCCTCAAGCAGATTAATGCTGGTTTTCTTGTGACGTCAGTGTATCCTCAATGGATTGCCAATATTGTCCCAGTACTGAAAAAGACGGAAAAGTTCGCATGTGCGTAGATTACAGAGATCTAAATAAAGCTAGTCCAAAAGATGATTTTCAATTGCCTCACATTGACATGTTTGTGGACAACACAACAAAATTCAAGGTATTCTCTTTCATGGACGGATTTTCCGGGTATAATCAAATAAGAATGGCTCCAGAGGACATGGAAAAAACAACGTTTATTACACCCTGGGGAACATTTTGTTACAGAGTGATACCCTTCGGGTTGAAGAACGCTGGTGCAACGTACCAGAGGGATATGACAACCCTATTCCATGATCTGATGCACAAGGAAACTGAAGTATATGTTGATGATATGATTGCCAAATCCCAAACTGAAGAAGGGCATGTAAAAGATTTGTTGAAGTTGTTTCAGCGTTTGAGGAAGTATCGTCTCCGCTTGAATCCAAATAAATGCACCTTCGGAGTTAGATCGGGGAAATTGTTGGGTTTTATTGTTAGCCAGAAAGGAATTGAAGTTGACCCTGATAAAGTCAAAGCAATTCAAGAAATGCCAGCACCAAGAACTGAAAAGCAAGTCAGGGGTTTCCTCGGGCGTTTGAATTATATTTCCAGATTCATTTCCCACATGACTGCAAAGTGTGAACCAATCTTTAAGTTGTTAAAGAAATATCAAGGTTGTGTGTGGGCGGATGACTGCCAAAGGGCATTTGAGAGTATTAAAGAGTATCTGCTTGAACCTCCTATCTTGCTCCCTCCCGTAGAAGTAAGACCGTTGATTATGTATCTAACAATGTTAGATAAATCACTGGGTTGTATTCTGGGACAACAGGATGAAACAGGGAAGAAAGAGTTCTCCATTTATTATCTCAGCAAAAAGTTCACTGATTGTGAGTCGCGATATTCCATGCTGGAAAAAACGTGTTGTGCTTTGGCTTGGGCGGCAAAGCGTTTGCGGTAGTATATGTTGAATCATACCACTTGGTTGATCTCCAAAATGGATCCAATCAAGTGTATTTTTGAGAATCTTGCTCTTACCGGGAGAATTGCCCGCTAGCAGATGTTGTTATCTGAATATGATATTGAGTACCACACTCAAAAAGCTATCAAAAGTAGTTTGTTAGTAGATTACCTTGCTCACCAGCCGGTGGAAGATCATCAGTTTGCAGAACATGAATTCCCCAATGAGGATGTGATGTTCCTGAAAGTGAAAGATTGTGATGAACCATTGCCTGAGGAAGGCCCCGACCCTGAATCTCGTTGGAGTATGGTATTTGATGGAGCGGTGGATGCTTATGGTAAAGGAATTGGTGCTGTGATCGTCACTCCTCATGGATCGCACATTCCTTTTACTGCAAGGTTAACGTTTGATTGCACTAATAATATGGCGGAATATGAGGCTTGCATCATGGGTCTTGAGGAAGCTATTGATCTCAGAATCAAAATTCTAGATGTGTATAGTGATTCAGCTTTGGTAATAAATCAGATTAAAGGAGAATGGGATACTCGTCACCCTGGCTTGATCCCTTACAAAGATTATGCTAGAAGATTACTGCCCTTCTTCAATAAAGTTGAATTCCATCACATTCCTAGAGATGAAAATCAAATGGCGGATGCTCTGGCAACTCTGGCTTCCATGTACCAAGTGAATACTTGGAATGATATACCCCGAATTATAGTTCGACGGCTAGATAGGCCTACTCATGTGTTTGCGACAGAGGAGGTAGAAGATGAAAAACCTTGGTATTATGACATCCAGCATTTTCTTCAGACTCAGGAATACCTGGTTGGTGCATCGAGGAAAGATAGAAAGACACTGAGAAGATTGGCAGGCAGTTCTTCCTCAGTGAAAATGTGTTATACAAGAGAAATTACGACATGGTCTTGCTCAGATGCATGGATAGACATGAAGCGGACATGTTGATGCATGAGATACATGAAGGTTTATTTGGCACTCATGCTAATGGGCATTCGATGGCTAAAAAGATGCTAAGGGCAGGTTACTATTGGTTGACAATGGAATCTGATTGTTACAAATTTGCAAAGAAGTACCATAAATACCAGATTTATACAGATAAGATCCATATACCTCCGACATTGCTCAATGTGATTTCATCCCCGTGGCCTTTCTCTATGTGGGGTATTGACATGATTGGGATGATAGAACCCAAAGCTTTGAATGGACACCGTTTTATCTTGGTAGCAATTGACTACTTCACCAAATGGGTATAGGCTGCTTCATATGACAATGTTACCAAACAGGTGGTTGTGCGTTTCATCAAAAATAATCTTATATGCCGGTATGGTGTGACGAGCAGAATCATCACTGACAATGGCTAGAATTTGAACAACAAGATGATGACAGAACTATGTGAAGAATTCACGATTGTCCATCACAATTCGTCTCCATACAGGCCAAAGATGAAAGGGGTTGTTGAAGCTGCTAATAAGAATATCAAGAGAGTTATCCAGAAAATGGTTGTTCCTTTTAAGGATTGGCATGAAATGCTCCCTTTTGCTCTACATGGATATCGAACATCTATCCTCACTTCAACAGGAGCAACCTCGTTCTCCATGGTATATGGAATGGAAGCTGTACTCCCTGTTGAGGTAGAGATTCCCTCGTTGCGTGTGATAATGGAAGCCAAGTTGACAGAGGCTGAATGGGTCCAAAACAGGTTTGACCAATTGAATTTGATTGAAGAGAAGAGAATGACAGCTTTGTGTCATGGGCAGTTATATCAGAAAAGAATGAAGAAAGCATTTGATAAAAAGGTCAAACCTCGTCAATTCAGAGAAGGAGACCTCGTGCTCAGGAAGATCATGTCTTTTAACACTGATTCTAGGGGCAAGTGGACTCCCAATTTTGAAGGCCCGTATGTTGTCAAGAAAGCCTTCTCTGGTGGTGCATTAATTCTTGAAACTATGGATGGCGAGGAGTTCCCAGGTCCCATGAATGCTGACGCAGTCAAGAAATACTTCGCCTAAAGAAATAAAAGAACAACTCGCTAAGTTGAAAACCCGAAAGGGAGGCTTAGGCAAAAAGGAGCGTCTCGGTAGGCTGAAAACCCGAAAGGGCGGTCTAGGCAAAAATTAGAGACATAAACAGAATAAAGACTTGATCGTTGAAGCAACAATCTTCTCGGATCCTCACCATACTTCAACAAAAGCTTCTGCTCAGGATTTCAAAAGTTGCTAGAGGGGACAGTGGTGATTGTATCTTAACGTATCTTTTCCATTATATATTACCATTTCCCAAACTTTGTAATCATCCATGGAGTCTCGCCATTCGCAGACTACCATTCTATTAATGAAATTCGAGCTTTTGCCCAATTCTTTGTGTTTTGTTTTTATTTAGCTTGCAAAGACTCCATTTATTACTGATAATAATTTTTAAAGCAAAAAGATTAAAAAGCAAAATTGACTTTTCAAAAAAAAGGGGGAGATCTTCACAATTCAATTTACTTTGGGATTTATGATGAAACAATGACAAAAAAAATGGCGATCCCAGGAATGAACAAACTCCGGTTGTTTTAAGAAGATTTACTTCCTTCATGAAGGTTTTTTCTCAGGTCATCTTGTTGGTGTGTGCGCAATCTTTGTGTGTTTCTCAGATAGTTAAAGACGATACCAGTGGGTGCAAGGTACAATATTGGGTTTGTGGTCCCATTATCCCCAACCAAGTCTTGGTTTGCTTTTGATTTTGGGTTTGCATGGTCAGAAGCCTTCGTCCCAGGTCCCCCAGCGAAGTTTTCCCTCATATGATCAAAGGTTTTATTCCCTTTTTGTGCTAAGATATCACTCTTTTTGCAATATTGGCATTAGTGTTGACTTCTTGATTTCCCGGGAAGGCTATACCAGGGCATCTTTTGTTGGAATAGGTTTGTATGATATGAATACTCGATCCAATATTCTCCAGTGAAGGCCTCGTTTATTTGATAGAAGTCCCTTCTCCCTAAAGAAGTTGGTGCAATAATTACTCTCGAAGAACGTACCTCTGGTTTCTCCAGTGAAGAACGTATCTACGGTTCCTCCAGTGAAGAACGTATCTTGGTTTCCCCTTGATGATGTGGTTCTGGCCTCCCCATTAAAGTCAGCATGAAGTCCTCAGTAGATGTCTCGATGATGAAGCATTGTCTTCCCTTAGTGAAGTCCGTATGTTTTTCTTCCTTCAAAGCGGGCCTGAATTCCCCAGTGAATGTTTTGACAATTTGGTTTCCATCTATCTTATTCAAGATCAGTGTTTCAATATCTAGTAGAAGTAGGAACCGTGAAAACTTCTGTTTCCCCATTGAAGTTTGTGTGCTATTCCCCGGTGAAGCCTGGAGAAGGATGTAATATCCCTATATATGTATTGTTTTATCGTTATGATTCGTTTACTTCTGGATTATGTCGCTCTCTCTGCAGTATTGGTATTAATGTTGACTTCTTAATTCCCCGGGAAGGTTATCCCAGGGTATCTCTTGTTGGCATGAGTATTCATGATGAAAATTTTCAATCCGCAATTTTTTCTCTCCAGGGAAGTAGGGTTTGGTTTCCCCAGTAAGGTTTGATTGTCTCGGCATCAGTCTACTTTATTTGAGGTTGGTCTTGCAATCTCCAGTAGATATGTTGCTTTTGAAAAACTGATTTCTCCGATGAAACCGGAAGAAAGATGTTCTATCCCGGTATCTATTTGATTTAGCTACATCCGGATTGCGTTTCTCCTCAGTGAAGTTAGGACAAGCAATAGGTTTGGTTTCCGCAGTTACTTTTACCTTTCTTGGACTGATCTTTCTGGTTGAAGTTTATCCCAATGTTGTTGGTACTTGATACGGTTTTTGTTTGTTTATGCTGATTATGTATCCTTTTACCAGCATATGCACAATATCACTCATACATTCATACATGCATTATGCATTGCTACAAATCATTTTTTATTGACATTATGTTCTAACCTTCCTGCAGCGCTCCTTGCTTAGATGGATCTTGTTTTCCCTCTTGAGTTTATTTCTCAAAGGATGTATCTTCGTTGGCCGTCCTGCTCCAGTTTATTTCTGAATTGGATTCATGGTCGCATGACGATATTATTTACTTCGGATTTATGAGAACTTTGATTTTTATTTTGTGCATTTATTTTTCACGAGAAGACTTTATCTCCTCAACAGGAAGTCATATCTCTTTCCCCAGGAAGTTATATCTCTTTCCCCAGGAAGTCATATATCTTTCCCCAGGAAACCATATTTCCATCCTCAGAAAGTCATTTCTCTTTGCAATTCCCCTTGATAATAAGTGGAAGTCTCTTTATTTGAGACATATTACATTTTACCCTTTCCAGGGAGATTTCCTTGGTTAAGGAAGAAGTTGAGACCCGTTCTAGGTGGAACCCCAGATTTTTGGGGAAAACTTGATATTTTCAAATCTACCTTCAGTGAACGTTGGTAGTACATCGGCAGTGAACGTCGATGTTTCTTATCTTTTTGCTATTATCAGTGAACGGTGATAGTTCATCGTCAGTGAACAGCGGTGGTATGATATTTTCAAATCTACCTTCAGTGAATGTCGGTGTTTCTTATCTTTTTGCTATCATCAGTGAACGGTGATAGTTCATCGTTAGTGAACGTCGGCGGTATGATATTTTCAAATCTAATTTCAGTGAATGTTGGTAGTGCATCGGCACTGAACGTAGGTGTTTCTTATCTTTTTGCTATCATCAGTGAACATTGTTAGTTCATCGTCTGTGAACGACGGTGGTATGATATTTTCAAATCTACCTTCAGTGAACATTGGTAGTACATCGACAGTGAACGTCGGTGTTTCTTATCTTTTTGCTATCATCAGTGAACGATGATAGTTCATCGTCAGTGAACGTCGGTGGTATGATATATTCAAATCTACTTTTAGTGAACGTTGGTAGTACATCAGCAGTGAACGTCGGTGTTTCTTATCTTTTTGCTATCATCAGTGAATGGTGATAGTTCATCATCAGTGAACGGCGGTGGTATGATATTTTCAAATCTACCTTCAGTGAACGTTGGTAGTACATCGACAGTGAACGTTGGTGTTTCTTATCTTTTTGCTATCATCAGTGAACGGGGATAGTTCATCGTCAGTGAACGGCGATGGCATGATATATTTTCTCTCTACCTTCAACTTTTGAGTTGGTAGTTTACTGTCACCTGTGAGTCGGTATTTTATTACTTTTCTACCTTCATCTATTGAGTTGGTAGTTCATAGTTATACGTCGATGCTTATTATCCTCCTCTCTGATTCAATTATTTTGGTCCACCAGTGATTTATTTTCCTGGTGGGGTTGCTCCTTTGTTTCCTCATTTTTGTGGCATCCCCAATGATACTTTGCGTCTCTTTTGTTCTTTTCATATGCATTCATAATCATAAGCATTGCATGGCATCTTAGAGACAAAAATAGGGCTTGTTTATTTAAGTATCTTCAATCGCGACGACACGAAGATTTTTACCCTTCGTATCTCTGGATAGAAGACACTTAAATAAGGGCAGCTGTTGTACCCCAATTTTTGCCCCTAAGATTCCCCTATCATATCATGTCAACTTGATCATAACAAGGTCACATTAGGGTTGGTTTTTTTTCTATCTCCTATCTTTAAGTTTGCTCTTGAGGAATTTCCAAGCACCTTGGTTGTGTATTTTGTATATGTGTTGTTGACTAACTTCTAATCAAAATACAAAAATATATTTTTCTTTGTCTTTTCAAAATTGTGTTTTGTAGGTACCGAGTCAAAGCATCCGACAAACAAGGTTTTCTTGGAAAAGCAATCAGTTTTGTATTGTGTCGAAAGACAGCATGCATCGACCCATAAAGGTATGCATCGACTCATTCAGTTGTGTATAACTGGCATGTGTCGACACATGCATGTATGTATCGACTCATCATGTTTGTATAACTAGCATGTGTCGACACATACGTGTTATGTATCGACTCATGCAGTTTGTGTGATTCTGTAATATGTTGAAATAACAGTATGTATCGATACATAGAGGCATGTATCGACACATGCTGTGTTATACATCTAGGATGTATCGACGCATACCACCTATGTATCGACACATAATAGCAAAATGCACGTGTTTCTTTGAAAAAACCAGCAATTTCAAACTGTTATCATTTTGGCTCCAATTTTTCTGCATAATTTGAAAATTATATCATTAATTCAAATTTGGCTCCAAGAATCAATTACCAAATTACCACTAATACCAATCCTAAACTCTATAAATAGAGACCTCATTTCATTCAAATCACAAGCTTTTGATAGCCAAATCCACCTTGCTAAAAAATCTCTCAATTCTCTCCATCTACCAAATTCACTAAAAGCTCCATTTTCAAAAAGTTAATAAGCTTTGCATTGAAGCTTACTAATCTTTAAGCTAAACTTTCATCCAAACACTTTTTCTCCATCAATTCTCTACATCCAAGCTTTGGTAATTGATTCTTGTGGTCGAATTGCAGCAAATTCTGGAAGTTGTTTGATAATTCTCTAATTCTACCTTTGGTAAGTTGGATCATCATCTTTCACAATGTGATCTCTTGTGGATTTCTGGTTTTGATTCATTGAGCACTGTTTTATGATTCCATTGGTTCTATTTTCTCACAATTTGATGGCATTTTCATGCTCAATTGGATCCATGATCGTAAGGTGTTTGATGAAAAGTTGGAACAAGAATTTGATCTTTAAAATGTTGTTTTCTACTGATTTTTAACAGGTTGCAATCAATTGTTGTAACATTTCAATTGATTGTCATAGAAAATTGATTTGATAAAAAACTGCACTGATGTAATAGGTTGCTGTCGAAGCACAACCGATTATGATAGTGTCGAAATACTGTTTTTGCCTTATTTTGGGGGCTGTTTTCGACTCAAATATTTTTCTACTTATTCTCTTTGATGGATAATTTAGATTGCAATTTTAAATGTCCAATTTGTCTTTAAACTCAATGGACTTTGTGATGTAGATGAAGTTGGATAAATGTTCATCAATTCAAATCTACCTAAGAGTGAATTATTTAATTCATTTTTTGTGCTTTGGATTAATGATATGTTTAGTACTTTAATCCATCTAGAGGAGTGGTTAAATTTAAAGATGAAAGAATTTTGAAATGGTCATCCAAATTAGCTTATCATTCCCCTCCCTCTTCATCTTATCCCTTTATTTTTTAATTGTGCTACATGTTAAGGGATGGTGGTCTCTATATCATTTATCCAAACATGAAGTACATAGATTGCTATTGACCGGCCTCAAAATAGGTGCGACTTTTACATAAGTCCACTTACGATTGCTTAAGATAGCGCTAAATTTTTGTCTCGATTCGAATAAATGATCATTCATGGCCCAAACTTAGGATTGCAAGCCCAAGTATGTTAATTTGATCTCTTTGATCCAATAACCTTGAGATTCATTGTGTGAAGGCTTTGGTTCTACCAATCCTCTAATGGATCTACAACACCTTTGGTCAACGCGAATCACTTAAACATCGTTGATCATTAAATGTTACTTTTTGAGGATTCCAAAATGGATTATATACTTGACAAAAAGAAAATGCAACTTGTTGTGTGGAGGCTTTAGTTCTACCAATCCTCTAATGAGTTCCAAATGCAAGTTTCAAGATGGTCATCCAACTAACCATTAATTTCTAACAATTGACTTTATCTTATGCTTTATTGTTTTTTATGCTTTATCTACTATTTACTTTAAGCATTTATATTTCATGTCATTTTCATTTTTGCTCACTTGAGCATTTATTTTCTTATGTCATTTTTATTTTTCTCACTTGAGCTCCTCTTTTCCTTTTAAAGACACCTAATAATCAACATGAACCATAAAAATCTTTAATGATGCTTGGACTATTTGGTTACTATCCTTGGCATTATGGAGTTTTGGACTTCTTGGACTTAGGATTAGAGACCTTGGCCTATCTTGGAGACTTTGTGATTTTATTTGATATTTTGTCTGGAGTTCTTGAGGTTTACCTCAAGACATTGGGTTGTTTGTTTGTTTTGTGTGCAGGTTATTGTGATTACACCCGTTGTTTGTAATATGGAATTCACCCGTATACAGCCGTTACTCTGCCCGATTTTTGCAAAGATTTAATACACTTGAAGTTTGGTTCTCTCAAGAGGTCTAGTATCTTTGCTTGCTTGGTTTCGATCCAAAGAATGAGAATTCTTTATTGACTCATAATGTCAAGTATTGGCTTCTTGTTGGTTAGATGGTTCTTATCCCTAGTTTTTACCTTATGCTTTAGGATAGTCTCTTCATCTCCTCCCATCTTCTTTAATTTCAAAAATCTTCTCCCTCCTTTTAAAAAAAAATCTTCTTGTTTTGAAACTTGAACCATTTTCATAATAAACTTGGACTTATGTCCATGCATTTTCAAAACATTTTCATAAATAAATTTCAATCAATTTAATAATGTGTTGACATTTTTGTGAGAAGACTAAAAGACAATCAATCTCATTTAAACCATTTTTGCCGCTTTGGATTTTTATTTTAAAACTTTTCTTAAAAGATTAGACTCTTGTCAATCCTTGTAGTGATGCAAACAACTATACTTCTACAATATGTAGTAAAAAGAGATATTTTCCACTTGGGTGTTGAGTGAGGCATTGTTGATTTTAAAATCCAAGCCATATCCTCCACTTTGAGATGATGCAAATTCTCCTTTCTCATGATTGTGGGTAGTAAGTATGTTTTCCACACGGACAATGACGATGATGTATTATCTCATAAAATTAACCAACACACTTGTGTTTCAAATTTTTAAAAGAGGAACTACATGTACCCTGATCCCCTATTGCACGAAAGGTGGTATGTAGGCGCTAAATGTTCGCAACCGCGGAGGGTGCAAAAAATCATAAAAATATTTCTTTTCTCACCTCCACCATCCATTTTTTTTATATAACACATTTTTATGGCCAAAATATACAGATTTTTCAAAGAGGTTCCTGCGGAGTACCGTAGATGTTTAGGGTGCTAATACCTTCCCTTTGCATAACCAACCCCCTTACCTTGAATCTTCCCCCCTTTTTTGGGTTATTCGCTCTTTTCCTATTCCTTTGGAAACAATAAAGCGCGATGGCGATTTTATTTTGATTTGTATAAAGTCTAGTCAATCCAATGGCTTAGTCTTGAACATTTCTACCGCTACACCAACGCAAATGCTTTGTTAATATAAGTTGTTGAGGATAATAATGAGAATTCATATCAATCACAACCACTTACATATCTTGAGAACAAAGCCTTATCCAAGCATGACAACTTCTCCAGTCAATCCCTTGTGTTTTTGAACCAAATTTGATAATCTTGAAATGTGGTGAACCAAAATAACCTTGCCATGCCATTTACTCCAATACAAATCCAATGGTGAGGTTTGAACTTCTCAAGCTTTATTAAATAGGGCATGAAAATAAACTCATGAAACCATGGAGCAACTTGTTGAATCTCATTGCCTTTACCTACATGAGTAACAAGCAAGACAAACCAACATTGCATTTTATTAATTAAAAGAAGAAATCAAGACAAAAATATTCATGATCACAAAAGAACACAAGTCAAGGTGCTTGGTGATTCCTCAAAGAGCAAAGCTAAATATAGGAAGGGGAACCAAGAATCCTAATGTGATCTTGTTGTGATGGAATCAACATGGTATGATGAAGGGATCTTAGGGGGGAAAATTGGGGTACAACAGTTGCCCTTATTTAAGTTTCTTCTATCCAGAGATACGAAGGTTAAAAATCTTCATGTCAACGCGATCGAAGATACTTAAATATAAAAGAAAACCTATTTTTGGCCCTAAGATGCCATACAATTCTTATGAGCATGAATGCATATGAACAAGACCAAAGAGACGCAAAACACCATTGGGGATGGAACAAAAAATAAAGAAACAAGAGAGTAAGCCAACCAGGAAAATAAATCACTGGTGGATCAAAAAGACCTGATTCAGAGAGGATGGTAAAATGGTTAAAGGATACACCTGTTAGAACATAGTTTGATTCTACAACCCTTAATTAGAGTTTTGATGATAACAAACACAAAAAAAAATATGCACTCTAAATTTGTGTTATTTTGTATGCAGAAGTTCTGACTGAAACAACATTAGAAGTTAAGCTACAGAAGCTTTCAAGCTGAGGTAATCAGAATGTTCTGAAGAATGATGATCAAAATCTGCGCTAAAGTAAAGGATACTCTGATTCTGAACAAAAGTCTAATATACCATCAGATCGTCACATCTCTGAGTCATCAATATTCTGAAGTAAAAGCAGCATGCAAGATTCTAGTTCTGAAGCGTTACTTTTCAATTAAGACAGTATCATATGCAACAACATCATTCAGACAAGAATCTTCTCAATATGGAAATAGCATTGAGTGTCCATTATCACGCTTTATGTTGGACAAGATTTCCACGCCTATATAAACAAGCTTAAAGGACAAATCGTTCACGATTTTGATACACGACTGCTCATACATCTTAAAAGCTGCAAACATTCATATTCACTCATACGCTCAAATTGTGTAATATATCACAGTAGTGATACAGTTTTTGTAACGGAAAACAACAGTACACAGTAAATCATTTTCTTTTGATTAAGCTAGTTTTCCTTGAGATAAATCAGGGTGTGGTTGTACTCAAGAAGACTTTAGCAGTTGTCAAAGTAGTATTGTAATCAAGTTTTGATTAGTGAATTAAGTCCTCGTTGGAGAGAGGCGAAATCACCTTGGCTGGTGGGCTGGAATAGTTTGAGATCAAATGAACCAGGATAAAAATATCGTGTCTACTGCTTTTGTTTTTAAGTTTCAATTCAACCCCCCTTCTTGTGTTTTTCACTTCTTCAATTGGTATCAGAGCGCCTGGTTCTGAGTTCATACACTTAACCATGTCAGTGCAAGATCCAAGCTTTAGAAAAACACTATGGTGGGACCAAGCCAAAACATCAATAATGACTATCAAGCGGACAAGGACAGAATCAGCGGCAAACCTCCAGTCTTTGATGGAAAAAATTTTGACTACTGGAAAGACAAAATTGAGAGCTTCTTTTTGGCTCATGATGCTGATATATGGGACATGGTAATTGATGGATACACACATCCTGTGGATGAAAGTTGTCCGAAGATAGATAGAAAAAGGATGTCTGACCACAAAAGCGTGATTTCAGAAACCATCATAAAGCCAGAACAATACTTCTCAGTGCCATCTCATACTCAGAATATGAGAAGATCTCAAACAGAGAGACATCCAAAAACATGTTTGACCCTATGAGAATGACACATGAAGGCAACATACAAATTAAAGAAACCAAGGCCCTTGCGCTCATTCAGAAATATGAAGCATTCAAGATGGAAGACAATGAATCCATAGAAGCAATGTTCTCAAGATTCCAGATTCTTGTTGTTGGGCTGAAAGTTCTTGACAAAGGATATTCTACTGCTGATCACGTAAAGAATATCATCAGAAATCTACCAAAGCAATGGAGGCCAATTGTCATTGCACTTAAGCTGACTAAAGATCTCAACAAGATATCTCTATAGGAACTTGTTAGCTCCCTCAGAAGTCATGAGATAGAGCAAGAAGAAGACGATCCTCAAGAAGCAAGGTAAGCCTATAGCATTAAAATCTAACAAACAATCTGATTCTAAGGTTTTGCAGGCTATGGAAGAAACCTCTGATGGATCCTCATCAGAAGAAGACGAATTGTCTCTTCTCTCCAGAAAGGTCAATCAACTGTGGAAGCAGAGACAAAGAAAATTCAGAAACCTAAGAAGATCAGAGAATCAGAATGAATCCTCCTCCAGATACAGAAAGTCTGAGTCCTCCTCTGGACACAGAAGATTTGAAGCTTCTTCCGGTCACAGAAAGTCAAATAACAAAGACAACATCTTCTATGAGTGCAATGGACAAGGGCACTACAAAAGTGATTGTCCAAGGCTTCAGAAGGAGAAGCCCAAAAAGAAGTTCTTCAAGGAGAAGAAGAAAAGCCTCATGGCAACATGGGACGATTCAGACACTTCTGATGCTGACTCAGAGTTAGATGATGAAAGAGCCAACATCGCTCTTATGGAAAATGTCACAGAAGACAGCAAAGCCTCTGGTTCAGACTCAGAATCAGATACAGAAGATGTATTCCCTGATTTCACTCTTAATTTTACTAAAGCTGAACTTGCAGAAATTCTGAATGAAATTCTGGAAAGGTATCAGCAGATCAGAGTCAAATCCAAGATCCTGAAAAAGGATCTTGTCTCTGACTCTGAAAGAATTGAGAGTCTGAGATTAGAAAATTCTGAGTTAAAAGAAAAGATTTTAAAATTAGAAAATGATTTACAAAACTCTCAGAAGGAAATAATCTCAGAGACTCCCAGTAATGCTGATAAGATCATCCAAGAGTATGATCACAGCTTTCAGAAGTTTCTGGCTAAAAACATAGATAGAAGCAAGATGGCTTCAATGATCTATGGAGTTAGAAGGAATGGCAGAAAAGGAATAGGATACCAAGGTAAGGTATCTCCACCTAAGAAAGTCGTGGACCTAGTTATAAAACGCACACCACTAAAATCACACTTCACATATGAGCACACACATGACCTAAAATAAACTAGTAATGATTACTCCACCAAACCAAAATTCAAATAGAATTTTGGTAAACCTAACAAACCAGGACCCAAAAAGATATGGGAACCTAAGGACAAAATTATATATGTAGCAGATATCTTTAGCAGTAAGGCTAAAACACCAGTCATGGTACCTGGACTCTGGATGCTCTCGACACATGACGGGAAGAAAGCATATGTTCCAAAGCCTGGAACTTAAACCTGAAGGCTACGTGGGCTTTGGAGGAAACCAAAGAGGGAAGATCATTGGCTATGGAACAATAGGTAATGGTAATCTTCCTTCTATCAATAATGTGCTTTTAGTTGATGGATTGATGCATAACCTATTATCCATAAGTCAATTAAGTGATAATGGTTATGATATAATCTTTAATCAAAATTCATGCAAAGCTGTTAGTCAAAAAGATGGAACTATCCTATATAATGGAAAGAGGAAAAATAACATTTATAAGATAAAACTTTCTAAACTAAAAAGTCAGAATGTAAAATGCCTTCTCTCTGTTAACAACGAGCAATAAGTTTGGCACAGAAGATTGAGGCATGTTAGTATGAGAAGAATATCTCATATTAACAAACTCAATCTGGTCAGAGGACTTCCTAATCTGAAGTTCATCTAAGATGCTCTGTGTGAAGCATGTCTGAAAGGAAAATTTGCAAAACCTGCTTTTAAATCTAAAAGTGTTGTTTCCACCTCTAGGACATTAGAACTTCTGCACATAGAGTTATTTGGACCAGTGAAAACTGCGTCTGTTAGTGGCAAGAAGTATGGGTTAGTGATTATAGATGACTATAGCAGATGGACATGGGTTAAGTTCTTAAGACACAAGGACGAGTCACATTCCGTGTTCGTTGCATTATGTAACCAAGTTCAGAATGAAAAGGATCTTAGAATTGTCAAAGTCAGAAGTGATCATGGTGGAGAATTTTAAAATAAAAAATTTGAAACATTTTTTAATGAAAAAGGAATCTCGCATGACTTCTCTTGTCCTAGAACTCCCCAACAAAATGGAGTTGTAGAATGAAAGAACAAAACATTGCAAGAAATGGCTAGAACCATGATCAATGAAACTAATATTGCTAAGATCTTCTGGGCAGAAGCAATTAACATAGCGTGTTATATTCAGAATATAATCTTTATAAGACCTATTCTTGAAAAGTCTCCATATGAATTGTGGAAGAACAGAAAGCCCAACATTTCTTATTTCCATCCTTTTGGATGCACATGTTTTATTCTGAATAATAAAGATCATCTGAACAAGTTTGACTCTAAAGCACAGAAGTGTATTATGTTAGGATACTCTGAACGCTTAAGAGGGTATAGAGTATACAATACAGAAACACAGATTGTTGAAGAGTCAATCAGTGTTAGATTTGATGATAAGCTTGACCCTTAAAAGTCAAAGCAGAATGAATCATTTGAAGATATAGAAGTTGAATTCACAGGTGCTGAAGACAACTCATCAGAAGTTCACAACAGAGACGCTCCAACAACTTTAGAAAGAAATATTACAAGTGGTCCAGTACCTTCTTTTAATCAACTCCAGAAAAGGTTATCCAGAAGCAGCATAGCTCATCCAGAAGATAAGATCCTGGGAAAGAAGGATGATCCAATCAAAACAAGATCAACATTCAGAAACTCTGAAGAATCCCTCATGGGACTGGTCTCACTGATTTAACCAATAACAATTGATGAAGCTCTTCTGGACAATGACTGTATTCTGGCAATGCAGGAGGAATTAAACCATTTCACAAGAAATAAAGTATGGGATCTGGTTCCCAAACCAAAAGGATTCAACGTCATTGGAACAAAGTGGGTGTTCGGAAACAAACTGAATGAGCAAGGAGAAGTCATAAAAAATAAAGCAAGACTAGTGGAACAAGGTTATAGTCAGCAAGAGGGGATAGACAATACATAAACCTTTGCTCCAGTCGCCATGTTAGAATCTATCAGACTCTTAATCTCATTTGCTGTAAATAATAGTATCAGTCTGTATCAGATGGATGTCAAAAGTGAATTCTTAAATGGTTACATAGATGAATAGGTATATGTCCACCAACCCCCTAGGTTTGAAAATTCCAAACACCCAGAATAAGTTTTCAAACTAAAGAAGTCACTTTATGGTCTGAAACAAGCTCCCAGAGCTTGGTATGAAAGACTAAGTAACTTCCTGTTAGAAAAGGAATTCACCAGAGGGAAAATGGACACAACCTTGTTCTGTAAGAAATTTAAGAATGACATTTTAGTTTGTCAGATTTATGTAGATGATATCATTTTTGGATCAACTAAACTTTCCCTGGGAAGAGAATTTGCTAAGTGCATGCAGGCAGAGTTTGAGATGAGCTTAATGGGGGAACTTAAATTCTTCCTGGGAATTCAGATAAACCAAACTCCAGAAGGGACTTACATTCATCAGAGCAAATATATAAGAGAACTTCTGAAGAAATTTGATCTTTCAGAATGTAAGCCCTCAAAGACTCCAATGCATCCCATGTGCATTATGGAAAAGGAAGAGGTAAGTAAAAAGGTAGAACAGAAAATCTATAGAGGTATGATTGGATCTCTCCTTTATCTGACGGCTTCAAGGCCTGATATTTTATTCAGTGTTTGCTTATGTGCTAGATTCCAATCAGATCCTAGAGAATCTCACTTAATAGCAGTTAAGCAAATTTTCAAGTATTTGAAAGGTACTACTAATCTGGGTTTGTTTTATAGAAAATCCAATAAATACAACTTAGTAGGATACTGTGATGCTGACTTTGCTGGAGACAGAGTAGAGCGTAAAAGCACTTCTGGAAGCTGCCAGTTTCTGGGAGACAACCTGATATCATGGACCAGCAAGAGACAGTCCACAATTGTGTTGTCAATAGTAGAAGCCGAATACATAACAACTGCTGGATGTAGCACTCAAATGCTCTGGATGAAAAGTTAACTCGAAGACTTTAACATAATTGAGAGTAACATTCCTATCTTTTGTGATAACACTTCTGCCATATGTCTATCCAGAAATCCCATTTTGCATTCTAGGGCTAAGCGTATAGAAACAAAACATCACTTTATTAGGGATTATATTCAGAAAGGAATTCTTACTTTAAAATTTATTGACACAGACCATCAATGGGCTGATGTGTTTACAAAACCCTTTTCTGAAGATAGATTCAATTTCATTCTGAAACATCTCAGTATGAAATTATGTCCATAATAAAATGTTTTATTTGCATATTCTAACCCTCAGAACTTTATTGTTTTCTGTGAACATCTGATCAACTTGTCTTCAGAAGTTAGGAGTACAGTTGCCTCAGAATCTATCTATGAAGATCTGAACTTTTCATTTCAAGGATAGAGGCGTGCAGTTCACACCATCAAACATCTGTCATCCTCTCACAAGCTACCTTCTGAGGCTGAACAGGCATTCAAATTTTGAAGAGTCCAAGGCTCTGATTGGATGCATTGAGACACTTGTGAGTGGTAACTGTTCAATATCTCTCTAAATCCCCTAATTTCAGGTTTCATTAATTCAGTATAATCATTACTTATTTTCTCTTTCTTACTGATTATGTTTTCTAAAGAACTTATATAAACTCAATTTACTATTTCATTCATTCACTTTTTACCACCTTCAATACTCTCTCTTGCTCTAGTTTTTCAAAAACCCCTTCTATCAATTTTCTTCAAAGAATCCGTGTGAACAATGGCATCCTTATCAAGTCTCAAGAATCTCAACAATGCTCCTGGTTCTTCATCAACTGGACAATATAAGGATCCCATTAGAACACTACTCACTTCGGTCGGCAACCTTGAAGTTCTCTGTGAATTGATCTTCGATTTTGAAAGCTTACAAGAAAATGGGTTTAATCTGTATAAAGATGTAACTGCACGGGGATGGAACAGATACTTTGATCATCTGTTGGGTCCAGCTTTTCCCATTCTTGTTAAAGAGTTTTGGATTCATGCTACTTCATCCAACCACCAGGTCACATCATATTTTATAGGGAAGAAGATAGTGATTACAAAATATTTGATTGGGAAACTCATTGGATATAATGGCAGCGGAGTCAGATGCATTGATATGGCTGATACGTGTTCTGACCTAAAATCCATTGCTAGGGTCATCTTCACTTCTGGACAGCCATCCAGCAAGATCAGAGACTTGAAAGATCATTACATAATCTGGGCTAGAATAATTATGGGATGTATCAATCACAGGAACCCTACAAGCTCTCCTGATTACATCAATATTGATCAGCAGCTTCTGATATACTTCATTGCAAAGAAGACCAAAATAAACCTTCCACATTTGCTCTTCAACCATCTCAGAACAAGTGTGAAAGAGACAAGAGAAGAAGAAAGAACTAAGAGGGATTGGATTCCTCTAGGAAGATTGATTTCAGATATTCTAACGGAAAACAGGATGATAGAACATCTGACAGAGGCTCAAGAAATCAACACTTTGGAAGCAACTGCTGGGAAACCTCTGAATGCCAAGAATCTGAAGAAAATGAAGATTATTAAAAGCATTAAGAAGGAACCAACAATTTCTTCTCATGAGGTCATAACTTCTAGGAGAATCCCTCTGAAGGATTTTCCACTATTCTCTAAGATAGATGCCTCTACAGAAATTATAGTAAGATACCTTGAAGCTTGCAAGGAAGATGAGACTATTCCTGAAATCAACATGCAATACCTGCACAAGCCATCTCCAGAGGTTGTGCTAAAGAAATCTAAAAAAAGGAAGGCAGCAGGAGAAGGATCCTCTCAGAGGACACCCAAAGCTGCGAAAAAGAAAGGTAACACATCTTTTGTTTCTGTTGTAGAATCAATAGCTATTCCAACATCTGAAACCATTCCCCCTCAACCAACGGAAAATCTTTCACCCCAAACATTTGAGGATTTTGACATAGAGTTTGACACATCTGTAACTCTTCGAAATTTCTTAAATGAACCTCACTCCCCCAATCCAAATCCAGAACAACATCAACCAGAACTTGCAAGAGTTCTCTTTGATATTGAACTGTTTGATCAAGAGTCGGTTGAGACTAACAGGAAGTTCGCTGAAACAAATCATCAAGTAATTTCCAAATTAACAAGTTTGTGTAACTTTTTAGGTGATCCCCCAGCGCCTATTCGACAGGCACCACCTGCTCGACTAGATGCCCCTGGTCAAATAGACATGGGGGCAATACAGGATGAAACCATCCATCAGGGGCAAATGGTAGTGCCTCCAAGGTATTTGATGGTCGATCCACCCATGGTATTAGTAGATTGACATCAAGAGGCTGACCAAATTGTCGAGCAAATGCGAAAAGAAAACTTAGCCGTTGAAAATAATTTAACCACCATTGTCGAAAGAATTATGGCCAGAAATGGCATGAATACCGCACTCCAAAGGCCAACATATTCCTCCCCTTTGTCTGAATATATTTTATAGACTGAAAACCCTAGAGGTTGGAAAATCCCTAAGTATACAAAATTTAGGGGAGAATCTGTAGAGTCGACGGTGGAACATATTTCTAGATATCTAACTGAATCTGTGGATATGTCGAATAATGAAAACTTAAGGGTAAAGCACTTTCCTTCTTCCCTTACTAAGGCGGTTTTTACATGGTTTACCACTTTACCCCGAAATTCGATTGACTCATGGACAGAGTTGGAAAAACTTTTCCATGAATAATTTTATGAGGGTCATTCGAAAATTAGTTTGGTTGAATTATAAAACATTAAAAGAAGGTTTGCTGAAACCATTGATGATTATCTAAACAGATTTAGGTCTTTAAGAGCAAGATGCTTTACTCAAGTACCAGAACATGAGCTGGTTCAAATAGCTGCTGGAGGTTTAGATTATTCCATTAGGAAGAAGATAGATCCAATCTTTGTGAAAAGTATGTCACAACTAGCTAATAGAGTTCGACATATAGAAGGTCTGCGACTAGAAAAAGTTAGACATACTAAGGCTAAGACTAGAAAAGAAAAAGTAACCTTCATAGATTATGATGACACGAAACCCATTTGTGAGGCTGACTATACCTCACCAATATAGGTAGAGGTCGACTTGGCTGAAATGAAGCCAGGGCCAGCCTATGAGTGTAAATCATTATTTCCTGCTAAGCGAAAGAATACGGTTGAAAATAACACAAAATTCCCAGAAAACACTTATACGTTTGATGTCACTAAGTGTGAAGAAATTTTTGATTTACTCGTTAAAGATGGTAAAATTTTAGTACCCCCAGGTGCTAAATTACCACCATTAGAACAACAACAGAAAAGAGGTTTTTGTAAATTTCATAATTATCTTGGTCACACAACCTCTCAATGTTATCTTTTCAGGGATCTCGTGCAAAAGGGAAGGCTGAAGTTTGCTGCCAGAAAGATGAAGATCGATACAGATCCTCTCAGGAAAGAAGAGGCTTTATTTCTCGACCCAGTGAGCATCAATATGGTGGAAATCACTGAATTTCGTGAAAACAATATGGTCGAAGAGGGAACTAGAGAGAGTCCTGATGTCGGCCTAACATATGTGTACCTAAGGCCTGAGGAAGATTTGTTGGACTTCCTGTATCGCTGTAAGAATAAGGGTTCACAAGCTTGCTTGTGTCCTAGATGTGGCGCTTTGACCGACAAGATAGCTGCTGAAAATTTCCAGAAGCTACAGTTAGAGAAGAACAGGACCAAGCCCCACAATCAAAGGTTCCCTACAACTAGGGACCCAAGGAGAACTATGGGAAACTCGCATGTTAATCCTAGGAGTTATATTCCCTCAGTGAAAGCTCCTAACGGGACCTGGATTAAACCCCAAGGGAGAAAAAGCGCACCAATTGAGGGGGCACCAAGTAGGGGGAAGTCGGCGATTGATTACCGACATGAATTCAAGTCAGAGAAGAAAAGCCACATTTTTGAAAACTACATGGGAAAGAATCCCATGACTAGGACCCAATGGAGACGCTTCCAGTGTCGAAAGCAAGTTGAGAGGCAACCGGCTGCTGGCCAATTTGCTACGAACAAAGGTGGAAATCAAAGGCAGTACCAGGTGAAAGTCGATTCCTCCGTGAAAGAGCGAATCAAAGAATTCATGAATCGACCAGCTGTCAAAGGTTCTGAGGAGGCCACTGATGATTTTGATTCTGACTCTGACGAGAGTTTGAATATTTTAGTCAACATGGTATCAATTCTACCAGCAGAATATGACAGCTTGACAGAAGTATAGGATTCCACAGATAGGGATGCTGAAGAGATGGCTTTACACAAGCCAACGTCCTATTTTGTCATGAACAATGGTTCCATTAAGAACCAGGATGCTTTCTTCGAGAAACCAGATATGGCGATGAGAAGACACTTAAAGCCCCTTTTAATAAGGGCTAGAGTCGAAGGGGTTGCTATCAATAAAGTGTTGGTAGATTGTGGTGCTACGGTAAACATTATTCCATACCACATGTTGTAGAAAATCAGTAAGTATTATACCGATGTTAGATCACATAACATAGTCTTGTCAGACTACGAAGGAAGAACTAGGAACACCATGGGTGTAATCCAAGTAAACATCACTGTCTGCTCATTACCAGGCCTACTATTTTCATGGTAATTCAAGGCAAGCCAAGTTACAATCTCCTAGTAGGGAGAGAATGGCTTCACGGAGTGGGGGATGTGCCATCCTCCGTGCACCAACGTTTGGTGATCTGGAGGGAAGATGGTATAGTCGAAAATATCAAAGCTGATCAAGGGTACTTTATCAAAGATGTGAACAATGTCGGAAAGAAGCAGTTCGACTGGAAATTGGCTAATATTTCCCCATGCCAACCTGCTGAAGAAGTTTATGCCAACCTTGATGAAGCATTTGTCTCATTGAAGTTACATGAAACCCATGGTTTTATGTGGGATGTGGAACCTCTCGAGGATCTATACTGTGTGAACCGGTCGATAGGCTGGGGGGACATCAGTGATGATGTCTAAGCTTGATGCTCTAAACAAGATTTTGGTGTATATCGCCGAGAGTAAAATAAATTCGGCACTAGAAGCTGAAGAAAATATGGTTGTCAAAGCCAATGAAACACAAGTTCTAAATGAAGGAACCACTTTGGCTATGGAACCAAAGATACCAGGTATACTAGTGATGGTCGAAGAAAACGTCGATAAGCAGCGTCTGGACTGCATATATGACGAAGAACCCTTAGGCTTCGAAAATGATCCAATGGTACCCGAAAAGATGTAGCCACAAGACCCTTTAGAAGAGATAGATATTGGAGAAAAAGGGGATAAAAGACCAACTTATATCAGCGTCAACATCGACCCAAAGTTGAAATTTGAGGTAATATCTTTATTAAAACAATTTAAAGACTGTTTTTCTTGGGACTATAATGAAATGCCATGTTTAAGCAGGGAGCTAGTAGAACTAAAATTACCGATAAAGGCTGGAAAGAAACCATGAAGCAGACACCCAGATGTTTTGCTCCATCCATAATGTCGAAAAACAAAGAGGAGGTAGAATGACTACTCAAAAGTAGATTCATAAGACGGTGTTTCGCTACCCTGGGGCACTGGGAACCTATGAATGGGTTGCCATGCCATTCGGTTTAAAAAATGTCGGAGCGACATATCAAAGGGTAATGAATTCTATGTTTCTTGATTTTATTGAAGATTTCATGCAAGTTTACATTGATGATATTGTAATAAAGTCAAATAGTAAACCAACTCATCTGCAACACCTTCGAAAGTCCTTCGAAAGGATGAGAAAACATGGATTGAAAATGAATCCATTAAAATGTGCTTTTTGTGTGCAGGCAGGTGACTTCCTTGGCTTTGTGGTGCATAAAAAAGGCATAGAAGTAAATCAAAGTAAGAGCAAAGCCATCATGGATGTCAGACCATCGTCGACCAAAAAGGAACTTCAATCTTTGTTGGGCAAGATAAATTTCCTAAGGCATTTCATCTCCAACTTAAGTGGAAAAACCAAAGTGTTTTCACCACTACTTCGACTAAAAAATGAAGATTTCATTTGGAAAGAGGAGCATCAAGAGGCTTTCAACAAAATCAAAGACTACCTGGTAAAGCCTCCAATATTGGCACCTCCTGTTAGACATAGGCCTATGAGGTTATATATTGCAGCCTCAGATACGACTATAGGTAGTATGTTAGTCCAACAGGACGAAAAAGGTGCCGAGAGACATGTGTATCATCTTAGTCGAATGCTAAATAATCCTGAGACTAGGTATAATGATATAGAAAAATATGTCTTTTCTTGTACTTATCTTGTATTAAACTAAAGCAATATATAAAGCCTGTTGATGTGTATGTATCTTCTCATTTTGATATTATTAAGCACATGTTATCCAAACCAATTTTACATAGTCGAATTGGTAAATGGGCTTTAGCATTAACAGAGTATTCTCTGACTTACATGCCCTTAAAAGCAATGAAAGAACAAGTAGTGGCAGATTTTTTGGTCGACCATTCAATGGTTAGCATGCCTCAAAATTATCAAGATTTAGTGCCATGGAAGCTATATTTTGATGGTTCTAGCAATAAGAATGGAGTTGGAATAAGAGGAATTATAATTTCTCCCAGTGGAATTCCAGCAGATTTCAAGTATAAAATCGACGGTATGTGCACAAATAATGAAGCAGAATATGAGTCCTTAATAACAGGACTTGAACTGCTGCTGGATTTGGGGGCAAGGAACGTCAAAATTATGGGAGACTCTGAATTAGTGATTAAACAAGTATCAAAGGAGTACAAATGTGTTAACGAAAATTTAATCATGTATTTTGTGATTACCATCAGATTACTAAAACAATTCGAACAAGTAAGTATTGGACACATACCTCGAAGAGAGAACGAAAAGGATAATGACTTAGCACAAGAAGCCTCAGGATACAAGAGAGATCAAAATGAAGAACTTACCCAAGTAAGATAGAAAGTTCGAGCAACGCTATTATCCCCTTCAGATTTGTCGACCGTGAAGTTATGGGGTATAGACGCCGAAAATTTTCAAAATTTAGCCATTGACAATGGACAAGAGAATGATTGGTGAAAGCCATTGGCTAAATATCTACGCATTCCCACGGGGTCGATAGATTGTAAGATCAAGTATCGTGCTCTCAGTTATGTTTTAATAGAGAACGAATTACTTAAGAAAACGGCCGAAGGAGTTTTGTTAAAATGCCTTGGAGAAAGTGAGGCATACGTGGCAGGGTCAAGTGTGCATAGTGCAGCATGTGGTGCACATCAAGCAAGACATAAAATGGAACGGATTTTGGTACGTTCAGGCGTCTTTTGGCATTCAATGCTAAAAGATTACATAGAATTTGCTAAAGGTTGCCAAGAATGCCAGATGTATGGGGGCATACAACATGTCCCCGCAAGCGAATTGCATGCAGTTATAAAGCCCTGGCCATTCAGAGGATGGGCTTTGGATGTGAATGGAGAAACAAAACCAGCATCATCAAAATAGTAAAGATATATTTTAGTCGGTATTGATTACTTTACAAAATGGGTTGAGGCAGTAGCTTTAACTAACGTAGACCAAGAAGTTGTTATTAATTTTATACAAAATTACATCATTTGTCGGTTTGGAATTCCAGAAACAATTACGACCCACCAAGGAGCGGTGTTTACCGGAAGAAAAATGCAAGAATTTGCATAAGAAGTTGAAATTAAGTTGTTAACTTCTAACCCCAACTATGCTCAAGCAAATGGCCAAGTCGAAGATGCCAATAAAGTGATAATTAGTTTAATTAAGAAGCATGTAGGAAAGAATCTAAGGAATTGGCATAAGACATTGGATCAAGCCTTATGGGCGTGTAGAAATTACCCTAAGGAAGCAACAAGAACCACTACATTTCGACTTGCATATGGGCATGATGCAATATTACCAGTGGAGATACATGTCCAATCGATTAGAATCCAAAGATAGCATGAAATACCATTTGAGGATTACTGGAATATGATGGCAGACGAGCTTGTCAACATAGACGAGGAAAGGACGTTGACCCTTGATTCATTAATAAGATAGAAAGAAAGAGTTTCCAGAGCTTACAACAAAAAGGTAAAGGATAAAATATTTGCTGTCGATGATCTAGTATGGAAAGCAATATTGCCTATGGACAAAAATGATAGGGTTCTAGGGAAATGGTCCCCAAATTTGGAAGGACCTTTCAAAGTGATATAAGTATTTTCAAATAATGCATATGAGCTTGAGGAGTTAGCCCCAAATCGACAGATCATAAGGGTAAATGGCAAGTACTTAAAAAAGTATAAGCCCACTCTTCAAGAAATCAAAATCTCGACGGAATAAATATTCATCGAACCAACGAGCCGGTAAATTTTGTGGAGACCATCAAATTCAAAACACGCATAAAATATGGAGATTACATATAAAACGAAAAAATAAAGGATTCGTTAAAATTTGGCTTAAAGCCATGAAGAAATTACAAGATTGTTGTTACAATGGTTAAAAATGCTTAAATTTGGCTTGGAACGACTCAAGTTCTGTTTCAACAAAAGAAATTGCGTCACTTTCCGCCACGGAATCCACAACCATATGCTCAGCTTTTGCTTGGATGGGATTAATCGCGTTGTTGATCTCTTCCTCTTTCTTGGTGATTAATTCCAATTCCTTGTTAAGAACAGAAATCTGGTTACAGATTTCACCAGCTCTGTTTCGTTTGGGAATCAATTCCTATTTTTTCTCTTCAACCATTGCTAACAAACCATTGATTTTTTCAGAAACATGCACCACCACATCCAACTTTTCTTTCACAAAGGCTTCCTTCGACTAAAAAGATGCCTCATTTGCTCGAATTTTTTCAACATTCTGGCATAGAGGGATGAAAAGTTTCTCAAACACCGTTATCATCAACCTGGCTGATTCAGACATATTGAGTCCTTTCATTTTAGCAAGAACTACTGAGAGTTTTGGCCCAAGAGTTGGATCAGAATGGAGCAGATGAGGCAAATCTGGATTTAAAGCGTGAGTCCGAATTTTAGCCATCAGATTCTTGGCTTTAACTGCTTCAGGACTCATCTTGTCATTATGCGCTTGAGATGGGTTGGAGTCAAAAGAAAGAGTGTGATAGCTCACAAAGCGACACAACTTAGCAATTGCCTCTAGACCAGAAGGATTGACTCCCATGTTTTTTAACTTAATTGGTGAGTCGGCCTTTGTTCTCCCAGAAGAAATGATAGGCGTTCCTTGCGTGCTCTTAGGGGGGGGGGGGAATTCAGAAAGTGGTGGCATTTTTACTTGCTTCTGAATCCTGCAGGGAATCTGAAAGGCTAGAATAAGAACTAGTCGAACTATAAACCTAATGTTTGGCAAGACTAATGACTGAGTCAGAGTCACTAAGAGTAGCCGGAATAGTCAGGTCGATAAACTCACCATCAGCGAAGTCAAGATTTTCATGATGGTGAGGGGAAAAAGCTTCTGACAGAGGGGTGTAGTCAGGTACACATTGTTGTTGATCAAAGGAGTTGACCTAAAGAAAGTAAGAAAGATATTAGTTGAAACAAATTCAACAAGAAGAAAACGAAAGAAACTAGAAAACAACCAGCTAATACTTGTGTCGACGGATCAAGATCGACAAAAACGTCCTTGGCTGAAACGTTAGTGAGATTTCTCGCTGGGATTTGAACCTCATTAACCCCAAGGGCACGATTTAGGGTAACCAGAGCTGTGTCGACCACGATGGTGTCAGTGCCCAAATCCAAAGTGGCTTCAGGACTTTTGACCAAAGCCATATTACGTCTCCTCCTTGTAATGAGAGGAATTTCGACGTCAGCTGGCTCCTCTGTTTCATCAATGACTTTAAAGCCAACCTTTGCCTCAGCACCTTGGGGTATAGGTGTCTTTGTCTTCTTCTTTTTCTTTTTCGCCTCGCCTTCGGTGGAGGAATCTCTTTTCCTCTTATAACTTTTGCATTTGTGGGAATGTTGAGAGAGCTGAACATCAGGTGATGGCTATAGTATCAAAGAAAGATGTAAGTAAATGAAATGGTGTTAGTCTAATGGAAGTTTTGAATCGACCGAATATACCTCAGCCCGCTCAAGAGTATGTTTTTTGTCCTTCTTAGACATTTTGGATTTATCAGAGGGAGCAGTAAAATCCACTGAGCGTTTTTGACTCTGGAAAACAAGGGAAATATCAATACAAGTTTAGGGTGTAAACAATATAGAAACAAGAAGTATATAAATATACCCACCAAAGAAGCCTTCTTGAGTGAAGAAGAAATGATTTCATCGTCGGAAGGTGTATGGTCAAGAATGATCTACAAAAATTAAGCTGAGTCAGATATGCAAAAATCAAGAATGGTAGCTGATAGAAAGTTGAAGTTTAAACCTGACGATTTGAAGGTTTTGGTTTTCCGACAGAAACGGCTCCCGCCTGATCTATTGGTATAGCTATAAGACAAGTGTAAGACAATCAGATAAGTAACTAAAGTAAAACAGGCAGGGGGGTAAAACTTTACAGAAATCGTTACCAATTTGTGTAATCGAAAGTACTCTAACATATCGGAGATCATAATGAAGATGCCCCAAATAGTTAGGTAAGTAATACTTCGTCGGTACCAATCTATTGGCATTTGTCCTATAGGCATTTTGCATATCCGGTATAGAGAAATACCACCAATCAGGAATAGGTGGGCCAAAGGCCAAGGCCAAAGGGCTGGATGGCAAAGGAGGAAATTGGATGTTTCCAAAATGAAGAGCGTAAAGATATTTATCTTTCGCATAACCAGGAATTTTCAATGTCAAGATCCTATCGGTTACCTTCTCCTTTAATTCGACAGCGGCCTCATAAATGGTCTGACGAAGATCATTAGGTTGATACACAATTCGGAAATAATTCTGGAAAGCTCGAATTTGTTTAACATGAGTAATCTTGCATTTGGTCGCCTTTTCCTGCAAGTTTGAAAAAGTTGTGTTTAGTTCAGTCAGCTTAGCACTAGAATCACCAAAGAATGTAACAAAATACGTCTGCCACCAAGTTTCTAATTCTTTGGTGCAGTAAAAAGACGGTTGGAAAGGAGTGAGAGTGAGTGTGGGCCTCCGTTCCCATAGATTCCCTATATCATCCTTTATCATTTCGAAGGGTGGGTCAATTGTGATGTCGACTAGCAGCCCATGTGAATTGAACAAAGATTTAGGAACAAGTTGACAGAGGCCAAATTGTTGAGCCACCAAGTTAGGCTGGTAAGCGACCAAACCTGGGTTTACACCGACAATCACAGTAGATAAAAATTGAGGAGTCAAGTAACGCCTCTAAAGGATTAACGAATTTTTCCTGTCCTCTTCTCTCGTGGGTGGAAACACCTTAGTAAACCATTATGGGCCATCTGGTCTAGCATAGAAAGGGGCCATTGAGGGGGTGAAGTCGACTCTAGTAAGCATAATGGTGAACAGAAGCCTGAAAACTTCAGGATTTGGGGAGCCTTTGTCGATAGGAGTCAGAGGCAGAAGGAGTTGCCAGACGATATGGCTTTGAGATAGAGGACATGCCACCATTCTATTTCTAAAAGGCTTAATCTCCTCAGAGAAAGTGGCATTTAACCATAGCTGCAAGAGCCAGAAGGGACCATGGACTAGAACGTTCTTTTTCTTTGGATTATTGGGGTCGAAACGCTTTATTTGGTTAGCAGCATCAGTCAAAGCTTCATATAGGGAGGACAAAATCAGCTGGCCTAGAGCAACGTTTTCACCCACGTGCAACTGGGTAGCCAGATAAGAGAATTGTTTGGCCACCTGCATTGACCTGGAACAGAAAATGAAGCAAGATAGCCACAAGGTCAGGAACGCCACATGCTCTTCACCAGTTACAGGACCAGAGGTTTGAGCAGGATGGTCGATGAAATTGTTATACGTAGGATTTCTAGCTTCACCCACATCAAACCTTATTGGTACAGGTTCAACATCTCTATAGTTTAAAACCGTACCAGATGGTTTCAACCTAGTTATAATGGCGACGTCGAGCAAGGTAGGAGTGATCATACCACATTTATTATGAAAGGTGTTGGTTGACCCCTCCCAGAAATATATGACAGCTAAGAGCATACCACTAGAATAGGGTTGACCACAGCGAGAAAGTTCCAGCATGGTATATATACCCATCTTTTTCCACTGGTCTCCTTTGACAGCTTCTAAACGTGTCATCCAAGCAGCAAATTTAGGGCAACGAAGAGGTGGTGCGGTCCTAAAGTTCCAATCAACGTATTTGCGTGATATAGGGTTTGGAGAGGAGATGATGGGTCTGGTAGCGGTACTAGTGGGAAAAAACTCCTCCTTATCATCTAAGTAGATTTCATAGGGTGCATCAGCTGGAAGCGTTCCTAAAAAGGTTAAGGGTTTCTCCTCGAGAGATAAAGGGATAAGTACCTGAGACTTCCAGATTTTGGCTTTCTCCTCAGCAAATGGAGGTTCTGGTACATAGCCTTTTCCGTCGACAAGGCTCAGTTGAAGAGAGACAGCTGGAGAAGAGGTTTGAACTTTTACATTCGCCATTGTTGAAGATTGAAGGAGGATGAAGATGAAGAACAACGATGGTGTGTAGTTTCTGGGTTTTTTGTCTTCTAAAAGTGTAAGGGATTGAAGAATTGAAGGAGAATATAAAAAATGGGGAATAAGGGTATTTATAAACCTTGAGGAAAGATGAAATAATGGGAAAATCTTTTGTGATTTCCCAAGTTCAAATCACGTCAGTTAGTGGGACGCGTGCCACAAGACCAACGCAAGTTAGTGGGCCACGTTTCCCACTAAAAGTGCAATGATGGCAAGCAATTAATGTCCCACGTCTCGAAACTGAAAAGCGTGGGATACTACCATGATTACGTGACGTCACAGAAAAGACAGAACATTAATGTTCACTTTTTGAGAAATGGAAATGATTTGGTCGAATGGTAAAACCAACGCTTCAGAGATGCCATGATCTCATATTAGTCGAAATTCGAAAATGGCATCTCTGGGGGATTTTTGTTACCCTGGAAAATATTAAGGAATTCAAGTGCATGTGATAAATGAAAATACTCTCATAAGTTAAAAGGCACCCTCCAAAATAAGGGTTTTTTGGGAAACAGGAGCCAATATGTGAAAAGTTGGTTTTTATTAAGTCAGATTTAATGCTAGCAAGGAGCCATATTGAAACTGTCAAAAATTGGATCACATCGACTAGGAAGAAATAATAGAATGTGTCAGGAGGATCAAATTGGTTTGGTCGACCAAAAGGATAAAAGAGAAGGACTTGGTCG
This sequence comes from Vicia faba, assembly GCA_948472305.1. Classification (NCBI taxonomy): domain Eukaryota; kingdom Viridiplantae; phylum Streptophyta; class Magnoliopsida; order Fabales; family Fabaceae; genus Vicia; species Vicia faba. The sequence continues at coordinate 1,244,264,780 of OX451738.1, forward strand.
AAGGTGGTATTAGTCGACAAAGAAGGGTATCTTAGACTTAGAGAAAGCGTGATTATTCTCTGCCAGAAAGAAAGCATCGAAGCAAGGAAGAGGAAGTTTATGTTCAAGAAGCTTAGAGGAAACATGGGAAGTTACCAACAACCCACGACGTGTTCAAGCACCAAATAAGTGGAACTTCAAAATTATGAGCGGTTACTGGCAATCCACGACGTGTTTTGAGCGCCAAAGACGTAGCAGCATCTATTGAGGCAGTTACCTCAAGATGTTAATATTAGCCGTAGATTTTATTTAGGTAGTTACTTTTGTAAACATTATAAATAGGCAGATTTTGTGTAATTTAGGTGTGTTCACTTGTACTCTCAAATCACTTGGCAAACTCTCTCATTCCAAGCGTCAGTAAATCAAGAGTGAAGAGTGCTTGATGTAAGTGAATTACCATCTTTATTTCAATGCAAATCTTTTATTTTTCAGTTATATCTCTTGAGTGTTTTATATGTTTTCTCTTTGCTATCGAGCAAGATCTATACGTTGTCTTCTATTTTGCACGAACAATTCGACACTATCTGTGGGTCATGAGTCACCTGTCAGTTAGTTTAGTGAGTCTCATTTTGTACAAATATCTTATGTCGGTCACGAGTTACCAAGAAGTCGATTAAACCATAGTGTGGAAAACCATTGCACCCGTTTCCCCAGTCAAAAGAAAGACATTTCTCTTGACTAACATTTCGACGGAATAGGTGTGATAATAAAAATCTTAGCACGCGTCTTAAGATCAACTGGTCGATCTCGCAAGTTACCCTCAGTTTTAGGACTTTGGGAGGACCAGCGGTTGTTTACCATTTTCTGCAGTAAAAAATATCTCACGCGTTTCTTGATGAAAATAAAAAATGTAAACAATATCTCACGCGTTTCATGAAATGATGCATTATTGAAAGAGAAAATAGCGCGTGAAAATTGTTGTACGAAAATGGTTTTTAGTTGAACAATTGAACAAACAGTTTTCAACTTCAAATTTCTCCTTCAATTCTCCACCAAATCAAACTATCCAAACATCAAAATTCATCACAAAAATGAAAGGAACGTGAATATGCTACTAGATTTTTCAAAAGACTTATGGATTGAGAAGAAACACAAGTTGTAGTTATGAGAGAGAAATTATGGAGCACCTACCTTGTGAAACAAATTTGTTGATGCTTGAGCTCAAATAAAGAGCTAGCAATCCAGAGATCCTTGACTTAAAGATTCAAAGAATAATTAATGGAGAGAGATGTAATGGAAGCTTTGGAGGAAAATGAAGGAAGCTTGCTTGAGATTCAAAGTGAGAAGAAGAATTCTGAACTTGCAGAGAGAGAAGAGCTCAGTGAGGAAGAGAGAGATAACTTGTGTGATTTCTGTCTAGCCCCCTAAAATCGAATTAGGCCGGCCTTCTTTTTATAGAGTGAGAAATGAAAGTGAGGGTAGAAATGAGAAAATGAAAAGTTAGAGTGAGGTGGTGAGGTGTGTTGCATTTTATTCTATTGCCTGACTTTAGAATGTCATTTTGGACAAATGAGGATAACATGGGGAGTGAGCTGGTAGGATCGTGTTTGGTGTTGTGACAAATCTCACGCATTTGCAAGCAAGTTTAGTTGATAGCATGACTACATATTTGGCCTATGGTATCTCCAACCATAGTGTAAGAAATGCAACAAAGTTTAAAACAAAAATAGAGAGGGCATAACATAATCTAACTTTGATGTTCAAAATTTTTTAAAACGAAGCTTGAATCAATGATATGATTGGCTATGAATGCATGCTCGTGAATTGTATGATAAAATGTCAAGCCTGACTGGGTAGTCCATGCGCGCGACATGCCTTGTGTTGGGCAAAACAAAAATCATCTTGCATGGTACCTACCTCCCATAATTATATCTTGAAATGTAGGAACTATTTTGAGAAATTTCCTGAAACAAAGTTGTTCCTCACATTTAGGGCTTGATCTTTGCTGTTGAACATTTTTCCAAATAATGAAAACTTCAAATAGAAAAGTGATGATGAATGTGTGCCCATGAACTATTTGATGAAATATCTAGCCAGGCGCGTGCATGACATGCCTTGTGTTGGGAAAAAATGACAACTTAAAGCTCTAAATCCTAAGCATTGTATCTCCTTCTACCCTTGACCATTTAAAATGATTCTTAAATCAAATGGACATTCAAAATTAGCCATGAAGAAATCAAATTTTTGTATATATTCAAAAAAATCACTAAGTGTCCAGAAATTTCCAAGCTCAATAACCTTTTCTCCTTTCACATTTTGGACTTGAGGTCTCTAATACAAAGTTGAAGAATTTTGTATCCTCTTTCCAGGCATATAATGTTTGTATATTTTCAATAAAAATTGAGAAAGTTATGACCAATCGAAGTTCAGCACTATGAACATAGAAAAAATCCAAAATTTCAAATAACTTCCTTGACAAGTTATCTTCAACTTACATTTCCTCTTTATTTTATGCCACCATTGGCCATGAAATATGAAAATAGGGACATTTAATTGATATTTGACCAAAAGTCCCCTTGGTCAACAATGGACATTGGTTGACTTCTGACAAAATGACTAATTTACCCTTTTTGGTCAATTGAGCCTTTCCAAACCAAAATTGATGATCAAATTTATAATCATAGATGCTCATGAACATGTAGAGAAACATGGAATCAAGTATTGCCCAAAAATTCATAGGTTTCATGAATAAATTCCAAATCCTCGTTTTGATCCTCCGTGCTAGAAGATGGTAAGATACATGTAATTGTGCCATTATCTACAAGATGACATTAAAAAAGATATATATATATATATATATATATATATATATATATATATATATATATATATATATATATATATATATATATATATATATATACATATTTTGGTGTTAGTCAAAAGGATATATGTGCAAAATACACAATTCAAGATGCCTGGTGATCCCTCATGGACAAACCTAAAGATAGGATGAAGTAGGAGAAGTACACAAACCCTAATGTGTGATTTTGTTGCATTGTGATGGTATGAGATGATAGAGGAATCTTAGGGGCAAAAATTGGGGTACCACACCTACGTGTCTACTTGAACCAATGAAAGCGTGACAAATGAAATGTTGTGATTGTTCTGACTTTTCTGACTTTAGTGCATGCTTGTTGACCATTGTTGCACTCTAGTGTTCAATCATCTTCCACCTTCAGATTACGAAAGGCACGTCAGCCAATATGCATCCTCAGGTCTAAGAAGATTGAGCAGGGGCAACTGTTGTACCCCAAAATTTGCCCTCCCATATTCTTCAAAATTTGCAAAGAGCATGCTTCAAAATTCCCCAAGGGTTGCACAGTTCAAGGGCCTCCTAACAGTCAAGAACTAGGGTTTTGGTTCTGGCAAAGTAATTGAAGTTTCCAAGGGTCCAATCAAGTCCCACATGCCTATAAACATGGTCAAGAATCCTCATACCAAGTTTTAAGACTTACAGCACAAAATTGCACAGTCAAAAACCCTAATTGCCCAACAGTCAACTGCAGGGGCAAAATGGTCATTTGACAGTCAAAAGTCAAAAATTTTGGTCAACATCTTATTTTGAAGCCACAAACATCATTTGATCAATACTTGATCATGATTCTCAAAGTATGGCTCAAAAAGTCTCAAGATGCAAAAGTTTCCATATTTGGACAGTTGAAAAAGTCAACTGTAACTTGACCAAGGCATAACTTCCACATGGTTTATCAGAAAAATTCCATCCAAAGCTCATTTTGAAGAGAAATACATTTCCTACAACTCCTCTTCACACTTCAAGTCCAATAAATTCTCTCACAAAAAGTTATCAATTTCAACATTATAGGTCATTTTCAAAAGTCAACAAAAAGGGACTTTAAGTCAAAGGCCATAACTTGAGATTGGTAAATCAAAATCACATGGGACCAAATGCATTGGTTATAGGACTTCAAGACCTTTCCAAAATGTCCAAGAACATGATCAAAGCTTAAAAATTGAGCAAGATATGCCTTGTGGAAGTTGGGAAATTTTTGGGCATTTTGAAAAGTCAACTTTGCTTCAAATGCCTTAAAATTGCTAATGGGCCACATTTTCTTCCAAGATTCATCATCCAAAGGCTATGCACGACCATTTGGCCCAAAGGGGATTTATTCATCATTTTTATTTATTTATTTGAATTTTTAATTACTATTAATTCATTTAATAAAATAAAATATGACAAAAATACTAAAACAAGGTTTTCAAATCTTTTTGTGCAGGATAAACTCTCATCAAGGCCTAAGGATTTCGTGCATATCAAAAGGGGAAAGAATTGGTGCAAATTGGCATGATTCTTCATGAGAAAATATTGAAAAAGATTCATAAAAATAAAATCTTGAAAACCATTAAAGACAAAGCTTTGGGCTTGGATTATTGACTGAATTCATTCCTTATACAAGTACAAACCTAAACCTAATGCAAGAAACCTGAAAGTTGCGCCAGACTTCAAGAACAACTTTTGCAATTTTTGGTGAAAAAGTGAAAACTGAAAACTACATTCTAGCACGATTCAAAGCAAAATACCAATTGCAAAAGCTTCCTAAGGAATTACTGAACCTGACTGGATACTTTTCCACGTCCATAGCACCCAGAATTGGTACATAGCAGTCAAACTGTTTCATCTTTTTTGCATAATCGTATTTCATCATTCATGCCATAATTTTGAGTTCTAATGCTTGTTTTGTACTAGTCTTATCGTTCTGAAGCTAACCATACTGTTTAATTGAGTTTTTCTTGCCTATACGCGAAATCACCATTGAAGCTTGCTAGGGTTACAAAATTGTAAAATTGGGGCTTTACGTTTAAGGAAAAATCAGGCAACAAGACTTGTACCATTGGAACGAGAAACTTCACACGAATCCAACCATCCTATCGCGCCTAATTTCTGATCAAAGACGGCCTATTCGCTATTTTTCCTTGTGCCATGTAGTGGGGGTTTAAAACCCCCACAATCTTGTTTTATGTTTTTCAGGCAAAACGCACAAACGGAGAAGATGATGACTTGTCTCCATATGATAGGTTCATTCAAACTTTAGCGCGTTTTTTGAGTTAATATTATCAGCATGTTTTGTTATATATATTATTTATCGTCCACTAATATTACAAAGAAAGCGCATGGCACGGATGGTTGGTGTGTTGTCTCATAGGCACTGGGACCTGGGTTCGATTCCCAAGTCCCCACACTTTCTTCATATATTTTGTTTCAGCATAATCTCATGCAGTTTCAAGCCTCACAGTTCACCATACACCCATAATCCAAACGTGCCACATGGCCACTGAGGGCAATCCAAAGGTCATGATTTGAGGGACACCATGGGCACCAGTCAATGCATACGCATGTTCCCAGGAAAGTCAACTGAAGGCCTTAAACATTGGGCCAGAATTACTGAATCATACCTCCAAATGGGCCTACAAACCCCCCATGTTTGCCTTCTTCTCTCTATTTCTTTTATATTTTTTTAGTTATTTTAATTCTTTTCTCTATTTTATTTAATTCCATCAATATTTTTCTTTTAATATAAAAATAATAAAAATCAGAAAAGACAAAAAATAAAATATATTTGATTTTATATTTTTTGTAAATAAATCTTATTAATTAATTTAGTCTTAATTTTAGGTTTAAATTTTAATGTTTTTTCTAATAAACTTAAAAATTGTAGAGTTAAGGTTTAATTACTTTTATCTTTTTCTCCTTTTCTTTTATCATCACTAATAATTAATTATTTATTTTTGTAAATAAAATTGAATTAATTAATTAGGTTAACTTTAGGTTTAATTTTAACATATTTCTTAATAAATAAAAATAGTTAGAATTAGGATTAATTAACCTTTTTTTTAATTCCATTAATTCTCTCATTAAAATCTTTAAATACAAAAAAACTCCAAAAAAAATCTCTTTTATTTTAATTTAATTAATTTGTTAATCGTAATTTAATTTCATTAAAAAGGGTCCAACGCCCTCGCTTTCGATTATTAGTTCGTTTCGCGCATTTATTTCCTTCCTTATAATATTCATGTAATTCTCCCAAAGCCATGTAAATCAGACATTTATATTTCTCGCACTTTATTTTATTTTCAAATCAGGTCCTGGATTTAATTTGGCGATGTGGACCCGCGCCTTTGTAATAGCGTAGAAAATTTTAAGTTCCGCATCTTTTTAACTGTTAATAAATCTGCATGAAAGAATGAATGTTAAAATAAAAACAAAAGCGTAGATCACCAATACATGACAAGACAAAAATATCTTAACACGACACACAAATCACACACCACCCCTAGGGTACGTCTCACTGTTGCCTTGCCCCTCGAAAGGTGATCGTCGAGTAGAGGATGTTTTAGTAAGTCCTCATGATCCGGGAACCTGGCATGAGGGTAGCTTCTAAGGTATCTTCCTATTGCTCCGGTGATCACCATGTCCCGAACCCTCGAATTGACCCGAACACCTCCAACGGTGGTGCTACCTACCTCTCAATGGTGGGATGGCACTACTTTAAGGACATTTACACAGACAAATTCCTTAGGGTAGGTAGACGACTCTAGATACTTGCTCTAATTTCAAAAACAAATCAAAAATACTTTTCACACCGAAACCTTTTCAAAAAGCTTTCGAAAGCAATTTTTCAAACACTCTTGAGGACCGATACAAGAGTCGAACTGAAATTTTCAAAGAAACTTTATTTAAAACCCACAGTTGAAAAGCAAACAAACCTTTTGAAAACACAAATGAGCAAGTATCTAAGAGCCCATGGATAACCATGGATAGAAAGGGTGCTAACACCTTCCCTTTCTATAATCTACCTCCCGAACCGAGAAACTATCTCTATAAGGAATTTTTCTGTGCTTTTGTCCTTTCCCTTTGGAGAAAATAAAAGACGGTGGCGACTCTTGCTTCCGCGACATTTCGCGAACCAGTGTTAAACAGTCAGTTCCAGATCCACCGATCACAGAACTGGCGACTATGTTGGGGAAATTCTTATAAAGTGAGGTGTACCTTAGGATTAGTTCATAACTGTGTTTTCAATTGTATTGATTTGCTTGCTTTAAATTGTGGGACTGTCTTGGGAGTTCTATAGATCCTAGCCCGGATCTGGGGATACCTTCTTAGAAAGTAGCAACAAGGCTGTGAGGGAACTGTGCGGGGTATACCGACATGGTTGAAGCAGTCTGCTACGTTGATGTGGCACTTTGGTGTGTACCGGTAACCCTTGAGTTCAGTCAAGGAGAGTACGGGGCCTCCGCGTGGTGTCGTGAAGCATCAACAGACCTTAGGAACCTTAATTGAACTATCTTGGCCTCTTTAGGGTAGTGAGATAACTGACTTTGGTGCAGTCCGAGGTTGGTTGATACTCGATACTACACTCAATTGAGGGTTGCTTTCCTGGACTATTTCGGTCGCCAGTTCAGTGGCTAAATCGAAACGATGAACAATGAAAGCAATCCAGTGATATTGGGACCCATAGAACCCGGTTACTTCTAATAGGACAGGTTGAGCCCACAAACTTCAAGAGGGTAATACCCAGACACCATGCAGGCCTAAACTCTAAGGGCTTCTTGTGTGACTTGTGTGCCTTCCAACTTGACTAATTGCATGCCTGTTATCTGACATCTGAGTTTCTTGCAGGTTTTGTTTATAGTCCTTAATTGGGACTCATAACAGGGTTTACTGAATTTTTTGCAGGTTTTGTTTACAGTCCTTAACTGGGACTCATAACAGGGTTACACCTATCACTCCATGCATAGCATAACATCATACCATTGCATACATCCTGCATAAGGACTAACCCATTTCAAGGATCTCAAGGGCTTGTGATGCAGGTCATGATGAACCAACTGTCCAACAAGGGGCAAAGGGGATTTATTTTCCTCTAGCCAAGGTTGTCAGGGGCTATGACCCACTGGATATGGTGAGCCTTTGACACTTGAAGAAGGACTCTCAGCAACATGAAGTTCCTTCAATCAAGCTACCGGTTTCAAATTTTTACAAATTTCTTATTTACCCTGCGAGGTCCTTGAAAACATTGCATGCATATCATACATATCATTGCATTGCAGGTACCCTTGTTGCAGGTCACTTACCCTTCTCGCTGTCTATTTCAGCAATGGCTTCCCAACAAGATAACCAGGACCTTCTTGCTCAAGAGACTCGGTTTGGGGAAATCCTTCTGAATCTATCCAAGGGGAAGGAGGAGCTAAGGACACTTCTCATGGAGACTTTGGTCAGGAACAGTGCTGAGGACGAACGGCTGAAACATCTGCAAGCTGAAGTGGATGCAGTGAGAGCCTAGATGCTGGGGCAGGTGACTGTCATCCAAGACTTAGCTCAAAGACAAGATGAGCTCGGGGTTCTCGTCAACCAACTGCTTCGGGGTAACCAGCTGGGGCAAATGTCTAAGGTTGAAGGGCCAGTCATCATTCAACCATCTTTGAGACAAAGAGATAAGGGGAGAGCTCCTCAAATGGCTCCAGTGTCACAAATTCAGCATCAACTTCACCAGCTTCAGCCAGACAAGCCCAGGAGGCAATTCACCCAACTCAATATGTCGCTGTTTCAAGCTTTACAACGCCTGTTGAGATTGAATCTGATCACATTAAGGGCTCATCCCAAGAACCCCAACACAACATCTCCTATCTATGATCCCAATAAAAGGTGTGCCTACCACTCCGCCTGTCCAGGACATGATACAAACGAGTGTTGGGCCTTGAAGAACAAGATCCAGGACCTGATTGATGAAGGAGCATTGGAGTTCACGCAAGATGGTTAGGCTGAGTTTTTCTACCATCCCTCCAAGGCTCACCATGTGAAGTAACAAGCCCTGAAGATGAAAAGACTTTTGTTCATTAGGATTTTCTAGTTGTAATTTCCTTTTGTTCAAACATTTACTCATGTTAAACGTTGTTATTTCGTTAATGCATCGCACATGTCTGTTTTGAAGCAATATATTCGCATTCGCTATATTCAAACTGATTTCATATTTTTTGATGATCAACTCTTGATTAAGAAATTCTAAGCCTCTTGAGGGAGGATGACGAAAACGATACCACGATCCTTACAGTATGCTTTTGAACAGACCCTGCTGATGAGGTACAGGCATTGTTTCAATCCCTAAACACTGGAGTTATAAGGAAGATAATCCCTCGTCAACCCCTCTGAGCCAAAGAAGTAGGAGTTTTTCTTTTCGAAAATTAAAACCCTTTATCATAACCTGGGGAAGGGTAGTTCTCTCAGTTGATCCAAGTGCATAACAAATGGCACCAAAGGAGTCCGTACAAAACAAAAGACAGCGATGGTTCCGAATAATCAGAAAGACAGGCAGTCATTATCTCTAAAAATAAAAGCCCATTAAGTCAAAACCTATTAAGGAGACTTACAAAACTGGGGCATCCCGCTGACTGTAAACCCAAAAGAAACAGTTCAGGCAAAAATAGGGATAATAAAATCAAAAAGAAAGAGGTCCTACAAACCCTCAACGAAAAAAGACTGCCTATTCAAAATAAACTGTCAATATCCGAACCATCACCGGAAAATCAGAGCAAAGACTCAAACAAGGTCTAACGCACGATCAGTTGAGTTTAGGTTTGAAGAACATCACGAAAAGCGGGTGGGTACAAATACTTTGAGCCTTTATCCTTTGTTTCTTAAACCGTGAACCAGACCACGTTATAACCCTCAAAGGTCCTAGCTGAAGCATGGGTTAGTTCGAAAGCATATTGTTACGAAAGGTATCCTGACTCCTTAAGGCTCGCAATAAAATAACGAGTTGACATCACGTTTTACAAACATTCACTTGTTTTATGAAAGAGAATGCATTTTCAAAAAAAACTTCAAGACAGACATAAGCTTTGCATTTTTAACATGACTTAGTTTGCATATGACTTTTTGTTTGAACAGCATAAAAATTCGCACGACGAATGCCTAATGAACAGAAGCACTTCCAATCAAGGGGCATGATATGATCATGGTCTATTATCTGGGGCAGTCCAATCAAGATTCGGAGAATCTCTCAAAGGCCAAATAGCCTGGGGAAAATCTCCGCCTGAGTCACTTGGGGCACTCCAACGAGGAATCTTGCCTGATCAAACATCTTCGGGTGGCATGGCAACGCACATCAACAGGGGCAACTCCCTACATCCGGAAAGTGTGGACATAGTCGAAAAAATACTGCGCATAATCAAAGACCCGCTAGGTTGACACACCTAGGCAAAAATAAGGGCTTCCCGGTGAACCAAAAGGGTTCGGGAAAAAATAAGGGATGAAATGAAAAAATCTGTACACCCGGCAAGTCGAAAACCTGAAAAGGCGGCTTGGGCAAAAATGGGTATCCCGATGGACTGAAAACCCGAAAGGGCGGTCCAGGAAAAAGTTAGGGATCGAAGCATACGACTATGTCCCGTCATCTTGTCACCTGCCTATCATAAGAAGGTTTGTCCATCAACAACTATCAGCACCTCACAGGTCTTCTTCTCCAACCTCAGAAACAGGGGCAATGATGAGTTGTCCAAATAATCTAATTGTTGTGTCCTCCAAGGTATCAAGGTGAGTTCAGCTGAAGAACATAACCAGATATTTTAATTCCCCAGAGAGTGAGCCAGCAAGTCAGTGCACTCTCCCCAAGCAAAGCTATTATCAGCCTTAAGGAAGTTGGGTATCCCCCAGCAGATCTCAACATTCCCCAGCACATCGTACAGACATTCTTACAAGCATCCCCGGCAGTCTTGGCCTAAAGATTATTCCCCGGCGGTATATCAAACATTCAATGGAGTCACTTCCCCAGGAGAGTCCAATCTAGTCCCCAAGGAAAGTTGGAATCCATCTCCCCAAGCAGTAAGCTTATCCCCAGTAGATTCTGGAAGCTTACCCCCGCAGAGCACGAACGCATCCCCCGGCTTTATTCAAAGAGTTATTTCCCTACCAGGGTATAACTGGGTTATCCTCAGCCAAAAGCCACGGAAAGACCGTCCTCGGAAAAGTCTTCTTATCCCCAGCAAAGTCTATTAGCACTTCCAACAACAACGGTATCCCCAACGAAGTTACCATCAACATTTCAGCAAGGTACCTCTTTCCCCACAGAGTATTGCTCCCCAGCAAGATCGTTAGAGTACTTTTCTCCCCGCAGAGTAATCCATTCGCCAAGTTTATTTCCCGACGGAGTTATCTTCTCCTACCGGTATTCTTGCAACTAGAATCCCCAGCGGAGACAAAGATCTATTCTCCAACATCAGCCCAGGATATGATTTCCCGGCACCCGTCAAGGATTTACTTTCCTAGGCGAAAAAACATACGTTCATAAACATCACATTTCCATACATTATAGCATGCATATACGCATCATATCTTACAAATCTCAGTTATGTTGAGAACATCATTGCTTGATCCATATCATGCATTGCATATGACTGACCTTTACCTTTCAGGAAAGATCCAGTTAAGTTATCAGTTATGTTCAAGACTTCTCTGGTTCAGTCAGATCGACCCTAAGATCTCCCTGATTCTTACCCAGTTGAAGATTTCAAGACCTAGACCGGTTCAGTTAAATCGACCCTAAGATTTTTCTGTTTCTTATCCAGTTAAAGGCCTTCTCTGGTTCAGTCAGATCGACCCTAAGATCTCCCTGATTCTTATCCAGTTGAAGATTTTAAGACCTAGACCGGTTCAGTTAAATCGACCCTAAGATTTTACTGTTTCTTATCCAGTCAAAGGCCTTCTCTGGTTCAGTCAGATCGACCCTAAGATCTCCCTGTTTCTTATCCAGTTGAAGATTTCAAGACCTAGACCGGTTCAGTTAAATCGACCCTAAGATTTTACTGTTTCTTATCCAGTCAAAGGCCTTCTCTGGTTCAGTCAGATCGACCCTAAGATCTCCCTGATTCTTATCCAGTTGAAGATTTTAAGACCTAGACCGGTTCAGTTAAATCGACCCTAAGATTTTCCTGTTTCTTATCCAGACAAAGGCCTTCTCTGGTTCAGTCAGATCGACCCTAAGATCTCCCTGTTTCTTATCCAGTTGAAGATTTCAAGACCTTGTCCGGTTCAGTTAAATCGACCCTAAGATTTTACTGTTTCTTATCCAGTCAAAGGCCTTCTCTGGTTCAGTCAGATCGACCCTAAGATCTCCCTGTTTCTTATCCAGTTGAAGATTTCAAGACCTTGTCCGGTTCAGTTAAATCGACCCTAAGATTTTACTGTTTCTTATCCAATCAAAGGCCTTCTCTGGTTCAGTCAGATCGACCCTAAGATCTCCTTGTTTCTTATCCAGTTGAAGATTTCAAGACCTAGACCGGTTCAGTTAAATCGACCCTAAGATTTTTCTGTTTCTTATCCAGTCAAACGCCTTCTCTGGTTCAGTCAGATCGACCCTAAGATCTCCCTGTTTCTTTTCTAGTTGAAGATTTCAAGACCTTGACCGGTTCAGTTAAATCGACCCTAAGATTTTCCTGTTTCTTATCCAGTCAAAGTCCTTCTCTAGTCCAGTTAAATCGATCCCTAACAGATTTTCCTGATAAAGACTCAGTAGAAGATATCCAAGATTCTCTCAGTGTTACTGTTGAGGTAGTAATCGTCCCCAGATTCTCTCAGCATTCCTGTTGAGGTAGTAATCGTCCCCAGATTCTCTCAGCGTTCCTGTTGAGGTAGTAATCGTCCCCAGATTCTCTCAGCGTCCCTGTTGAGGTAGTAATCGCCCCAAGATTCTCCCAGCGTTCCTGTTGAGGTAGTAATCGTCCAAGGTTCTCTCACCATCCCGTTGAGGTAGTAACCATCTCTGGTTCATTCATCATCTTTTGAAGCTCCAGATCCAGCTCCTGTAACCAGTCAGGGCACACCCACACAAAGAATTTGAAGACCAGCTCCTGTAACAGGCCAAGTAATCATTTTCTTTTTCAGGTACGCAAGCTCTCGCTAAGGAATCTCTTACGCGATCGACATCCAGATGGCATCTATAAGCCCATAAGCCTACCCATCATCTCTTAGCATGGCATCTATAAGCCCATCATCCTATTCATCAATCTCCAAATGGCATCTGTAAGCCCATTCCCCATATCACACTACTATGTGAGCGCAAATTTCTGGGCACTCTAGTGTTCAATCATCTTCCACCTTCAGATTACGAAAGGCACGTCAGCCAATATGCATCCTCAGGTCTAAGAAGATTGAGCAGGGGCAACTGTTGTACCCCAAAATTTGCCCTCCCATATTCTTCAAAATTTGCAAAGAGCATGCTTCAAAATTCCCCAAGGGTTGCACAGTTCAAGGGCCTCCTAACAGTCAAGAACTAGGGTTTTGGTTCTGGAAAAGTAATTGAAGTTTCCAAGGGTCCAATCAAGTCCCACATGCCTATAAACATGGTCAAGCATCCTCATACCAAGTTTTAAGACTTACAGCACAAAATTGCACAGTCAAAAACCCTAATTGCCCAACAGTCAACTGCAGGGGCAAAATGGTCATTTGACAGTCAAAAGTCAAAAAATTTGGTCAACATCTTATTTTGAAGCCGCAAACATCATTTGATCAATGCTTGATCATGATTCTCAAAGTATGGCTCAAAAGGTTTCAAGATGCAAAAGTTTCCATATTTGGACAGTTGAAAAAGTCAACTGTAACTTGACCAAGGCATAACTTCCACATGGTTTATCAGAAAAATTCCATCCAAAGCTCATTTTGAATAGAAAGACATTTCCTACAACTCCTCTTCACACTTCAAGTCCAATAAATGCTCTCACAAAAAGTTATCAATTTCAACATTATAGGTCATTTTCAAAAGTCAACAAAAAGGGACTTTAAGTCAAAGGCCATAACTTGAGATTGGTAAATCAAAATGACATGGGACCAAAGGCATTGGTTAGAGGACTTCAAGAACTTTCCAAAATGTCACAGAACATGATCAAAGCTTAAAGATTGAGCAAGATATGCCTTGTGGAAGTTAGGAAATTTTTGGGCATTTTGAAAAGTCAACTTTGCTTCAAATGCCTTAAAATTGCTAATGGGCCACATTTTCTTCCAAGATTCATCATCCAAAGGCTATGCACGACCATTTGGCCCAAAGGGGATTTATTCATCATTTTTATTTATTTATTTGAATTTTTAATTACTATTAATTCATTTAATAAAATAAAATATGACAAAAATACTAAAACAAGGTTTTCAAATCTTTTTGTGCAGAATAAACTCTCATCAAGGCCTAAGGATTTCGTGCATATCAAAAGGGGAAAGAATTGGTGCAAATTGGCATGATTCTTCATGAGAAAATATTGAAAAAGATTCATAAAAATCAAATCTTGAAAACCATTAAAGACAAAGCTTTGGGCTTGGATTATTGACTGAATTCATTCCTTATACAAGTACAAACCTAAACCTAATGCAAGAAACCTGAAAGCTGCGCCAGACTTCAAGAACAACTTTTGCAATTTTTGGTGAAAAAGTGAAAACTGAAAACTACATTCTAGCACGATTCAAAGCAAAATACCAATTGCAAAAGCTTCCTAAGGCATTACTGAACCTGACTGGATACTTTTCCACGTCCATAGCACCCATAATTGGTACATAGCAGTCAAACTGTTTCATCTTTTTTGCATAATCATATTTCATCATTCATGCCATAATTTTGAGTTCTAATGCTTGTTTTGTACTAGTCTTATCGTTCTGAAGCTAACCATACTGTTTAATTGAGTTTTTCTTGCCTATACGCGAAATCACCATTGAAGCTTGCTAGGGTTACAAAATTGTAAAATTGGGGCTTTACGTTTAAGGAAAAATCAGGCAACAAGACTTGTACCATTGGAACGAGAAACTTCACACGAATCCAACCATCCTATCGCGCCTAATTTCTGATCAAAGACGGCCTATTCGCTATTTTTCCTTGTGCCATGTAGTGGGGGTTTAAAACTCCCACAATCTTGTTTTATGTTTTTCAGGCAAAACGCACAAACGGAGAAGATGATGACTTGTCTCCATATGATAGGTTCATTCAAACTTTAGCGCGTTTTTTGAGTTAATATTATCAGCATGTTTTGTTATATATATTATTTATCGTCCACTAATATTACAAAGAAAGCGCCTGGCACGGATGGTTGGTGTGTTGTCTCATAGGCACTGGGACCTGGGTTCGATTCCCAGGTCCCCACACTTTCTTCATATATTTTGTTTCAGCATAATCTCATGCAGTTTCAAGCCTCACAGTTCACCATACACCCATAATCCAAACGTGCCACATGGCCACTGAGGGTAATCCAAAGGTCATGATTTGAGGGACACCATGGGCACCAGTCAATGCATACGCATGTTCCCAGGAAAGTCAACTGAAGGCCTTAAACATTGGGCCAGAATTACTGAATCATACCTCCAAATGGGCCTACAAACCCCCCATGTTTGCCTTCTTCTCTCTATTTCTTTTATATTTTTTTAGTTATTTTAATTCTTTTCTCTATTTTATTTAATTCCATCAATATTTTTCTTTTAATATAAAAATAATAAAAATCAGAAAAGACAAAAAATAAAATATATTTGATTTAATATTTTTTGTAAATAAATCTTATTAATTAATTTAGTCTTAATTTTAGGTTTAAATCTTAATGTTTTTTTTAATAAACTTAAAAATTGTAGAATTAAGGTTTAATTACTTTTATCTTTTTCTCCTTTTCTTTTATCATCACTAATAATTAATTATTTATTTTTGTAAATAAAATTGAATTAATTAATTAGGTTAACTTTAGGTTTAATTTTAACATATTTCTTAATAAATAAAAATAGTTAGAATTAGGATTAATTAACCTTTTTTTTAATTCCATTAATTCTCTCATTAAAATCTTTAAATACAAAAAAACTCCAAAAAAAATCTCTTTTATTTTAATTTAATTAATTTGTTAATCGTAATTTAATTTCATTAAAAAGGGTCCAACGCCCTCGCTTTCGATTATTAGTTCGTTTCGCGCATTTATTTCCTTCCTTATAATATTCATGTAATTCTCCCAAAGCCATGTAAATCAGACATTTATATTTCTCGCACTTTATTTTATTTTCAAATCGGGTCCTGGATTTAATTTGGCGATGTGGACCCGCGCCTTTGTAATAGCGTAGGAACTTTTAATTTCCGCATCTTTTTAACTGTTAATAAATCTGCATGAAAGAATGAATGTTAAAATAAAAACAAAAGCGTAGATCACCAATACATGAGAAGACAAAAATATCTGAACACGACACACAAATCACACACCACCCCTAGGGTACGTCTAATTGTTGCCTTGCCCCTCGAAAGGTGATCGTCGAGTAGAGGATGTTTTAGTAAGTCCTCATGATCTGGGAACCTGGCATGAGGGTAGCTTCTAAGGTATCTTCCTATTGCTCCGGTGATCACCATGTCTCGAACCCTCGAATTGACCCGAACACCTCCAACGGTGGTGCTACCTACCTCTCAATGGTGGGATGGCACTACTTTAAGGACATTTACACAGACGAATTCCTTAGGGTAGGTAGACGACTCTAGATACTTGCTCTAATTTCAAAAACAAATCAAAAATACTTTTCACACCGACACCTTTTCAAAAAGCTTTCGAAAGCAATTTTTCAAACACTCTTGAGGACCGATATAAGAGTCGAACTGAAATTTTCAAAGAAACTTTATTTAAAACCCACAGTTGAAAAGCAAATAAACCTTTTGAAAACACAAATGAGCAAGTATCTAAGAGCCCATGGATAACCATGGATAGAAAGGGTGCTAACACCTTCCCTTTCTATAATCTACCTCCCGAACCGAGAAACTATCTCTATAAGGAATTTTTCTTTGCTTTTGTCCTTTCCCTTTGGAGAAAATAAAAGACGGTGGCGACTCTTGCTTTCGCGACATTTCGCGAACCAGCGTTAAACAGTCAGTTCCAGATCCACCGATCACAACCATAGATCCCCATACGTCATCACTCCTAACCCATTAGATGTGCTAGTGTGTTTTAATGAGCAAAATCCAACGTCTCATTATATTTCAAAATAGGTGTGACTTCTATTTAAGTTCACTTACAATTGTTTAACATAGCGCTAAATTTGTCCCAATTCAAAAATTAATCATTCGTGTCCCAAACATATGTTTGCAAGCCCAAGTATGTTTATTTGAAACCTTTGATCCAATAACCTTGAGGTTCATTGTTAGGAGGCTTTGATCTTATCAATCCTCTAATGAATTTTCATGAATTTTGGTCTAAGTGAATCTGTAGCGGTAGAAATGTTGAGACAAAGCCATTAGATTGACTTAACTCACACAAATCAAAATAAAAATTGCCACCGTGCTTTATTGTTTCCAAAGGAATGGGAAAAGAGTGAATAACCCAAAAAAAGGGGGAGAGAATCTAAGTTCGGGGGATGGTTATGCAAAGGGAAGGTATTAGAACCCTAAACATTTACGGTACTCCGCAAGAACCTCTTTGAAAATCTTATATTTTGGATATAAATGTTGTATAAAAAGGATTGTAGTGATGAGAAAAGAGGTATATTTTATGATTTTTGCACCCTCCGCGGTTGCGAACCGTTACTGCCTACGTACCACCTTCCCTGCAATAGGGGATCAGGGTACACGTAGTTCACCTTTTAAAATTTTAAAACACAAGTGTGTTGATTAATTTTAAGAGATGAGACATCATCATCATTGTCCGAGTGAAAAATATACTTACTACCCACAATTATCAGAAAGCATAATTTGTGCCATCTCAAAGTGAAGGATATGGCTTAGATTTTAAAATCAGCAAAAGCCTCACTCGACACCCAAGTGGAAAATATATAACTTCACTACATATCATAGAAGTGTAGTTGTTTGCGTCACTACATATGGAAGGAGATGAAGGGACTATCCTAAAGCATAAGATAAAAGCTAGAGAAAAGAACTGTCTAACCAACAAGAGGCCGAACTTTGACAAAACGAGTCAATGTAGAATTCCCATCCTTTGGATTTGAAACCAAACAAACAATTACAAAAGGGACCTCTTAAGAAAACCAAACTCCACTTGTATTAAATATTCACAAAAATTGGACAGTGTAACGGATGTATACACAATAACCTGCACATAAAACAATCAAACAACCTAATGTCTTGGGGTAAACCCAAAGAACTCCAGACAAAATAACAGTTGAGGTCAAAAGGTCTCTAGAATAGGTCAAGGCTTCTAATCCTAAGTCTAAGAAGTACATCTCTCCTAAATGCCAAGGATAATACCCAAGTAGTCCTAGTAACATTAAAGTTTTTTTATGGTTCAAGTTGATTATTAAGTATCTTCAAAAACAAATGAAAAGCTCAAGTGAGCAAAATAAAAATGACAAAAAAGTAAATGCTCAAGTGAGAAAAGATGAAAATAGCATGAAATGTAAATGCTAAAATAAATGTGCTTAAAGTAAAGGCATAAAGTAAAAGTATAAAATGAAATCAATTGTTAGGAATTAGTGGTTAGTTGATTGACCATCTTGAAATATGCATTTGGAACTTATTAGATGATTGGTAGAACCAAATCCTCTCAATAATAAGTTTCATTTTCTTTTTGTCAAGTATATCATTCGTTTAAGAATTCTTAAGGCAACATTAAATGATCAATGATGTTTAAGTGATCCACTTTGACCAAAATTAATGAAGATTCATTAGAGGATTGGAAGAACCAAAGCCTCCTAACAATAAATCACAAGGTTATTGGATCAAAGGGTTCAAATCAACATACTTGGGCTTGCAAACATGGGTTTGGGCCACGAATGATCATTTCTCGAATCGGGACAAAATTTAGCGCTATGTTAAGCAATCGTAAATGGACTTATATAGAAGTCGCACATATTTTGAGGCCGGTCAATAGCAATCTATGTACCATATGTTTTGAGACATGATATAGGAATCATATTCCAATAACATTTAGTATAATAAGAATGGGATAAGATGAAGAGGGATAGGGGCAGAAATAAACCACATTTGAACTAAAAATTTAATCAAACTATTATTAAAGTCATCCATCCATTTTTATGGACTTAGACTTAATACCATGGATCCAATGATGTTAATAAAGTTCATGATCCAAATTTCATAGTCCAAGATCAACTTATAAAAAAATAAAATTATATTTAAAATAAGAAAATAAGATTTTAAAAATGATTTAAAAATGAAATAAAGAGGAAAAATAGCAATTATATTCAAAATAATCAAGAAAAATTAAACAAGACCATAGAAAAATGAGAAATGAGCTCAAATATTTATATGAATTTTTTGTTTTTTTTTTATAGTCAGAAACTATTTTTTAAAATTAAAAGAAATAGACAAAATAAACCAAAAATGAAGAAAATAGTAAAGTCAGAAATAAAAAATAAATGAGGTCACCAATATTTGTCAAAAGATCATTGGATTCTTCCCTAATTTTTCCAGAATTTAAAAATGAAGAAAAGTATTTTTTAACATTTAAAACAATTCAAATAGAGTAAAAATTTATAAAAAAATATCAAAACACAAAAAAGAATTGTGAAAAAATAAAAAGAGAAAAGAGAAAAATCAAAAGTATTTTTCACATTTTTTCAGATTTTTTGACATTGAAATGGATTTTTTATGATATTTTGCTGTTTTAAAAAATTTAAATATAAAAATCAGAAAATAAAATAAATTCAAAAAAATGTGGACCAATGGATGAGAGTCAAAATGCGTTAGTAAGCTAACCCAATGAATCAGGCGCGTTGTGCATACCATGGTCATTATTGAATAAAACACTGGGTCAAATATTAAATCAGATTTTTGAAAAGTCCAAATGGCATGCTTTCATTGGTTGAAGGATGACACGTTGGTCATTTTCAACTTCCAGCCAGTATCGAAACCAGGTTCCTCAAACTGTCAAATTAGAGTACGAGACCGGTACCATTCGCTTCGTCTCATCAAGACGAAGATAACCACACATTCGCGAAACATTTATATAAACTGTAGCTCAGTCATTTTGGAAGAGAAGTTTTTAAAAGGGATTTGAAATTTCATGGTCAAAACGTGTTTCTAGTTGAAAAAAAATGTTGCGACTAGAATCAGGATGATGAGAGCTTCTCAATAGTATCAAAGTTTGAGAAAATTGGTGAAAGAATCTACCTATTGAAGTTAAGTTGCAAAGCTCTAAAATTGGACTTGGCTAGCACGATTCAGGGAGTTTTAGAGCTTAATTCTTCTTCTGTTAGTTTCAATGAGGATCAAAGAAGGTGAATTGACAAAGAAATATGATTGAGAAAGGCTGTAAAAGCAAATTCGAAGTTGCAGAAAATTATGTTCAAGAGAGAGTTTGGCATGGTGACTCTGGCTTTCCAGGCTTGAGAAAATGAATGAGGGATGATCCTCAATTTATAGTGAAGTGAATGGAATTCTCAAGCGTGTGAAGTGATGAAGTTTGGAGGGAAATCGTGTGAAGTTGCGAACAAGAAAAGTGTGACTTGTAATTTGATCAAAACTCATCCAATCCTTGCGTTTTATCATGCTAATCACTTCTGGAGGTTCACTAAACGTGATTAGAAGCAAAAACGCGCATCAATTTTGTGTTTAGAAACCAAAACAAGGATTTCAAATTATGATGTTTGGAAAAACTCCAGTTTCAAGTTACCAAATTTAAATCAATGGCATTCTCAACTCAAGGGGTCTTAAGACATGATTTTTGAAGCTTTAGAAAGATGAGGTTACAAGATTTATAATGTCCAAAAAGTGGGATCAAATGGATGCTTGAGTTGAAAGTTGCAATGAGTCAAAGTCGAGAAAAAGAGGTTGACTTTCTATACTTAGAAAATTTCTATGTTTTTCTTCAAAAATTACTTATAATCTCTTGCATCCAAACACGACCTTCCACTTGAAATTTGCTCTTGACTAAAAAAGATGTCATGAAGTAGATCTCTTGAATGACATTTTGAGACTTGAACCATTAAAAATGTCCAAAATTTGAGAAAGTTATGACTTCTTGAAGTTGGCAAAAATGCATGAAATGACCTATAATCTTTTGCATCCTTAGGGAATCTTCCATCCATTTTCACACTTTGCACTTAAAAGATGGGTTGAATTTCACACATTTAAGATCATTTTGAAAAAAGAATAGGCTCAAAGTGATAAAAATTGACCAAGTTATGATCATTTGAAATCACATAATGGAATTTGAGGTTCCATCTAGAGGACTTGTAATCTTTCTTCATCCTCATGTTTCTACCACACAAAATTTCCTTGAAAATTTTGAAGTGATATTTTAATAACCCTTTGAAGAGAAGCATGTCTTTGGAATCATTCAAAAATACCAAAAGATGAGTAAGATATGCCCTTTTGAAGTTCAAAACCCTAGCTCCTAGAGCAAGAAAATGCCTTGGGAAACCTTTGCAATTTTGCCTTACCTCTTTAGACAAATACTTTTTTAATGTGAATATGAGTTGTGGAGGATGATAAGGAGAAACCATAGAAACCAAAACCACTTTCAAATCTTGATAATTGAAGGAGATGTGCACTTGTGATCAATGAATCAAGGATTTTCCCACTTGAGTCAAACTTCTTCAATCAATCCTTGTACCTTTGAATCATCTTTGGTAACTTAAAGTATGATGAATCATAATAGACTTTGTCATGATATTGCTTAAAAGCATATTCAATGTTGAGGCTTGAGTCTCAATGATTCTTTTTTGAGGAAAGCATAAAAGTGAGCTCATGAATCTATAGATCAATCTTGATGGAATGTGTTGTGCTTTCTCCTACAATCATCATCAATTGGGGTAAACACTTATTCTATTCATTAGTTAAAGGATAATAAAAACATAGATGATCATAAAATACAAGTCAAAGTGCATGGTTATTCCCCATAGAGCAAATCTAAAGATAGGCAGAAGAACCAATACGGTAGTGTGTGAACTTGTTGTGATTAAATTGATATGATGTGAGGGATATTAGGGTCAAAAATTGGAGTACAACAGCTTCTCTTATTTAAGTTTCTTCTATCTGGAGATGTGAAGGTTAAAAATCTTCATGTCGACGCGATTGAAGATACTTAAATATAAAATAAGCCCTATTTTTGGCCCTAAGATTCCATGCAATGCTTATGATTATAAATACAGATGAACAAATATAAAAAGGGCGCAAAACTTCACTTAGGATGTAGCATATAAAATAGGGATCAAAAGACAAAACTCTGTTGGGGTATAGCCCCAAGAGGAGATAAAGCATCGTCAACTCAAAGATTGAGGAGAGAAGGTGATGGACAATGGTGACCAACAAATGACTACAAACCATCAACTCACTGAGGAGATAGCAAAAAAGTAACATCGACCCACAGTCGAAAGAAATTGTAAGATAATACTAGTAAATTTCATAAGAAGTCAGTACTCATAATTGAAAACAAATGAACTTCTTCGGAGCAATAGAATCTCAACGAAAAACTACCTTCCATAATGATAAGGATACCATTCATCGGAAAAAGATCTCAACAACAAACTACCTTCCATAATGACAAGGCTACCATTCATTGGAGTAACAAATCTCAACAACAAACTACCTTCCATAATGACATGGCTACCATTCATTGGAGTAACAAATCTCAACAACAAACTACCTTGCATAATGACAAGGCTACCATTCATGGGAGTAACAAATCTCAACAACAAACTACCTTCCATAATGACAAGGCTACCATTCATTGGAGTAACAAATCTGAACAAAAAACTACCTTCCATAATGAGAAGGCTACCATTCATTGGATTAACAAATCTGAATCTTCTCTAGGAGCTATCAGATTCACTGGGGAAATACAATTTGCTCAAATAAAGAGACCTGCTATTTGATGTTATGAGTAGGAATTGCAATAATGATTCCTTGGGGAAGAAATATGGCTTCCCGGGGAAATGCCAATATATTCCTGTTGAGGAAATTAAATCTTCTTATGAAAAATAAATGAAAATTCTCAAACTAGGGCTTAAAGCTTGCAAAAATAAAATAATAATATTGCAGGGGACCACCCATTCAAACCAGAAATAAACCGGAGTAAAACAGTTTATCAAAATAAATCCTCATGAGAAATAAACTCAAGAGGGAAACATGTTCTATCCAGACAAAAGCTGAACAGGAAGGCTAAAGAAGAATTCTTCCATGAGAGCTAAACTCAATGGAGAAATTGAAAGGATATAAATTTTCTTCTTAATGTTGACACTCTATTGGAGAGAGGATAACACAACTCTGCAAAATAGGGTAATATGCCAACAAGATATTAATGAATGCGAATGAGCGATGATTTTCTAAATTCAGATAGGCATGATGTATGTATGAATGCATAAATTTTAGTATGTATATGCTGACAAAATAGACATATAACACTGGGGAAAAACGAGCAAAAACAAGCAGGTACAGTCAATACTCGGCTAAATCACATCCAAGATGGAATTTCCATAAGAAAGTGAGCACCAACTGAGGACACAAATTCCTACTTCATGGCTTAACTTCATTGGGAAGGAACATAATCTGAAAATAATCCAATCATAACAATAAATCAGTACAGATATAGGGATATAACATCCTCCTTCAGGCTTCACCGGGGAATATCACACAGACTTTAATGGGGAAAACAAGTGTTTCAATATCTGTACTTCTATTGGGGATTGCAATGCTGATTTCGACAGGGTAGATGGAAACCACATCATCGAGATATCAACTGGGGATTTCACACTGACTTTATCGGGCGGGGGGGGGGGGGGGGGGGGCAACACCACATCATCAAGGGGAACCCAAGATACATTCTTCAATACTAAGAGTGAGGATTACAGCATCTTCTCTGGGGAGAAATTAAGAAACCTTGTGGGGATGATAATTTTTAGAAAGACACATTATCTCGGTCTTACTTGGGGATTTAAAAAAATCAAACATTACAGCAAGAAATTAAACTTATGGGGATTTTAAATCAAACCCAACACTGTGTGGGAGAAAACCCAAAAAAGTTGATAACTGTTTCAACATTTATTAGAAAAGATATTGCCCTTGTCTGGTTGCCTGGGAAACAACAATAATAATCATGACACTGCAGAGGGTTGTGTTTTGCAAATGACTACATTTCAGTATGCAAAGGGGAAGAGACTTTTTGTCATGTGAGTGAAGACCTTACTGGGGAATTTAGGATAGAGACCTCATACCATGCAAACCCGAAATCAAAATGAAACAAGACTTGACTGGGGGAAGATGGGATCACAAACCTCACATCGCAGTATACACCAATTGGTCTTGTCTTCAACTAACTGGGAAACACATGAAGATCATATTCATTCCAGCAGAGGTGCTTGGGAGAATTTTCTTGGGGAAATCAGACTTTCAAAAATTTCTAAATCTGTTTGTCATTGGAGTCACTATTTTTGTTCTCCTTGAGTCACAAAATATAAAGCAATAAGTATTTTGTAAATTCTTTTAAAAAAATAATTTTGTTACTTAATCTGTTTGATTTTATCATTACTATCATTAATAAATAAAGTCTTTGGAAGCTGAATAAAATAAGAAGTGAAAGGCAATGGATAAAGGCGCAACCTTTATTAATAGGATGGTAGTGTGCGAATGGCGAGACTCTATAGACGATTAAAAAGTTTGGAAATGGTAATATGTATTGAAAAATATACATTGAAATACAATGCCCACTATTCTCCCTAACAAATTTGAATTCCTGAGAAGCGACTTCAGTTGAAGAGTGGTGAGGATTCAAGAAGATTGTTGTTTCAATGATCAAGTTTTATCTAATGCAGTTACTTGCCAAGAAATCCCTAAATTTTGCCTAGGTTTCCCTTGCGGGTTTTCAACCTACCGGGAAAATTTATTCTGTTTATGTCTCTAATTTTTTCCTAGACCGCCCTTTCGGGTTTTCAGCCTACCGAGACGCTCATTTTTTGCCTAAACCGCCGTTTCAGATTTTCGACTTAGCGAGCTGTTCTTTTTTTCTTTAGGCAAAGTATTTCTTGACTGCATCAACATTCACAGGACGTGGGAACTCCTCTTCATCCATAGTTTAAAGAATCAATGCACCTCCAGAGAAGGCTTTCTTGACAACATATGGGCCTTCAAAGTTGGGAGCCCACTTGCCACTAGAATCAGCGTTAAAAGACATGATCTTCCTGAGCACGAGGTCGCCTTCCCTGATTCACGAGGTTTGACCTTCTTATCAAAAGATGTCTTCATTCTCTTCTAGTATAACTGACCATGACACAAAGCCGTCATTCTTTTCTCTTCAATTAGATTCAGCTGGTCAAACTTATTCTGGACCCATTCAACCTCTAATACCTTGAATTCCATTATCACGCGCAAAGAGGTGATCTCAACTTCAATGGGGAGCATTGCTTCTATGCCATACATAAGAGAGAACGGGGTTGCCCCTGTTGAAGTGCGTACATATGTTCGATACCCATGCAAAGCGAGAGGGTGCATCTCATGCCAATCTTTATAAGTGACAACCATTTTCTAGATGATCTTCTTGACGTTCTTATTAGCAGCTTCAACAACCCCATTCATCTTTGGCTTGTAGGGAGATGAATTGTGGAGGATAATCTTGAATTCTTTTTCAAAGTTCCGTCATCATCTTGTTATTCAAGTTTGATTTGTTGTCAGTGATAATCCTGCTGGGCACACCATATCGACAAATTAAATTATTTTTGATAAAGCGCACCACCACTTGCTTAGTGACATTAGCATATGAAGTTGTTTCCACCCATTGGGTGAAGTAGTCAATTGCCATTAAAATAAAACGATGCCCATTTGACGCCTTTGGTTTAATCATTCCAATCATGTCAATACCCCGCATAGAGAAAGGCCATGGCGAAGAAATAACATTAGAAATGTTGGGCGCACATGAATTTTGTCAGCGTAAATCTGGAATTTATGGTACTTCTTTGCAAATTTATAACAGTTAGATTCCATTGTCAACCAATAGTAACCTGCTCTAAGCATCTTCTTTTCCATCGAATGTCCATTGGTATGAGTACCAAAGGAACCTTCATGGACTTCATGCATCAACATGTCTGCTTCTTGTCTATCCATGCATCTGAGGAAGACCATGTTATAATTTCTTTTATACAACACATCTTCATTGAGGAAAAACCTACCTTCCAACCTTCGCAATGTATTTCTATCTTTATTTGACGCGCCAGCAGGGTATTCTTGAGTCTGTAGGAAGTGCTTGATATCATAATACCGAGGTTTTTCATTTGTTGTTTCCTCTTCCTCAAACAAATGAGCTGGTTTATCCAAATGTTGCACTATGATACGAGGCACATCATTCCAAGTATTCACTTGATACATAGAAGCCATAGTCGCCAAAGCATCTGCCATCTGATTTTCATCTCTGGGAATATGATGGAATTCAACTTTGTTAAAGAAGGGTAATAATATTCTAGCATAATCTTTGTAGGGGATCAAGTCAGGGTGATGAGTATCCCATTCTACTTTAATCTGATTCACTACCAAAGTTGAATCACCATAAACATCTAGAGCTTTGATTCTGAGATCAATGGCTTCCTCGAGACCCATGATGCAAGCCTCATACTCTGCCATATTATTGGTACAATCAAACGTCAGCCTTGCAGTAAAAGGGATGTGTGATCCATGGGGAGTGATAATCACAATGCCAATTCCTTTTTTTGTTAGAATTCACAGCTCCATCAAATACCATGCCCCACCGAGATTCAGGATCTGGACCTTCCTCAAGAAAAGTTTCATCGCAATCTTTCACTTTCAAGAACATTACATCCTTATCAGGGAAATCAAACTTGACAGATTGACAATCATCTACCAGTTGGTGAGCAAGATAATCCGCTAGCACACTGCTTTTTATGGCCTTTTGAGTGCAGTACTCAATATCATATTCAGACAGTAACAACTGCCAATGGGCAATTCTTCCAGTAAGGGAAGGCTTTTCAAAGATATACTTAATTGGATCCATTTTTGAAATCAACCAAGTAATATGATTCAACATATATTTCCACAACCGCTTTGCCTCCCAGGACATAGCACAACATGTCTTTTCCAACCTAGAATACCGCGACTCACAGTCAGTAAATTTCTTACTGAGATGATAGATGGCATATTCTTTCTTTCCTGTTTCATCCTGCTATCCCAAAATACAACCCATAGAACTATCCAACATTGTTAGATACATGATCAATGGTGTTCCTTCAACAGGAGGGAGAAAGATGGGAGGTTCAAGCAGATATTCTTTGATACTTTAAAATTCCCTTTTGCAATCATCTGTCCATACACAATTTTGATCTTTCTTTAACTTAAATATCGGTTCACATGTTGCAGTCATGTGGGAAATGAATCTGGAAATGTAATTCAAACACCCAAGGAAGCCTCTAACTTGCTTTTCAGTTCTTGGAGCAGAAATTTCTTGAATTGCTTTGACTTTATTTGGGTAAACTTCAATCCCTTTCTGGCTGATAATAAAACCTATCAATTTCCCTGGTCGGACATCGAAGGTGCATTTATTTGAATTCAAGCGAAGACGAAACTTCCTCAAACGCTGGAACAATTTCAACAAATCTTCTACATGCCCTTCTTCGGTCTGTGATTTAGCAATCATATTATCAACATATACCTCAATTTACTTGTGCATCAAATCATGGAATATGGTTGTTATAGCCCTCTGGTACCTTGCACCAGCGCTCTTCAACCCTAAGGGCATCACTTTGTAACAGAATGTTCGTCAGTGAGTGATAAACGTTGTTTTTTTGATGTCCTCAAGAGCCATTCCGATTTGATTATATCCGAAAAATCCGTCCATGAACGTGAATACTTTGAATTTTGTTGTACTATCAACTAACATATCAATATGCGGCAATGGAAAATCATATTTTGGACTAACTTTATTTAGATATCAGTAATCTACATATATGCAAACTTTTCCGTCTTTCTTTCGTACAGGGACAATATTGGCAATCCACTGAGGATACACTGATGTCACAAGAAAAATGTCATTTATCTGCTTTAACACTTCTTCTTTAAATTTTACTGCCATATCAAGGTGAGTTCTTCTCAACTTCTGCTTGACCGGTGGGCACTCCGGCTTCAAAGGAAAATGATGCTCCACAATATCAGTATTTAGTCCAGGCATATCTTGGTACGACCAAGAAAAGATGTCCACAAACTCTTTCAATAGTTTAGTCAACCTGCTCTTCACATCAGGATGCAACAATGCTCTAATTTTGACTTCATTTGGCTGCTCCTCTGAACCCAAATTGATGGTCTCTAATAGATCTTTATACGACTGAATTGCATTTTCCTCACGCTCGAGAAACCGTGAAACCTCTTCTGGAATTTCAGCATATTCTCCTTCTTCGGCCCCATATACAGGATATTTAAAGTTGGGAGAAGGTGCAGGGTCATTGTATTCAACAGGCTTATTAATTAATCTGCACATGTGATTTATGTTTGCTTTTTAGAAACTGACACATATATAAGGTGATCATGCATATTTATTTACAACTATTCTTTATTCCAAAAAGGGTTTTTTCTAATTACCATTTTCCAAGAAAAAGCAGAAAGTAAAACACAATTTGAGAATCAAAGACATCTTTTATTAATGATTTTAATGAGATAAGCAAACAGATAAGCCCATACAATATTAACTTTCACCTTGGGCAGAGTGAAAGATTTTTGCAAAGATAAACAAAAACAAATTACTTTGAGACATGAATGCAAGAGGAAACATCATAAGTGACCCAGTTCTGGATTTTGACTCCAGGCGTCACATAATTTGGCTTCTCCTGTTCTTCTCCATCCTCTACAATGGCATTAACCCCAGAAGCAGTTGGATAGAGGTAGCCTCCGCTGCAGAAAATATCCTGATAGCTGCTTTCAGTAGACTTTGACTTTAATCTCTCAACTTTTCCAGTATTTGTAGAGAATCCTAAACCAGCCTTTTTCCTGTTTACCGGAGGATCAAAAATATGCCCCCATACTTTACTTGGACCATTACGTACAACCTGCTGAGCATCTTTGAACGATGTCATATAATTCTCATTCTCTCTTACTTTATCAACGGACATAGCTTGGAACTGCGTCCCCATAATAGCTTCATCTACCTCTACAACACTGAAAGACGATAGATGAGATATCAGTAATTCTTGCTCTCCATTTATAATAACCATTTTTCCTTCACGCACGAACTTCAGCTTTTGGTGAAAAGTTGAAGTGGAAGCCCCTGATTCGTGTATCCATGGCCTTCCCAGAAGACAGCTATATGTAGGCACAATATCCATGACTTGGAAAGTAATCTGAAACAAGTGTGGGCCTATGTGAATAGGCAGATCGACTTCCCTAATATCTGACTTCCATGATCCATCGAATGCTTTGACAATAATACCACTTGGGTGCATGGGATCCCCTTGATATTTCAACTTCATCAGCGTACTCCTTGGTATAAAATTTAAGGCAAACCCATTATCAATCAACATATTTGACAATGAATCATTTTTACAGTTCATGGATATGTGGATAACTAGGTTGTGATTCCTACCTTCGTCAGGAAATTCATCACCACAAAAGCATAAGTTATTACAAGATGTAATATTACCTACCACGCCGCTGAATTGATCTAACGGCATATCACACTCCACGAAGGCTTGATCCAACACCCGCATTAAAGATTCCCTATGGGCAGCATAATTCATCAATAATGCTACGATATATATCTATGAAGGAGTCTACAATAGTTGATCGACAATTCTGTAATCGCTCATGTTGATAATCTTCAAAATATCATCCACATCTTTTTCCAAGGTAGCACCATTGGACTCTCCTATAACTTTCTTATTCTCAACACCTTCTGTAAATTTCTTCTCAGCACTGACATTTCCCATAATAAGTGGTGCAAATACACGACCACTGCGGGTCACCCTGGTAGTTTCAGCAATATTTTCAATACTAAACAAAGACTAGATGGCAAATTACACACCATCCTCTAAAATAGTAGCATTGTACTTGCACGGTACAACTTTATCTGACTTGTAAGGAATGGGCCCTGGAAAGCAATTCACCACAGGGGCAACAACTGGCTTACTACAATATTCAATTTCAATAGGGTTAGAATCATTGAAACATAGAATAATTACGTTCACACCTTCTTCCAAAAATTTGGACATAAAAGAATCACCTTTGGAGAACATATCCTTATCTGAGGAAAAGAATTCATCGGCATAAGCATATTGATCATCTGATTCATTCTTAACCAAGAAAACCTGGACCATATTTACATCATGGTAATCATCTTTTTGGCTTGGCACCTTTATTGTTCCATTATCCAATAACAACTGAATACATGTTCTTACAATGGAATATCTTTGGGAATCCCTGCAACAAACCCGACAAGATCTATAGTGGTGCTCTACCTAACCATCCATATGGCAGAAAGTAGCATGCAATTGCACGAGATCATCATTCATATGATCCACATCAAAGATCATGAACTCTCCAAGACACCCAAAGACCGTGTTCACTTCCTCCTCATATTCTACCCTAGGCCTGATTATATAGATGAGGCCCTCATCCATCATCTCCTGCAAATCAGCCTTTATCTTGTCATAACCTTGTATATTAGTACTACAGATATCACAACCAGCATGGTCATGAGTATAGTAACTAAACTCGCAAAGGTCTGCATGCATCTTTACCAAGTCTCCTTTGACTAAATTGATATCATAAATCCAAAAGTCTCCTGGACAACCAACAACCATGTTGACAGCATTCGCTCCTCCATACTTTGGCAGAGGATTATATTTTACATTAGGACTGACATTTTGAAGGACAAAATTCCATATCTAACCATTTTCTTTACCTTGGGTTTCAGAGGATAACAGTTTTCCATATTATGCCCGGGTGCACCCTGATTGAAAGCACACATCTGATCTGCCTTATAGTACCAAGGCAAAAGGGATGGTATAACAAGGGGGCCTAGTCTGGACCAAATTTTTTTGGATAAATGCTGGGAGTAACTTTGTATAACTCATAGGGATAACTTCAAAAGGTTCTCTTCTCTGATTCTTCCCTTGACTTCCTTGAGGGGCTAGCCTTTGATAAGCGACTGTAGTTGGAGCAGCATTAACAACTGGAGTTACTGAGGCAACCTGTTGATGGCGCTGATGATTTATTCTAGGAGGATTAATCCTTATTTATTAAATAACAACATTTTTTCTCCTTCTTTCTTCTTAACAAATCCAAATGATGGTTTTTTTGTATTGCCGGAATTTTCACTCTTTGTTAGACGACCTTCTCTTACATCTCTTCTAAACGGACGCCCATTCCCACCATTTCGGGAAAATCATTGGGTGCACTCGCCACCATTCTTTCATAATAGAATGCACCTAGTGTCTTCAGAAAAATCTTTGTCATCTCTTTTTCTTCCATTGAAGGAATCACCTGGGCGGCTACTTCACACCATCTATGTGCATATTTTTTAAATGACTCCTTGTCTTTCTGGAACATGGCCCTGAGTTGATCACGGTCAGGTGCCATGTCCACATTTTATTTGTACTGTCTGATAAATGCTTCACCCAAGTCGTTGAAAGAATGAATATTTGCACTGTCTAGGCTCATGTACCATTTCAATGCTGCACTGGTCAAACTGTCTTGAAAGGAATGAATTAACAAGCGTTGATCATCTGTATGGGTAGACATTCTCCTTACATACATCACTAAATGAGCACGAGGGAAATTGTTTCCCTTGTACTTTTCAAACTCCAGCACTTAGAACTTTGCAGGTATCTTCACATTCGGCACCAAACACATATCATTCACATTCTTCCCAAACAGCTCTTTTCCTCTGAGGGCCTTCAACTCTTTTTTCATCTTATTAAACTGGTCTTGAAAATCGTCCATTCGATCATAGAAACCCAAGCTTTCACTTGGTGGAGGAATAGGGCGATACACTTCATCATTACCAAACGAGACCACATTCTCCGAGGGAGGTGCAACATAGTGAGTCTCATTTCTAGTAGCA
Organism: Vicia faba; assembly: GCA_948472305.1. NCBI lineage: Eukaryota > Viridiplantae > Streptophyta > Magnoliopsida > Fabales > Fabaceae > Vicia > Vicia faba. The sequence goes on from OX451738.1 coordinate 1,244,296,784, forward strand.
GGGGTGATATGCACCACAGGAGGTGCGGGAACAACAGCTGTCTGAGCAAGGGGAGCAACTTGAGCATCCTGATTATAACCTTCTGGCATAAAGTTCTCTGGAATTCCCCAAGGGTATCCTGGAGGCACACGATTCTGAACAACAACAGGTGGAGTAGTAGAATTTGTCAAAGATTTATAGAAAATTTGTAAATATTAAAGTACTAACACATTTGAAATACTGAAACTCTCATTATAATAACTTCAAAACGGATTACAAATTTTTTTAGTACAACTTTCAATAATAACAAGTTCAAGATATGATAAAAATCTAAGGTCCTAAGAAAGCAAAGTTGATGAAGATCACTCCACACACTGATGTTTCCCTGTGAGTCTTGCAATCCTAGCCTTCAACCGCTTATTCTCTTCTACATACCTGTCAGCGACCTCTTTCCAATTACAAGAGTCGGGAAGCGAGCAACTAGGTCCTGACTGAACTGTAGAGGAAAATATATCCTCTTGCGTATCCATCATCTCTACAACACGACTCTCGAAAATCTCAATTATATCATATTTATCCTTCAAGTATGCTCTGTAGGATACCTCTAAGGTCTGACACTTATTCTTCCAAGTTTCCTTTTCCCGCTGCATCCTGACTAGGGAAAGCTGAAGCTCTTCCACGTCATTAATAGGGGAGGATTGTTCTTCACAAACATGTTAGGCATGGGTGCTTCACAGGAATATGGCATCTTCAACTGGATGGCTCTTGCTTGTACCCACTGAAGATAAGGCTCCAAAGAAACAACCCCTCTAGGTCCCAAATTCTTCCTACTCTTCCTGTGAATGTGACGCCAAGCCTTCGCAATCTCCTCTTTAGCTTCCTTATCAACATATCCCTCTTTAAGGAAGAAACCACTCAAATGAATACTATTTGGCTTATCCCTCATCGGATATCCAAGTTTTCATCGTGCATGAACATGATTGGGGAAACTACCACAACTATCGATAATCTCTACATCATAGTATGCTTGATGATACCAAACAATATCTGAATGAGTGAGTGCCATAACCATTGGAGCCCATCGAGGACCCTTCCTGACATCCCAGAAAGCATCAGACCTAGGTAAGTGAGAAATAAACCACTGATACAACAAAGGCGTGCAGCAAATTACCATTCCTCCATGATAGAAATCCCGAAGATGAATGGAGTAATAAGCATCACCCAATAATGTAGGGTTTGGGTTCCCAATCATAAATATCCTGATGGCATTGATATCAAAAAATTTGTCGACATTGGGAAATAAGAACAATCTATAAGCAAGCAGAGCAAAGATGGCCTCAAAAGCAACCGTACTCTTCATCCTAGCGAAGTAGCAAGCTTTCTCCAATAAGAACTGAGCTGGTAATCCTATAATACCTCCTTTGATAGTCATGTAGGCTTCAACCTCAGACTTTCCCAGATGAATCAAAGCGGCAATCTCATGAGATTTTGGCTCACCCTCCAAACTAGTAAAAGGAACACAATCGGCAATAGGTAAACCCAGCAGATAAGAATACTCCTCTAATGTAGGAATCAACTGATAGTCAGGGAAAGTAAAGCATTGATACATCGGATCATAGAACTGGACCAAAGTCGAGAGAATACCCTCATTCATCCTGAGCTTCATAAGATAAATGATGGACCCATACTTCCTCTGAAAATCTATAAAACTCTCAATCTAAGGAATCAGACTCATCAACTCATCTATCTTGGGATCTTTGAAACTGTACTTCTTAGTCTTTCTTTTTCCAGAATCCATAGTCAAAAGTAGCTGAGGTATTCACAAAGAGGCAACTTTAAGCCCCTTGAAGCAGGATGTTTTAATAGATGCTCATGGGTGCATTAATGCATGATGCAAAAATCATACACAAGATCACAAACATATGGTTTATAGGTTCAACGTCACGAGCATGAGTTTGAAGGTACTACCCACAAGGTATGATCTAAAAGTTATCACCTTCCGAAGAAGGTTCTAAGAGGTTCCCAGATTCTACATCCTTCCTTCAGATATTAGCAATGTCCCGATTGACTCAATAATTAGCAATATTCTCAGGAAAAACTTATCCGAGTGTAGTATCGCGTGACAACCATTTTCGAATTACTCAGTCATAGCTTACGCACTACACCTAAAAGGCCAAGATGGGTTAAAGGTTCTACGGTCCTCAATTTCAGCAGGCTCCCAGGTTGAAAACGGTACGTCTTCCCTATTACTCGGTATACGACACTACATTCAAAAGGGGCCTCCACTGAGTGGGGAATCTCATGCCTCCTTTTTTGGGATTACTCCCTCAAAGTTAACATGACTATATCGTCCGTCCTATCTTAAAGTTTTCCCAAGTCCGGGTATAGGACTTATAAGTAATCACCAAGCACCCTGAAAACCAAAAAAATCCATCCAACATATATACAACATATAATATACAACAGATAATAGCACATATACAAATAAACAAAGATAGGCTCAACCCACTTAGAGATGGACCAGTAATAGGTCGATCTGTCCCTAGTGAAGTCGCCATTTTTTATGTAGCGGAAGAAATGTTGAGACAAAGCCATTAGATTGACTTAACTTACACATATCAAAATAAAAATCTCCACCGCACTTTATTGTTTCCAAAGGAATGGGAAAAGAGTGAATAACCAAATAAGAGGGGGAGAGAATCTAAGTTTTGGGGTTAGTTATGCAAAGGGAAGGTATTAGAACCATAAACATCTACGGTGCTCCGCAGGAACCTCTTTGAAAATATGTGTATTTTGGCTATAAATGATGTATAAAATGGATTGTAGAGATGAGAAAAGAGGTATATTTTATGATTTTTTCATCCGCCGCGGTTGCGAACCTTTAGTGCCTACATACCACCTTCCATGCAATAGAGGATCAGGGTACACATAGTTCACCTTTTATAATTTTAAAACACAAGTGTGTTTGTTAATTTTAAGAGACGAGACATCATCATTGTCCGAGTGGAAAACATACTTACTACCCACAATCATGAGAAAGGAGAATTTACGTCATCTCAAAGCGGAGGATATGGCTTGGATTTTAAAATCAACAAAAGCCTCACTCGACACCCAAGTGGAAAATATCTCACTTCACTACATATCATAGAAGTATAGTTGTTTGTGTCACTACAACGATTGACAAGAGTCTAATCTTTTTGTGAAATTGTTTAAAGATAGAAGACAAAATGGCAAAATAGTTTGCATGAGATTGATTGACTTTTAATCTTTCTCACAAAAATGTCAAGGTATTATTAAGTTGATTAAAGTTTTATTAAGAAAATAATTTTGAAAATGCATGGACCTAAGTCCAAGTTTATTATGAAAGTGGTACAAGTTTTAAAACAAGAAGAGTTTTTAAAATGAGGGAGAAGGTTTTTTGAAATTAAAGAAGATGCGAGGAGATGAAGGGACTATCCTAAAGCATAAGATAAAAGCTAGAGAAAAGAACCGTCTAACCAACAAGAGGCCGACACTTGACACAACGATTCAATGTAGAATTCCCATCCTTTGTATTTGAAACCAAACAAACAATTACAAAAAGGACCTCTTAAGGAAACCAAACTCCACTTGTATTAAGTCTTCACAAAAATTGGGCAGAGTAACGGCTGTATACAGATGAATTTCAGATCACAGACAAAGCATGTAATCACAATAACCTACACATAAAACAAACAAACAACCCAATGTCTTGGGGTAAACCCCAAGAACTCCAGACAAAATAACAGTTGAGGTCACAAGGTCTCTAGAATAGGTCAAGGCTTCTAATCCTAAGTCCAAGAAGTCCATGTCTCCAAAATGCCAAGGATAGTAACCAAGTAGTCTAAGTAACATTAAAGTTTTTTTTATGGTTCAAGTTGATTATTAAGTATCTTCAAAAAAAAATGAAAATAGCATAAAATGTAAATGCTAAAATAAATGTGCTTAAAGTAAATCCACAAAGTAAAAGCATAAAATGAATTCAATTGTTAGGAATTAGTGGTTAGTTGAATGACCATCTTGAAACATGCATTTGGAACTCATTATAGGATTGGTAGAACCAAAGCCTCTCAACAATAAGTTGCATTTTCTTTTTGTCAAGTATATTATCTATTTAAGAATTCTTAAGGAAACATTAAATGATCAATGATGTTTAAGTGATCTACTTTGACCAAAATTGATGAAGATTCATTAGAGGATCGGTAGAACCAAAGCCTCCTAATAATGAATCTCAAGGTTATTGGATTAAAGGGTTCAAATCAACATACTTGGGCTTGCAAATATGGGTTTGGGCCATGAATGTTCACTTCTCGAATTGGGATAAAATTTAGTGCTATGTTAAGCAATTGTAAATGGACTTATATAAAAGTCGCACCTATTTTGAGGCTGATCAATATCAATCTATGTACCATATATTTTGAGACATGATATAGGAATCATGCTCCAATAACATTTAGTACAATAAGAATGAGATAAGATGATGAGGGATGGGGGAGAAATAAACCATATTTGAACTAAAAATTTAATCAAACTATTATTAAAATAATTTATCCATTTTTATGGAGTTAGACTCAACACCATGGATCCAATGATGTTAATAAAGTTCATGATCCAAATTTCATAGTCCAAGATCAACCAGAATATATATAAAAAAAAAATTCATAGTCTAAATTTCATATTTAAAATAAGAAAATAAGATTTTAAAAATGATTTAAAAATGAAATAAAGAGGAAAAATAGAAATTATATTCAACATAATCAAGAAAAATTAAACAAGACCATAGAAAAAATAGACAAAATAAACCAAAAATAAAGAAAAATAGTAAAGTCAAAAATAAAAAGTAAATGAGGTCACCAATATTTGTCAAAAGATGATTGGATCTTTCCCTAATTTTTCCATAATTTAAAAATGAAGAAAAGTATTTTTTAATAATTAAAACAATTCAAATAAAGTGAAAATTTATAAAAAATATCAAAACAAAAAATAAAATTTTGAAAAATTCAAAATCAGAAAGAGAAAAATCAAAAGTATTTTTCACAATTTTTTCATATTTTTTGAAGTTGAAATGGATTATTATGATTTTTTGAAGTTTAAAATAATTTAAATATAAAAAATCAGAAAATAAAATAAAGTCAAAAAAATGTGGACCAATGGACGAGACTCAAAACGCGTTAGTAAGCTAATCCAATGGATCAGACGCGTTGTGCATATCATGGTCATTATTAAATAAAGCACTGAATCAAATATTAAATCAGATTTTTTTAAAATTCAAACTGGCACACTTACATTGGTTGAAGGATGACACGTTGGTCATCTTCTACCTATTGAAGTTAAGTTGCAGAGCTCTGAAATTGGACTTGGCTAGTACAATTCAAGAATTTTTAGAGCTTAATTCTTCTTCTGTTAGCTTAAGTGAGGATTAAGGAAGGTGAATTGACAAAGAAAAATGATTGAGAAAGGCTGTTAGCGAAAATTCAAAGTTGTAGAAAATTGTGTTCAAGAGAGAGTTTAGTAGGGTGATTCTGGCTTTTCAAGCATGAGAAAATGAATGAGGGATGATCCTCTATTTATAGGGAAGTGAATGGAATGCTCAAGCGTGTGAAATGATGAAGTTTGGAGGGAAATCGTGTGAAGTTGCAAACAAGAAAATTGTGACTTGTAATTTGATCAAAACTCATCCAATCATTGCATTATATCATGCTAATCACTTTTGGAGGTTCACTAAACATGATTAGAAGCAAAAATGCGCAGCAATTTTGTGCTTAGAAGCCAAAACAAGGATTTCAAATTCTAACATTTGGAGAAACTTCAGTTTCAAGTTACCAAATTCAAATCAATGATATTCTCAACTCAAGGGGTCTCAAGACATGATTTTTAAAGCTTTAGAAATATGAGGTTACAAGCTTTATAATGTGCAAATAATGGGATCAAATGGATGCTTGATCTGAAATTTGAAATGAATCAAAGTTGAGAAAAAGAGGTTGACTTTCAATACTTCGAAAATTTCTAAGTTTTTCTTCAAAATTGACTTATAATCTCTTGCATCCAAACATGGACTTCCACTTGAAATTTGCTCTTGAATAAAAAAGATGGCATGAAGTAGATCTCTTGAATGACATTTTGAGACTTGACCCATTAAAAATCTCAAAAATTTGAGAAAGTTATAACTTGTTGAAGTTGGCAAAAATTCATGAAATGACATATAATCTGTTGTATCCTTAGGGCATCTTCCATCCATTTTTACACTTTTCACTTAAAAGATGGGTTAAATTTCACATATTTAATATCATTTTGGAAAAATAATGGGCTCAAAGTGATAAAAATTTACCAAGTTATGATCATTTGAAATCACCTAATGGAATTTGAGGGTTCATCTAGAGGACTTGTAATCTTTTTTCATCATCAAGTTTCTTCCACACAAAATTTCCTTGAAACTTTTGAATTGATTTTTTAATAACCATTTGAAGAGAAGAATGCCTTTGGAATCATTCAAAAATACCAAAAGATGAGTAAGATATGCCCTTTTGAAGTTCAAAACCCTAACTCCAAGAGCAAGAAAATGCCTTGGGAAACCTTTGCAAATTTGACTTACTTATTTAGATAAATACTTTTGTAATGTGAATATGAGTTATGGAGGATGATAAGGAGAAACCATAGCAACCAAAACCACTTTCAAATCTTGAGAATTGAAGGACATGTGCACTTGTGATCAATGAATCAAGGATTTGCCCAGTTGAGTCAAACTTCTTCAATCAATCATTGTACCTTTTAACCATATTTTATAACCTAAATTATGATGAATCATAATATACTTTGTCATGATATTGCTTCAAAGTATCTTCAACATTGAGGCTTGAGTATCAATGAAGCTTTATAGAGGAAAGCATAAAAATGAGCTCATGAATCTATAGATCAATCTTGATAGAATGTGTTGTGATTTCTCCTACAATCATCATCAATTGGGGAAAACACTTATTGTATTCATTAGTTAAAGGATAATAAAAACATAGATGATCACAAAATACAAGTCAAAGTGCATGGTTATTCCCCGTAGAGCAAAGCTAAAGATAAGGAGAAGAACCAAAATGGTAGTGTATGATCTTGTTGTGATTAAATTGATATGATGTGATAGAGGGATCTTAGGGTCAAAAATTGGGGTACAACAGAATCATTTAAACATCATTGATCATATATGCTTGCCTTGAGTACTCAAAATAAATGATATACTTGACAAAAAAGCAAATAAAACTTCTTGTTGAGAAGCTTTTATTTTATCAATCTTCTAATGATTTTTCAAAATGAAAGTTTCAAGATGGTAATTCAACTAACCTCTAATTTCTAATTCACTAACAATTGACTTTACTTTGTGCATTTACTTTACGCCCTTTATTTTTATGCCTTTACTTTTAAGCATTATTTACTTTAGCATTTACATTTCATACTATTTTCATCTTTGCTCACTTGAGCAATTTTCTTTATGTCATTTTATTTGTGCTTATTTAAGCATTTATCTTTATGTCCTTTTTTATTTTTCTCACTTGAACTTTCTTTTCTTTTTGAAGATACTTAATAACCAACTTGCACATTAAAAAAATTTAAGGTTACTTGGACAATTTGGTTACTATCCTTGGCATAATGGAGTTATGGACCTCTTGGAATTAGAATTAGAAGCCTTGATTACCCTTGGGACCTTGTGGCTCTGTTGTTATTTTGTCTAAAGTTTTTGGGGTTTACTCCAAGAAATTGGGTTGATTTTCTTTATGTGCAGGTTATTCTGATTATATGATTTTTCAGTGATTGAGAGTTTCTCTATATACAGTTGTTACTCTACCCAATTTTTGTGAAGACTTAATTCATCTAAAGCTCAGTATTTCTCAGAGGTTTAGTATTTTTGCTTGCTTGGTTTCAGTCCAAAGGATGGGAATTCCGTATTAACTTCATATGTCAAGTGTTAGCTTCTTGTTGGTTAGATCATTCTTTTCCATGGATTTTACCTTATGCTTTAGGATAGTCCCTTCATCTTCTCCCATCTACTTTAATTTCAAAAATCATCTCCCTCCTTTTCAAAATCTTCTTATTTTTACAACTTGAACCGCTTTCATAATAAACTTGGACTTATGTCCATGCATTTTCAAAAAATCTTTTCTTAAATAAAACATTAATCAATTTAATAATACTTTGACATTTTTTGTTAGAACTAAAAGTCAATTAACCTCATTCAAACCATTTCTCCACTTTGGTTTTTTTACTTTAAAACTTTTCTCAAAAGGCTAGACTCTTGTCGATTCTTGTAGTGATGCAAGTTACTATACTTCTATGATATGTAGTCAAGTCGGATATTTTCCATTTGGGTTTTGAGTGAGTCTTTGTTGATTTCAAAATCCAAGCTATATCGTCGACATTGAGATGATGCAAATTCTCCTTTCTCATAATTGTGGGTAGTAAGTATGCCTTCCACTCAGATATGACGATGATGTCTCTTCTCTTAAATTTAACCAACACTCTTGTGTTTTAAAAATTTTTAGGTGAACTATGAGTACCTTGATCCCCTTTTGCACGGAAGGTGCTACGTAGGCACTAATGGTTCGCAATTGCGGCAGATGCAAAAATTATTAAAAAAAACACTTCTTTTCTCATATCCACCATCCTATTTTTGTATACACCTTTTATAGCCAAAATACATAGATTTTTAAAAAGTTCTTGTGTAGTGCTGTAGATTTAAAGGATGCTAATACCCTTCCTTTTCATCCCAAACCCCTGTACCTATATTCTCTCCCCGTCTTTTTTTAGGTTTATTCGCCCTTTTCCCAATTCCTTTGAAAATAATAAAGCGCGGTGGCGATTTTTATTTGATCTGTACGAGTTAAATCAAACCAATGGCTTAGTCTCAACATTTATACCACTACACCATGAAATGCTTATGATTATGAATGCAAATGACCCACTCCGTAGGTGACACAAAACACCACTGGGCAAGCAGAAAATAAAACCAACAGACCAAAAAGAGAGTTCGACCACGAAAATAAATTGTTGGGGAACAACACAACTCTGGGGATGGAAATAAATAGGTAAAGCCAAAACCACGATCAAAGAAGCCAAATGCCTAGTAAGATTTCAACAACGGAAACTCTTAACAATGCAAGCACCAAACTATCAAGGAGGTAACCATTAAGAAAGGATTACCGACTCGATTGGAGGAAAGAAACTCAAATCCAATAGAGGAAAATCAACTCCGCTGGGGAATAGAAGACTCAACTCTATTATGGTAAAGCCCAAAGAAGAGACAAAGTATCATTAACTCATAAAATGAGTAAAAGGAAAAGGGTATCAAAGACCGACACATAACTATGAGCTACCCACTCATAGAGGATATAGAAAAAAGAGAGTAATATCGACTCACAGGGGATCATAAATTAACAACCCGAAGGATGCAAATAGAAACGATAAGATAATATTGGCTCAGGGATGATGGAAAACATCAATCTAGAGACTAGTAAACGAATGATTGAAATCCGTACTTACGACTAGAAACACATGGTTGACATCAACGCTTATGGCTGGGAACAAATGATTAATGTCAGAGCTTATGGTTGGGAACAACAGTTTGACATCAGCACTTATGGCTGGGAACAAAGGTTTGAAATTAGGACTTATGGTTGGCAACAAGAGTTGACATCACCACTTACGGCTGGGAATAGCGGTTTGACATCAACACTTATGGTTGGGAACAAAGGATTGACATCAACAGTTATGGGTGGGAACAAAGGATTGACATTAGCACTTATGGATGGGAACAAAGGATTGACATCAGCATTTATGGATGGGAACAAAGGTTTGACATCAACAATTATGGCTGGGAAAAAGGGTTTGACATAAGCACTTATGGATGGGAACAAAGAGTTGACATCAACACTTATGGCTTGAAACAAAGGTTGAAATGAGCACTTATGGCTGGGAATAAAGATTGACATTAGCACTTTTGGCTGGGAACAATGGTTCACATCAACATTTATTGCTAGTCACAAATGGTTGACATCAACACTTTTGGATAGGAACAAAGGTTTGACATCTGTATTTATGACTCGGAACAAGGGTTTGACATCAACACTTATGGCTGGGAACAAAGGTTTGACATCAAAACTTATGGTTAGGAACAAAGGATTGACATCAACACTTATGGATGGGACCAAAGATTAACATCAATACTTATCACTGGGAACAACTCAACTCTATTGGGGTAAAGTCCAATGAGAAGAAAGAGATAAATGCTGACTAACGAATGACAGTGAACTACCAAGTTAAGGATTAAGGCAGAAAAATCATAGAACAATACCGGCTTTTATTGAAGGTAAAGAAATAGAAGATACACCAACGTTTACTAAAGGTGAAAAACCAACTTCCACTAAAGGTAGAGATACAAAAGATGACTGACTTTTACTGAAGGTGAACTACCAACTTCCACTAAAGGTAGTATTTTCATTAACAATGACGAGTTTCCAAAAATTCTGGAGTTCCACCTAAAACGAGTCTCAACTTCTTTTTTGATCTAGATATCACTTGAAAAGGGTAAGAACTGCTGTAAGAATATTTATAAAACTGTCTTTATCATTGGAGTAAAGCCAACCTCAATAACGTAATATCTCCCATCATTGGGAGAAAAGATGTTAGAATAAAAGCCTGTTAGAAATATTCTTAGGTCTCTACCTTGGAAATTTGACATGAACGTAGCAACAATTGAAGAGGCTCATGAAATCAGCATCATAAGGGTTTATGAACTTGTTGGTTCACTTTAAACCTTTGAGTTAGCCATTAGTGACAAGTCTGAGAAAAAGAACAACAACTTAGCATTTGTTTCTATAGCGGTAGAAATGTTTAAGACTAAACCATTGAGTTGACTAGACTTATATAAATCCAAATAAAAATCACCACTGCACTTTATTGTTTCCAAAGGAATGGGAAAAGAGCGAATAACCCAAAAAGAGGGGGAAAGATTCAAGGTAAAGGGGTTGGTTATGCAAAGGGAAGGTATTAGCACCCTAAACATCTACGGTACTCCGTAGGAACCTCTTTGTAAAATCTGTATATTTTGGCTATAAAAAAAATGTTGTATAAAAAATGGATGGTGGAGGTGAGAAAAGAAATATATTTATTTATGATTTTTGCACCCGCCGCGGTTGGGAACCTTTAGTGCCTACGTACCACCTTTTCGTGTAATAGGGGATTAGGGTACACGTAGTTCCTCTTTTAGTGATTTTAAAACATAAGTGTGTTGGTAGATTTTAAGAGATAGGACATCATCGTCATTGTCCGTATGGAAAACATACTTACTACCCACAATCATGAGAAAGGAGAATTTGCATCATCTCAAAGTGGAGGATATGGCTTAGATTTTAAAATCAACAATTCCTCACTCAACACCCAAGTGGAAAATATCTCTCTTCACTATATATTGTAGAAGTATAGTTATTTGCATCACTACAAGGATTGACAAGAGTCCAATCTTTTGAGAAAAGTTTAAAGATAAAAGTCAAAGTGGAAAAATGGTTTGAAATGAGATTGATTGACTTTTAGTCTTCTCACAAAAAGGATGTCAAAGTATTATTAAGTTGATTGAAGTTTATTTATGAAAATTTTTGAAAAGGCATGGACCTAAGTCCATGTTTATTATGAAAGTGGTTCAAGTTTAAAACAAGAAGTGTTTTCAAAAGGAGGGAGAATATTTTTGAAATTAAAGAAGATGGGAAGGAGAAGAAGATACTATCCTAAAGCATAAGGTAAAAGCTAGGGATAAGAACCATCTAACCAACAAGAAGCCAATACATGACACTATGAGCCAATATAGAATTCCCATTCTTTGGATTGAAACCAAACAAGAAAAAATACTAGACCTCTTGAGAGAATCAAACTTCAAGTGTATTATGTCTTCTCAAAAATTGGGCAGAGTAATAGATGTAAGGTAAATTCCAGATTACAAACAAAGGATGTAATCACAATAACCTGCAAACAAAACAAACAAACAACTCAATGTCTTGAGGTAAACCTCAAGAGCTCCAGACAAAATAATCAGATAAGATCACAAGGTCTCCAATCATAGGCCAAGGTTTCTAATCCTAAGTCCAAAAAGTCCAATGCTCCATAATGCCAAGGATATTAACCAAATAGTCCAAGTATCATTAAAGATTTTTAGGTTTTGTGTTGGTTATTAGGTGTTTCAAAAAGAAAAGTAAAAGCTCAAGTGAGAAAAATAAAAATGACAAGAATATAAAGAGGCTCAAGTGAGCAAGGATGAAAAATAGCATGAAATGTAAATGCTAAAAGTAAACGGTGCATAAAATAAAGAGCATAAAATAAAAATACAAAATAAAATCAATTATTAGTAATTAGTGGTTAGTTGGATGACCATCTTGAAACTTGCATTTGGAACTCATTAGAGGATTGGTAGAACCAAAGCCTCCACACAATAAGTTGCATTTGCTTTTTGTCAAGTATATCATCCATTTAGAATCCTCATAAGTACCATTTAATGATCAACGATGTTTAAGTGATCCGTGTTGACCAAAGGTGTTGTAGATCCATTAAAGGATTGGTAGAACCAATGCCTCCACACAATGAATCTAAAGGTTATTGGATCAAAGAGATCAAATTAACATACTTGGGCTTGCAAACATAAGTTTGGGCCACGAATGATCATTTATTCGAATCAGGACAAAATTTAGCGCTATGTTAAGCAATCGTAAGTTAACTTATATAGAAGTCACACCTATTTTGAGGTCAGTCAATAGCAATCTATGCATAATTTGTTTCGAGACATGATATAGAGATCATGCTCCAACAACATTTAGTGTAATAAGAAAGGAATGAGATGAAGAGGGGTGAGAGAGAATATACAAACCACTTTTGAATTAAATTTAATCAAACTATTATTAAAACCATTCATCAATTTTTATGGAGTTAGACTCAATACCATGGATCCAATAATGTTAATAAAGTTCATGATCAAAAATTTAACCCAAGATCAGCCAGAAAATAATCACAAAATAATATTACGTTTTCATATATGCAAAAGGTTTAAAAATAATGTTTAAAAAATAGAAATAAAAGAGAAAAATATCAACTATGTTCAAATTAATCAAGAAATAAAAAGTAAGACCATAGAAAAATCAGAAATGAACTAAAATAATTTTATAATTTTTTTGGTAATTTTTTAAAGTCAGAAACTATTTTTAAAATTAAAAGAAAAGGGTAAAATAAACCAAAAATTATAAAAAAATAACAAAGTCAGAAACGAAAATAAAATAAGGTCACCAATATTTGTCACAATATCATTGGATCATTCTATAATTTTTTTCAGAATTTAAAAATGCATAAAAGTATTTTTAAACATTTAAAACAATTCAAATAAAGTGTAAATTTAAACAAAATACCAAAACACAAAATTAAATTGTGAAAAAATAAAAATCAGAAAGAGAATAATCAAAAATATTTTTCATAATTTTTTCAGATTTTTTGGGCTTAAAATGAATTTTCTATGATTTTTTGAAGTTTAAAACAATTAAATATAAAAAATCAGAAAAGAAAATTAAAAAAAAAATATGTGGAGCATTGGATGAGAGTCAAAATGCGTTATTAATCAAATTCAAGGGATCTGGCGCGTTGTGCATATCATGGTCATTAGTGAATAAAGTACTGAATCAATTATTAAATCATAATTCAAAAATAAAGTACTGAATCATTGGTTGGAAGATGACACGTTGGTCATCTTCAACCTCCAGCCAACGTGAATTGCAGGTCTCTAAAACTGTAAAATCAGAAGCTCATACCTATTCCATTCGCTTCATCTCTTCAAGACAAAGACAACCACACCCTCGCGCCAAATTTATATAAACTGTAGCTCAAGCAATTTGGAAAGAATGTTTTGAAAAGGGATTTGAAATTTCATGGTCAAAACGTGTTTCGAGTAAGAAGTAAGTGTTGCGACTAGAACCAGGGCAATGAGAGCATCACAATGATATCAAAGTTTTGAAGAATTGATGAAGGAATCTACCTATTGAAGTTGAGTTGCAAAGCTCTGAAACTGGACTTCTATGGTGCAATATAGGGCATTATTCTTGAATATAATTATATGGTTAGCTTCAGGGAAGATCAAGGAAGGTGAGTTGATGAAAAAAATTGGATTGAAAAAGGCTTGTATATGGGTTTCGAAGTTGCTGAATTCTGAGTTATGGAACAAGTTTGGCAGGGTGATTCTGGCTATCCAAACTTGAGAGAATGAATGGGATAGTTAATGTATTTATAGGAGAAGCAAATAGGATCAAAAGGAAGAGTGAATGATGCATTTTGGATGGAATTCGTGCAAACTTGATGCACGAGTAAAGTGTGATCTTATTTTCACCAAAACTCATCCAATCCGTTTTGAGGTGCTAAACACTTATGGAAAGTTTGTTAATCAAGTTTAAATCAAAAACGCGTATAAATCTTGTGATTAGAGGCCATATTATGGATTTCAAAATTCTGACTTAGTGAAAAATTCAGTTTCAAAGTGCCAAGCTTTGCAATGGAAAAAGAAGGGAATCCTGGGGCATGATTCTTGATGCTTCAGAAAGATGAGGTTACAAGCTTTGCAATGGAAAAAGAAGGGAATCAAATGGATGCTTGAGCTGAAAGTTGTGTTGAGTCAAAGTTGGAGAAAAAATGTTGACTTTCCATAATTCGAAATATTTCAAATTTTTCTTCAAAAGTGACCTATAATGTCTTGCATCCAAACATAGCCTTCCACTTGGAATTTTCTCTTGACCAAAAAAGATGGCATGAAGTAGATATCTTGAATGACATTTTTGGAACTTGAACTATTCAAAATGTCCAAAAATTGAGAGAGTTATGAATTGTTGAAGTTGGCAAGAAATCATGAAATGCCTATAATCTTTTGTATCCTTAAGGAAATTTCCATCCATTTCTTACTTTGCACATAAAAGAAGGCATAAAGTTCACATCTTCAAGATCATTATGCAAAAAGAATGGGCTCAAGGTGATAAAAATTTACCAAGTTATGATCATTTAAAGTCACACATGGAAAATTGGGGATTCATTTGGAGGACTTGTAATCTTTCTTCTTCATCAAGTTTCTTCCACATGAAAAATCCTTGGAACTTTTAAATTAATTTATTAATAACCCTTTGAAGAGGATGATGTCTTTGGAATCACTCAAAAATACCAAAAGATGAGCATGATATACTCCTTTGAAGCTCAAAACCCTAGCTCCTAGATCAAGAAAATGCTTGGAGGAACCTTGACAATTTTGAACCACCTTCTTGTACCAACACAAATGCGTTGTACATATAAGTTAATGAGGATGAAAATTAGAATTCATAGCCACCAAAACCACTTCCATATATTTAGAATTTAGAGAAATATGCACTTGTGATCAATGGGAACAAGACCTTGTCCAACCATGACTATTTCTTCAATCAACCCCTTGCACTTTTGAATCAAACTTGATAACTTGGAAATGTAATGAACCAAAATAAATTTGTCATGCCATCCCTTCCAAAACAAATTCAATGGTGAGGTTTGAACTTCTCAAGCTTCATTGACTAGGCCGTGGAAATAAACTCATGAACCCATGGATCAACTTGCTAATCCCTATTTCCTTTACCTACATTGTTGACAAGTAAGACAAACCAACATTGCATTTTATTAATTAAAGGGAAAATAAAAACAAAACATGAATTATTACACAAGAAAAACAAGTTAAGGTGCTTGGTGATTCCTCAAAGAGCAAAGCTAAAGATAGGGAGGAGAACCAAAAGCCCTAATGTGATCTTGTTGTGATTGAATTAACATGGTATGATAAAGGGATCTTAGGGGAAAAAATTGGGGTACAACCGTTTCCAATACTTAAAATGAAGAAGGCCAAGATAATTTAGATACTTATGAAGGTCTGTCTAGTACTATTGTGTTACTTGGAAAGCAATTCAAGAGAATTTTGAAAAAACTAGACAGAAGAGAAAGACCAAATGTCAAGAACATCTCATCTGACATCAGGAGTGATGATGATTTTCATAAGAATACTAGACCTGAATAAAAGAACAATCAAACAAAAGGCATTAAATACTATGAGTGTGAATATTTTGGTCACATCAAACCAGAATGTCCTACTTTTCTCAAGAGGCAGAAAAAGGGCTTTACTGTGTCTTGGTCTGATGATGATAAATCAAAAGATGAGGCTAACATTGAATCTATAAAACTTGTGTTGGCTCTTTCTAGGAGATGGGAAGATTAAGTGGAAGATGATGAAAGTGTTCTATATGAAGACCTTGATGTATCCTATAAGGACACATGTGACAGTTGTGTAGAAAGCTTTAAGAAAGTAGAAGAACAGAGAAATATCATAGCTGAATTGGAGAATGAGAAGAAGAAGCTTCTATATTCTTTTTCACATCTTCAAAGTGAGGTAACTATCTTAAATTCCAAGCTCGATAAAATGTCAGATTCCTTGAAGAAGATGAAAAGTAAAGATGAAATGGAAGAGAGGAAGGACATACTGAAGTTGATTATCAATATGATAACAAACAAAGAAGAGTATCTGAAGAGGAGTCAATTTATTTTAAAAGAAAGAGAATAATCAACATGTCCAACCACATGTTACAACATCCTGGCAGACATGACAAAGCATTATCTAGATTTTAGTCATCATGTTGTATATACCATTAATGTGGTAAGCATGGTCATATAAAGGCTTTCTGTTATTGACTGTATGGAGATAAAAAATTGTAGTTTCTTTCTAAGACTGATCAAGTGAGAAAAAAGAGAAGTGTTAAAAACAGGGATATGAAATTTATTTCTCATGCTTCCTGTAATACAGTGGGAGAATTTACTTTTGGTTTTTCATTTTATCGTAAATGTTACGGATATCAAGAGTCACCACTGACTTTTCTTTTATCCAATAAGTAAAGGGTGAAAAGAACATGAAAGACCTTAAGATTATTGATTTCGGGGGTAGGTTATGAAAAGGGAAGGTGTTAGCATCCTTTTCATCTGTAGTTATCTACGGGCACATAATCACTAGCTCACTTTGTTTTGAAAATATTTTGTGAGTGTGTTTGAAAATATTTTGAAAAATGGCAATAGTAAGGTAACTTTGTAATGATTCTTGTATTGGTTAAGAATGCGTACAAAGTGTTTTTTTTTAAATATTTCAGAAAAGTGTTTTGTGTGAAAAAGATGTTTTGAAATGTTCGCGACCAAGCGATTAAGAACTATCTACCTATTCAAAGTCTTTATCATTATTTTCCTCCTCCTTTAGATAGTGGTATCCTACCATTAGTTAGTAGGAAGCCATATCTTCGGATGTGAAGGGACATCTGTGGGTCATCGTACAGTCATCGAAGCCAACTCATAGGGGCTCTTTAGCAATTCGTAAGGGACTATATTGTTTACCGAAGGCAGCATCGAAAGGGTCATCGAGGGACTATGATTTTTTTAGTCGAGGATAGTGCTAAAGCGTCCCCATGTTCGAGGGACATGACTGTTTTTTCATTCCGAAGGCAACAAGCGAGGTTACCCTAGAGGTGCGGGTGTGCAAAGTGTATTGTGTTTCAATTTATTTATCTTGAAATTAGGGTTTTCTACGACTGTTTTTAATATTTCCATACAAACCCTATTAGTATACATCTAACAGTTATATACAAGGCATAAAAATATAAGTGTAGAAAAGTAAAATCCTACACTATTACAAGGCTTTGGGAATATCGTTGAGGTAACAACGCCTGCCCCATGGATGCAGGGGCGTCCGAGTAAACAAGAATACGATGGCCGGATATCCATCACATAGAAGGTAGATTCAAAGACTTGCGAACCTACTTTGATTGAAAGATATACTTCTCCGTGTACCATCCTCTTTGATTCGTCAAAGCCTCGGACTATAATATCTTTGGGTTTCAGTACAACCCCTTCACAATCCAATCTGTCAAGAGCACCCTTCAGTATAATATTCAACGAGGAACCAATATCAACCAAAACGTGATCCAGAGTAATGCCCCTGCATTCTATGGAGACATACAGGGCCTTGTTGTGATTCTTCCTTCCAGAGTCAGGTCAGCATCAGAAAAACCCAATCAATTGTCAGTCGTTAATCTAGCAACATAGTTCTCAAATTGATCAGCAAAAATCTCTTGTGGAACATGAGCAAATTTCAAGAATTTCACCAAAGCTTGTGCATGGGCTTCAGAATAAAGTAATGGGGATAACATCGAGATCTTAGATGGGATCTGCCCCAGCTGTTCAACAATCTTGTAATCATTCTTACAGATGATCTTCAATACCTCCTCCATCTCTTTCCTAAAGGTGTCTTCAACTATAACTTCTTTAGGCACCTCCGTCTGGGTAGTCTCTATTATTTTCTTTTTGCCTCGAGCCTCAGCAGTTGACCCAACAACAGAAAGTCGAACAGGTGTAAAAACAGTCTTCAAAGAGATTTCCAGAGAGAAAACCCTTCTACTTCTAGTAACCTTACCGGTCCCAACAATATTGTCAATGTTGGAATCAGTAGCTTCAATACTTTCATCTTTAGTAGCTGGTAGTTCTTGCTTGACGCCATAGTAGTAGACGTCAGATCCATAGTTCCAAGGAATAACTTTATCTGAGGAATATGGAATAGGTCCAGGTGTAGTGATGATTAAAGGAGCAGCTTTTGGATTAGCGGTAATCCTTATAGGACCTTGTAGAGGTAATCCTGATAGGAGGGCCGAATATTAAAGATAAGTCTTGAAATAGATTCTCAGTAGACGAAATCTTCTCAACCAGAATTATGTGATTGTCCATTAAGCGATGAATGCCTTCCTTTAGTAACTTGCAGCCATTGGGTTGGGCTTCGCAACAAGAAAATCTTTCAATACATTCAGGAAATAAACCGGTCTGCAACAGACTCTCTTTGATAATTGGGAGGGGAGTAACTAGTTTAATTACAGTAGCAACATGAATAACATCATCAATAGCATTTATGTCTTTGTCATGCTTCAACATAGGTGCAGTAATCGTCTCCGGAGGATCAAACTCAATCTCTTTGTTGTCAATCATATCCTGAATTTTGTTTTTTAGGGCCCAATAATTATTGGTGTCGTTCCCCGAACTGTTGGAATGGTAAGCACACTTCACATTTGGGTTATAACGAGAAGAGGAGTTGTTGGGATTTTGAGATGGATCCCTTAATGTTATCATCTCCTCTTTAAAAATATGTTGGAATGCCTGAGACAGTGGCATGCAGATCTTAGTAAACTGTCTTCTCGGTGCGTCTGACCTACATTGATTGCCATGTTGTTGTTGTTGAACAGGCGCAGGATTAGAGATTAGCATTGCTCTTAAAGTTTGATTGCGATCACTTCTAACACGACCCTTCTGGCCATAAACATCATTAGCTTCTTTCTTTCCTATAAATGTCTTTGTTGTACCCCAAAATTTGCCCTCCCATATTTTTCAATACATTTCAAATGAGGTCCTCAAATTGCTCAAAGAAGTCCAAGAGTTGACCAGACAAACTCTCTCCTGAGGCAGTCTACCTCAAATTAGGAATTCAGTTTACACAAGATGTTTGAATCAAAAGGGTCCCAAATTCTCACCATTGTCCTAATATGTTCTCAACATTCTCATTTTGAATAAGTATTCATCATTTGATCAAGGGTTGATCATGATTCATCAAGGATTGCTCACAATTCATCAAAACCCAAAAGTTGCTAAATTAGGGTTTTGCAGGAAAAGTCAACTCAATTTGACCAAGCATAACTTTCACATACTTTATCAAAAATGACCCATCCAAAGCTCATTTTTGATAGGATGTGATTCCCTACAATTCATCTTCATCCCCCAAGATCAAAATATGCACTCACAAGAAGATATGAATTTGGACATTATAGGTCATTTTGAAAAGTCAACAAAAACACCTTTTTTGTCAAATCTTCATACATGAAAATGGAAGACTCAATTGAGATGAGACCAAAAGGTTTGCTTAGAAGACATCTTGAGATTTCTAAAAAGTCCAAGAACACATCTCTAGGGTCAAAATTGAATGAGTTATGCATTGATGAAGTTAACCCTTTTTGCAAGATTGTCAAAAGTCAAAAGTGGCCAAAATTGCAAGTTTTGTCAAATGGGCCCAACTTTTTGTGCTTATATTGAGTTGGTAACACGACCCACGACCCATGATCCTTCCTACTTGTCTTTATTTTATTTTTGTCATTTATTTTTATTTTTATTTCAATTCATTTAATTTAAATCAAAATAAAATCATGAAAATATCAAAACTCATCAAGGCTTGAGATTTTGTGCATGTTTAAGTCTCTTATACAGCTGGGAAGAGAATCAAATCGTGCAAGGGTCATTTGGATACAAAAATATTGAGATTTGCTTGATTTGGAAAGATTTGAATAAGGATCAAATCATGATTCAATCAGCTTAATGGAAAAAGATTTGAAGCAAATTTGTAACCCTAATCCATTCAAGGGTACATATGGAACATATGCAGACCAAAAAAGGGAGGATTGGAGGCGTGCAAAGGTGGAAAAAAATATCAAAATTTCAAAGGAAAAGTTATAATATGATCTCATAGTTCCAAGCTTCCTCAAGCCATTCCACGCACGCCATTCGTTTGCTGGACATCCAGGGATCATATTGCAATCATTAACAAGCCTCATACCATCCTAAAACGCACTGTAAGCATCTCACGACATTGATACATTCTTCAAATTGAATATCATGATTCTGGCATTTGTAGCATGATTTCTTTACATATTCTTAATCACCGAATCATTTGCAAGCTATTCGTTATGTTCAATTGCATTTTTATTGATTGTAGAGCAAGATGCCATAGTTAGGGTTCTTGGCTCGTTTTTGGGGTTTTTTGTTACAGGAATAATTAGCCATGAAGAGTGGTACCATGATGCTCGTGAGGCTGCCACGAGTTGATTGGTACCCCTGGAATTGATTTATGATGCTTGCATAAGGTTTTGGAGAATCACAGGGCTGTACATACGCCCTTTTGTTCGTAGGTAAAAGTTTCCAAACTTTTAGCAACAGAAGGAGGTAGAAGATGATGGCGTGGCGTGGTGTGAATGGCCCATTCAAATTTCGCGCATTTCCAGAATCCACTTTTGGTCTTTATCATATAATGCTTATTTATTATATTTCTAATACAAAAACAAGCCAGCTCAGATAGTTGTCATGCGTTGGAAAAAGCCAAAGGGCCTGGGTTCGATCCCCAGGTCCCCCATATTATTTCATGATTTTGTTTCTTTCATAATCAGGCACATGTGCATACAAGGAGTCCACCATATGCCATCATCCTTCAACCACTAGATCTCCAGAATGCCAGATCCAACGCCTATCACATGAGGGCCTATCATAGGCGTGAGTCAAGTCAATGCATGGGATCTGATAAGTCAAACATGGGCCAGGCGCATTTGGGCTTGGATTTGCAATTGACACCCCCTCCATTGCTACTAACATCAGGCCCATTTCTTTTTTTTTTCTTTTCTATTTCTTTATTTAATTTATTTTGATTAATTATTTTCTAACATAAAATTAATTCTTTTTTACAAAAACTCATAAAATCAATTTTCAACAATTTAGATTTAGGTTTTATTTTTATCAAATTTAATTTAATAGTTAGTTTAATTTAATTTTAGGGTAATTTAAACCTTTTTGTAAATAAATTTAAAACAAATTAGAAATTAGGGTTTGTTTGATTTAATTTCTAGTTTCTTTTCTTAAAATAACAAAAATGCCAAAATAGGTCAAATTAATTATTTTTCTTAATTTAAATTAATTAGTAACTAGGTTTGTACTTATTTAATTAAAATCTTATTTTTCTCAAAAAATTATCAAAAACAACAAAAAATGATTTGTCTTTCAATTAGGTTTAGACGGGGTCAAAACCCTAATTTTCCTCGTTCTCGATTCATCGCGCGCATTTATTATTTTTACGATATTAATGTAACTGCTCATGGTATGTAATAGTTTAATTAGGACTTTTCTTTTACTTATCGTTTTACGGGCTTTTGGCTATGTAATTAATCCCCCTCCCCGAAGCCTTGTAATAGCGTAGTTTTATTTCTCGCATTTTCATTTTCGCAAATATTAACTGTTAGATGTATGATAATAGGATTGCATGACAAGACTGTATGTTAATTTAAAATGACTAGCAAACCCTAAATGTGCAAAGATAATAACTGATATCAAATCACTCGCACACGCGCACTCCTAGGGTAGACTCTCACTTCGGGTGCCTTCGGTAAACGATCATTAAGTATAGGGTGTTTTAGTGGTTACCCTCTTGTCTAAACAAAGATCAAATGTCTCGTTCGGAAATGTTGCCTCGGAAAGGTTGCCTCTAAAATGTTGCCTCGAATATGATCTTAAGACATTAGGGTTATTACTAAGACGTCCTAACATTGCTTTAGTGATCGTACGTCCCTTTCAAATTGACCCTTACAACTCCAACGACGATGCTACCTACTCACTAATAGTAGGATAGCGCTGTCTAAAGGAAACAAGAATAGAAACAATCCTTTTTCGAGTAGGTAGATGCTAGTTGGTACTTGCTCAAAAAATAAACTTTTTCACACTTACACTTTTCCAAACAAAGTTTTCAAAAACACTTCGAAACACTCTTGAGGACTGATACAAGGGTTAAAACGAAGTAAAACAAAACTTTTCAAAACACACAAACACGGAACCAATTTTAAAATGATGATCAAGTACGTAAGAGCCCGTAGAAAACTACAGATAGAAAGGGTGCTAATACCTTCCCTTTCTATAATCTACCCCCTGTACTCAAAATCTCGAAAAAGGAATTTTCCCGTGCTTTTTTCCTTTCCAGTTGGATAAAATAAAAGTCAGCGGCGAATCTTGCTTACCGTGACATTTTGCGAACAGAAATGCAAAATGCAAACCAGCATTTTCCTAAAACAGTCCGGTTCTGCCACCGTATCACAGAACTGGAAACTCTGCTGGGTAATAAGTGGGGTATACCTTAGGATCTAGTTCATCATATTTGCTTCTCTTATTTGTTTTGGTTGTTTTACTTTTAAGGGTTTTGTATTGGGAGTTATTATAGATCCTAACCCAGATCTGGGGGACACCTTTTAGGTAAGTAGCAATAAACTGTGAGGGAACTGTATGGCGTAGACCGATACGGTTGAAGCAGTAGCTACATTGATGTGACACATTGGTTGGTACCGGTATCCCTTGTGGAGAAACGAGGAGAATACGGGGCTGATATGTGTGTCTTTAAGTATCAACTGACCTTAGAACCCTTAATAGACCAACTTGGCCAATAGGAAGTAGTGAGATAGCCGGTCTGGGTATAAAGCTGGGAACTGGTTGATACTCGATACTACACTCATTGAGACCATACTCTCGAGATAGTTCCGGCTGCAAGAAAAGATTGCGTGAGCTGAAACCATGACGGATGGAGGATGGTCAGTGATATTGAGAACCTCTAGAACCCGGTTACTATTTCTAAGACAGGTTGAAACCAACTGAACTTCAAGAGGGTAATACCTAGACCCCATGCAAGCCTGAAACTTAAGGGCTCTTGTGTGACTTGTTTGCCTTTACCATGTCTGTTATCTGCTACACTTGTTGTGTGTTTTATAATTACATCATGCATCATAACATAGCATGCATACTTCATTATACTAACCATTTCAAAGACCGAGGGGATTTATCTTTGTCCTGTTTTGCAGATTATGGCTTTCGTGCGCAGAAACACCATTCGAGTTAACTTTGTTCAAATACCTGCTCAACTCAAAGATTTAGCCTCGACAGTTTCTGATACTTCTGCATTCATTAGAAGACATGTTCAGCTTCTTAGCTTGGTTACCTCAAAGTTTGACGAGCAGATGATGAGTGTGCTCTTCCAGTTCTTCGATCCGGTGCATCATTACTTCACTTTCCCGGATTATCAGCTAGTTCCCACTATGGAAGAGTTTTCTCACTTATTGGGCATATCCATCCTCGAGCAGATGCCCTTCACAGGTTTGGAAGAGACTCCTAGACCAGAAGACATTGCTTCAGCTCTACATTTAAAACAGGGTGATGTAGTATCTAATCGGGAGACACGAAATGGGGTTGAAGGTTTCTTAGCCAAGTTTCTGATGGATCAAGCTCAACTATTCTGGGATAACTTGGACTTTCAGGCTTTTGAAGATATCTTGGCTCTCCTTATCTACGGTTTGGTTCTTTTCCCGAATCCAGATTCCTTCATAGATGTGAATGCGGTTAAGATCTTCCTATCTCGCAATCTTGTGCCTACTCTATTAGGTGATATCTTGCATTCCCTCTACACTCGTACTGTGCGGAGAAGAGGGACCCTCATGTGTTGCATGTCGTTGCTGGCGAAGTGGTTTATTTCGCACCTCCCCAAGTCCGTGTTGAAGAATGAGGAAGGTTTAGGATGGTCTTACAGGATAATGTCCCTTGCCCATACAGACATTCTTTGGAGTTCTAAGGCTTTGGAAAGCATTGTTGTCATTAATTGATGTGGGGGATATCCTAATGTCCCGTTGCTTAGAATCAGAGGGGGTATAACCTATAATCCCTGCTTAGCTCTGTGACAATTTGGTCGCGCTCGGAGAGACGGTCCTCATGAGCTACTTCTTATAGATATTGCATTTGACTACAAGGAGGATGTTGACGAGCATCACCGAAGGTTCATACGAGCTTGGGGCATGGTGAACAAATCTGACCCTCAAGAGCTAGGACCAAGGACTTCTCTCCCTGTGCAACCTTATCTCCAATGGGTCCGAGCTCATGCTCAGAAGATTGGGATGCCTTATGAAGCTTTGTTTCCAGTGATTGTGGAGCCCACCAATGAAGAGGGCGTTCCTTATACAGTCCTTTATACCTACATGCCCACTGATCTTGGGGCATTGAAGAGATCCTGGATTCAGCTGAAAGAGGAGAGGGATACCTACCGAGAGAAGTACCATGAGCAAGAAAGGAAGATCTTGAAGCTCACCAGGCAACTCGAGAATGAAAGAACGATTAATAACTACGTCAGCACCAAGGGGAAGCGTCCATGGGATTTCTGATTTTTCTTTTTCTAGTTTAGATTGGTTTTCCATTTATTTCTTTGTAAACGCCTTAAAGGCATTGTTGACCCTTTTTACAAGTTTAATCTAATAAAGTTTGTTCATTTCTTGTTTTGCAAATTTAAATCTCCCAAAGTCTTTGAAATCATTACATACGCATCCCATTATCATGCACATCATTACAGGTGCCATCACAGGTTTCTCATCTTCTTCGCTGTTTATTTAAGCAGTTATGTCTTCTGATCAAGCTATCAAAGATCTTTAGGCACTAAATGCCCAATTTCAAGAGATGTTCTTGAGTTTAGCTAAAGGGAAAGAGGACCTGAAAGCTCTCATCCTGAAAGAGAAAGAGAAGGAGAAGAAGAAGAAGAAGAAGGTTGTTCTTTTGAGTATGGGTAAAAGATTTGGGGATAGGCTGAAGCAACAAGTTACGCTCCAGACGCAGTTACCATTCTGTCACTTATTCTGATTTTCCCCAGCTTAGATACGCTCCAGACGCGGAAGCCATTCTATTTCTCATTCAAATCAAACCTTCAGATACAGTTCAGATACACTCCAGACACAGAAGTCATCCTGTTACTTATTCAGATTCCTAGCTCAGATACGCTACAAACACAACTGCTATTCCTTTGCTCATACAGATTCAGTCTCCAGATACAGTTCAAATACGTTCCAGGCACGAACACCATTCTGAACACTCATTCTTTTGACTTACAACTTACAACTCAGCAAACATTCTTGGATGGCATCTACAAGCCCATCTCTGACAAGATTCTTTCACCTCTCCAAATGGCATCTTTAAGCCCATTCCCTCAACTACACTTTGACGAGTGCAAATTTACAGGCACTCTAGTGTCCAATCATTTTTCACCTTCGAGTCACGAACGACAAACTCGTCAATCTAACTCTTCAGGTTCAAGAAGATTGAACAGGGGCAGTTGTTGTACCCCAAAATTTTCCCTCTCATTTATCAAGATTTTTCTCAGAAGACTTCTTGGACTCAAGACAAGATTAGGGTTTGGTCAGCTCAAGAAACCTCATCTTGCACTGATGACCTAAAATTAGGGTTTGAGTTTGCACAAGGATTTTTGGACCATCAATGCTTCATGTGACTTTCATACACCATCTTGGACCCCTAAGATTGCTCATGACATGTTTCAAGCCTTGAATCACATTTTTGCCCAGTCAATTGGACAGTTGACCTAAAAATCAGCTGTATTGGGGAAAAAGTCAACCATGGCCAATTTACAGTCAAATTTCATAATTTTTGATCCACAACAACATTTTAGACTCATATGAACCATTTGATCAAGTTTGGACCATAACTCCTCAAGAAATTTGATCAAATCATCAAAAGGGCAAAATGGTCTAAATTAGGGTTTTGATTGAGAAAGGGAAATTTCTGATTTTTAACCTAGCCAATGATCACTTGGGTTCAAGCATGATTTCAAGGACTCAATAGCATCATCTTGACCTAATCACATAGTTCAAAAGATCTCAAATGCATAGGATTAACAGATAAATTTTGCAATCAACTGATCAAAAGTCAACTGTACACTAAAAAGTCAAACTTTGACTTTTTGGTCAAAATCAAGTGCCAAGGGTCATAATTCATCAAGATATGTCAAAACATGAAACTTGTTGACCAAGAAACTCAAAATTGCAAATTAGGGTTTTAATTTGAAATTTTTTCATAACTTAGAAATTTTCTAAGTATGGAAAATTTCTTATTTTTTCCTAACTTTTCACCACTCTTTCACCATGATGCAATTGGATTCAAATAAAACTTCAAACATGAAAGTTGTAGTCCTACATGAAATCTACAACTTTTATTCACAAAGTATTCCCAAAAGATGCTTGGATCTCAAGTTATGATTTTTTGAATAGAGGTCCATGAACTAAATAACTTAGATAAAATTTGCCCTAATTTAGGCACGTTTTTTACCCAACTTCATGGACATTTTTCACATAGTTCCAAGAGGTATCTCAAAATTCTTTTCAAAGATGGATTGTAGAGCATGTTTCAAGCTTTACAAAATGTCCAAGAACTCTCCAAGATCATTTGTGGTTAGGGAGAATCTAAGAATAGAAAATGGCATTTTGTCACTTTTGTTCAAGCCATTTTTCACAATGCACCAAGTTGCAAATCTGATCAAGCATGCTTGTACCTTGCATTACAGGTCCTAAATCTCTTCTACACTTTATAATTAAATGCTAATTCAGTGGATAATGGCTTTGGTTTGGATTTTGAAGCATTGCACAAAGAATAAATCCATAAATGGCATAAAGGGCACATTGCCATTTTCATAAAGCAAGCTTTTTGCAACTTTACAATTCTTGAGCCATGGACATGTTTCTTTATTACAAGCAATGTCCACAGATATCAGGCAAAGCATACCAACCCTTGGCAGCCCTAGAACTAGCAAGTACAAGCTTTTGGCTTAAGTCATTTCAACTTTCTTCAAATGCAAGAAAAGTGGCCAAAAGTCAAAAACTGGTACAAGCTGATAAAGGGAGGGCTTGGCATCAATCAAAACAACTTCACAAACTTATCTTAAGCTAGCACACGAAGGCTTATTCTCTGAAACACTCTCAAACACAAAAAACACATTTTTCTGCCCAAACAGGGCAGCCTCTGCAAAATCCTTGCCAAATTCATTTTGGCTCGTGCGTTTTTCCTTTCAACCTTTAAAACACTTCATCCACATAATATAAAAACTATCCAAGCCCTTGTCCTGTTGCTGTAACCCCTGTTTCAGACATCACCATTTTCACTTTTGAAGGTTGCAGGTTGAATTCTATAGGGAGTTTCAAGCATCCTCAAGGCAAGCTAAGCATTGGAATAGCTTGAGGGAACTTCAAGGAAGCTCACACGATCCTCAGGCCTCACTCAAAGTCCCCACATTGCCATATCCAAACTCAACTGAATAAGGTATTTTTCAAAACTCTATCTCTCTATTTAGGAATCCTCAAGCTTTGATTTGTGAAGCAAAGATGTAGTCCTTATCATGGTGAAACTGTACATATGAATAGTTATCATTTATATTAATTGAGTAGTGAGAATTTGAAGCTTAAAGTTCATGAAAAAACTAGGTCAGAAATTAGGGCTACTGAAATTCTCCCTGGTCTTTGAGAGTTAGATTATGAATTTTATATCATTGGAATCGTGAGATTCCAAGCTACATTTTTTATGTTGCAAGTTTTTGTTTTTGTGCAAAGAATAGGGAGTTACAGGTTGAAGGCAAAAACGCGCGCGTAGGAGGGAGCTGGAGGACAGGGACGACCTGTCTTGGGCCTGGCGCGCCTGGGCCTTGTCATTTCTACTTTCCACACCCCCTGATCCACTATCCACACCCCCTTGCATATTTTGTTTATTTTTCATATTTTCTTTTATATTTTTATATTTGTTGTTTTTATTTATTTTTCTGAATCACAAAAATCTTGAAAAATATTTTCTTTATTTTTTGCATTTTTATTTAATTTTTATTATTTGTTTTACATAGAGAATGATTTATTAGAATAAATAGAACTTTATTTTCTTAAACAATTGTAAATACAATTTAAAAATACTACATACTTTTATTTTATTATTTCACACATGATATA
The DNA here is from genome assembly GCA_948472305.1 of Vicia faba. Taxonomy (NCBI): domain Eukaryota; kingdom Viridiplantae; phylum Streptophyta; class Magnoliopsida; order Fabales; family Fabaceae; genus Vicia; species Vicia faba. The sequence goes on from OX451738.1 coordinate 1,244,325,469, forward strand.
ATTATTTTCATACATATTTTAATTTTTAATATTTGTTAATAATATTATTTATTATTTTCTTATACAAAAATGGACAAAAATAAAATAATAATAGAAAGCATATATTTCTTTTAATCAAAAATTAGTGTTTCCCCTTTCAAAAATAATACTAATATTTTTCTCTTATTTCTAGGGTTAAATAGTTTATTTTCTCATACAAAAAAAATCAAATACAAAACATTTTTGCATAAATACATTGCATTGCATATTTAAATATTTGTATATTTATTTATCTTATGCAATAATTCAATTGGGTTGTAATAGTATTTTAGGGTTTTATTTTATGCAAATATCCCTATTCAAAAACTTGTATCCCCCTCCCATAATAATTGTTGTAATAGCTTAGTTTTATTTTACGCAATTTATCGCATTATGCCATGTTTAGTAAAACTAGGGTTTTGCATGATAAGACAAAAATCAAACAAATAGAATGACCTAATACAAGACAAACAAATGCATGCAAAATGACACACATTGCACACAAGCACCCCTAGGGTTTCACCCACTCGGTTGCCTTAAAATAAATGGCCATGGTATGCATGCAAAGTATCTTGGCAAAGCAAAACAAACAAATAAGATTATAGTCCCTCGATGACGCTATCAAAAGGTTGCCTAAACAAATGATATTGGTCCCTCAAATGCTAAAGATACTTGGCAACATTGGTATCATGGTCATACGATGACCCACGCCTGTGCCGTTTAACATCCAAAGATATGGTTGCTTACCAAATCAATGGTAAATCAACAATGTCAAAGGAATAAAAATGCACAAAAAATACTTTTGAGTAGGTAGAATGCTTCTAGTTACTTGATCGATTTCAAAACAATCCTTGCTATTTTCAAAAACAAACACACACATATTTCAAAACATTTCCAAACAACTTTCAAAACATTGAAACATTTTTCAAAAGACAAAACATCTTTGTATACATTCTTACGAACGAGAATCATTACAAAGATCGCCTAAACAAAGGCCTCTTTTCAAAATACTTTCAAAACCACACAAAGCACCATTTCAAACAATTTCAAAAGCAAAGCAAGTGATCTAAACAAGTAACTAAGAGCCCATGGAAAACCATGGATGAAAAGGGTGCTAGCACCTTCCCTTTTCATAATCTACCCCCCGAACTCAAGAAAACATCTCAAAGGTCTTTCCTGTGCTTTTTTACCTTTCCTTTTAGATAAAAGAAAAGTCGATGGTGACTCTTGCTAACCGCAACATTTGTGAACACAAACGCAAAACCTCAAGTTAGTTCTCCCACCGTATCACAGAAGGTTTTAAGGACTATGCTCAAAAGTGGAGAGATTTGGCTGGAAGAGTCCAACCCCCTTTGTATGATAGAGAGTTGGTTGATATGTTTCTAGGGACGTTGTCTGGTCCATTTTTCAATCATCTGATCGGCAGTTCGTCATCTGGGTTTACTGAATTGATTTTGACAGGAAAGAGAGTAGAAGTTGGTATCCGAAGTGGTAAGATACAGAAAGGTACTTCATCAAGTGCAGAAAAGAAGCCTTTCACCGGTAAGAAAGAAGCTAGTGCAGTCTACGGCTCGAGGAGCCAAGGCAGATCTGAACACCGCCAAGCAGTAAATGCGGTAGTGATATCAAGACCCACAGTTGCTCCATAACGCAACAATCAGCAAAGAATGGAGAGACTGCAGAGACAGTATACTCGGCTTAATATGACCTTGTCTCAAATTCTACCACAGTTATTGAAGACTAACCTGGTAACTCTGAGGGAAACCTCGAAGAATCCCAGCACCACATCTTCGCTATATAACTCGAACGCCCGCTGCGCTTATCACTCCGATAGCCCAGGTCATGATACAAACAACTGTTGGGCCTTGAAGAATAAGGTGTAAGATTTGATCGAAGCTAAAGAAATTGAGTTTGACGCTCCGGAGAAACGCAACGTCATGACTGCTCCCGTGCCCAAACATGGTCATGGAGTAAATGTTGTGGACGATGATTTATTTGTGACTTTCGTGGAAGAAATTTCTACTTCTTTGATGACAGTTAAGAAGAATCTATTGTTGGCCGATTTATTTCCGGGTTGTGGCGAAGGTTTCCACTTATGTTCAATTCTTCCTGCTGGTTTCCACTTTTTGAAATCAGGTGTTCAGCGCCTGATGGATAACAAAGAGATCCTGTTCGAGAAGACTATGATTCAGTTGGTTCTAATTCAAGATGTTGCCATCATAACCATTTCCACCAATCCTTCCAAGGCTTCCTCGAGAAATTCTGTTAGGATTACATTTGTTCCCAGAATCGCTCCGTTAATCATTACTATCTCGGGTCCTATCCCATACACTTCGGATAAGGATGTCCCTTGGCACTACGGTGCAGATGTGTATTACCATGGAGTAAATCAAGACTTAAAGATTGAAGAAGCTGATGTTGATATCAGCAATATTGTCGGGGCTAGCAAGGTCACCAGAAGTAGAAGACTCTTCTCTCCTGAGATTTCCCCTCCGACTGTTCACAAACCTATTGTCATTCCATCTGCTAGTACATCAGCTACTGTCCCAGTGCATATTCTAGTTATCACCCCTGTCGCCGAGCCATCTGGAACTCGGGGGAAAAGAAATCACAGGTGAGCCTGCCCGAACGGAGGAACCTAAGAAGATCATTGTAGAAACCTCTAAGCAGGAGATAGAGGAAATTCTGAAGATTATCAATAAGAGTGACTACAATGTAGTCGAGCAGCTGGGGCAGACCCCGTCAAAAATCTCCATGTTGTCCTTGTTATTATGTTCTGAAGCCCATGCAAAGGCTTTAAATGCTTTCCTCAAAACTGCGCATGTGCCGCAAGAGACTTCAGCTGATCAATTCAAAGATTGTGTGGCTAGCTTGACTGCTGACAATGGGTTGGGTTTCTCAGATGCAGATCTGACTGCTAAAGGAAGAAATCATAATGACACTCTGCACGTCTCGATCGAGTGCAGGGGCACTACCATGGCCCATGTACTAGTGGATATCGGGTCCTCTTTGAATGTTTTTCCAAAGAAAGCATTAGACCGTCTGGACTGTGAAGGTTTGATTCTAAAGCCGAGCAATATTATGGTTAGGGCTTTTGACGGGTCAAAAAGGATATTGCATGGGGAAGTGGACGTCCCTGTTAAAGTTGGCTCTCAGACTTTTGCATCTACTTTCTATGTGATGGATATCTGACCGTCATATTCTTGCTTGTTGGGTCGCCCTTGGATTCATAAGGCTGGGGCAGTGACTTCTACGCTCCATCATATGTTGAAATATCTAGTAAAGGGGAAGATTTTTACGGTGCGAGGAGAAGAGGAGTACATGGTGAGTCATCTAAATTCCTTACGCTATGTGGAGATGGATGGAGAGTTCATCGAAACCCCGTGTCAGAACTTTGAAGAGGTCCCCCAAACTTTGGCGTCGACTGAAGTTGCTGTTGACGAATCTCCGATGAAGATGGCTTCCCTTAAAGATGCCAGGGCTGTAATTGAAAAAGGCGGGTGTGCAAATTGGGGTTAGCTCCCTGATTTCACATACAAGACTGATAAGTTGGGTTTGGGCTTTACTGCAGAGGATCAAAGGGCTGTTCGGCACGCGTGGATTGGAAGACCTCCTCTGCACATCAGTAATCAGGGAGTGAATGCAATCGAGGATGATGAAGAAGAGTCAGATATCGACAGCTGGATCTACCCGACTACCAACGGTGGATTGAACAACTGGACGGCAAAGGACTTTGTGCTCGTTTCTTTTATTACACAATAATAGACTTTTGTTTTGAGATTTGTAATAGACAGTTTAAAACTTTATGGCCCGGTGCCTTGCCAGAGGCACCTTGGCTTTGTTTGTGAGGGCTTATTATTTATCATTTTCATATATCATTAATAAAGCAGTGGATGTTTTCTTGCATTACAAATTTTACGCTCCTTGTTTTTCTTTTCTATCTTTCACTTTATCAAAACATCTATTGTCTTACACACACTCACATATCATAATGCAGATCCACATCCACTTTGGATCCCATTGATAACAACTCTGCTACTGCCAGTTATGACTTCTAGAATCCGATCAACCAAGCCGAGGACGAAGGTGAGGATGATTGTGAAGTGCCTGGGGAACTTGCTAGACTGTTACTACAGAAAGAGAGGGCCATACAACCTTATGAAGAGCCAATGGAATCAGTAAATTTAGGTACAGAGGAAGACAGGAAAGAAGTCAAGATAGGTGCGAATCTGGAGCATGGTGTCAAGCAGCGGTTGATACAGATGTTACACGACTATGTGGAGATCTTCGCTTGGTCTTATGAAGATATGCCCGGTTTGGACACTGATATTGTGGTACACCGCCTGCCAACTAAAGAAGACTGCCCTCCGGTAAAGCAGAAGGTTCGCCGTATGCGCCCCGAGATGTCTAAGAAAATCAAAGCTGAGGTCATGAAACAGTTTGACGCCAGATTTCTAGTTGTTACTTCTTATCCGCAGTGGGTCGCCAACTTTGTTCCAGTGCCCAAGAAAGATGGTAAGGTTCGGATGTGTGTGGACTATAGAGATCTGAACAGGGCGAGCCCCAAAGACGATTTCCCACTGCCTCACATTGATGTTCTGGTCGACAACACCGCACAGCATAAGATCTTCTCCTTTATGGATGGTTTTTCTGGTTACAATCATATTAAGATGGCTCCCGAGGACATGGAGAAGACAAGATTCGTTACACAGTGGGACACCTTTTGCTACAAGGTCATGTCGTTCGGATTGAAGAATGTTGGGGAAACGTATCAGCGCGCCATGGTTGCTTTGTTCCACGACATGATTCACCATGAGATTGAGGTTTACATTGATGACATGATCGCAAGGTCCCAGAGTGAGGAAGAACACCTTGACCATCTCCAGAAACTGTTCGACAAGCTGAAGAAGTATAAGCTAAGGTTGAACCCGAACAAATGCACCGTCAGGGTAAGGTCTGGTAAGCTGTTGGATTTCTTTGTTAGTGATAAAGGTATTCAAGTGGATCCTACAAAGGTGAAGGATATATGGGAGATTCCAACTCCCCACACAAAAAAATAAGTCAAAGGCTTTTTGGGACGTCTAAACTACATTTCCCGATTCATTTCACATTTGACTGCTACTTGTGAGCCAATCTTCATGCTGCTGAAGAAAGATCAAGTGGTAAAATAGAATGATGAATGTCAGGCCGCTTTCGAAAGGATCAAGGAATATCTCCAAGAGCCACCTATTCTGATGCCTCCAGTTGAAGGAAGACCTTTGATCTTATACTTGATAGTACTCGACAATTCAATGGGGTGCGTGCTGGGGCAGCATGACGAGTCTGGCCGAAAAGAGCATGCTATTTACTACCTTAGCAAAAAGTTTACCAACTGTGAGACCCGATACTCACTTCTTGAGAAAACTTGCTGCGCTTTGGCATGGGCTGCTCGTCGGCTAAGACAGTATATGCTGACTCACACCACCTTATTGATATCAAAGATGGATTCAATCAAGTATATCTTCGAAAAGCCCGCCTTATCCGGAAGAATAGCAAGATGGCAGATGATCTTAACTGAGTATGAAATCCAATACACAACCCAAAAAGCAATCAAGGGGAGTGTATTGGCAGATCATTTGGCGCATCAGGCCGTGGATGATTACCAATCCATGAATTTCGAATTCCCGGATGAGAACATCATGTTGGTAACCGACTGTGAAGAACATGGACCGGATGAAGGACCCGAGGAGGGATCCCGATGGTCTATGTATTTTGATGGAGCTTCAAACGCGTTGGGTAATGGCATTGGCGCTGTGATTATATCTCCTGAGGGTTATCATACTCTGTTCACCGCCCGATTATGTTTTAACTGCACCAACAATATGGCGGAGTATGAAGCATGTATCCTAGGTCTTCGAGTTGCTATTGACCTAAGGATTAAGTTCTTGAGTGTATTCGGAGATTCCGCTCTAGTGATCAGTCAGATCAAAGGCGATTGGGATACGAAGCACCCAAATCTTATTCCTTACAAAGAGTATGTACTAATGTTTCTCTCACACTTTGAGGAGATAACCTTTGAACACTTTCCAAGAGAAGAGAACCAGTTAGCGGACGTGCTAGCTACCATGTCTTCTATGTTCAAGGTCAGGTGGGACAATGAACCTTCCCAGATTACCATTGAGAGGTTGGACGAACCCGCGTATTGCTATGACATCGAAACTGAAGAGGTGGCAGATAAACCCTGGTTTCACGAGGTAAAGAGGTATCTTGAGGCTCAAGAGTACCCCGAGGGTGAACCTGTTAATGATAAAAAGTTTCTGAGGAGATTCGCGGTGAAATTCTTCATTAGTAACGGGATCCTTTACAAGCGTAACCATGATTCGACCTTACTACGATGTGTGGACAAAAGCGAGGCAAAAAGGATCATGGCGGAGTTACATGAAGGTACCTTCGGAACTTATTCCAGTGGACATACCATGGCAAAGAAAATCCTACGGGCAAGATATTATTGGTCCACTATGGAAGCCGACTGTTATTAGAATTCTCGAACCTGTCACAAGTGCCAAGTCTATGCTGGTAAGGTGCATGTACCTCCAATTCCTCTGAATGTTTTGACAGCTCCTTGTCCTTTTGCAATATCGGGCATCGACATAATTGGCGAGATTAGACCTACTGCGTCTAACGGGCATCGTTTCATTCTGGTAGCTATCGATTACTTTACGAAGTGGGTTGAGGAAGCTTCCTTTGCTACAGTAACCAAGAACGTCGTGGCGCGGTTTATCCTTCATAATTTGATCTGTCGATACGGTGTACCAGAGAGAATCATTATGGACAATGGTATAAATCTCAACAATACAATGATCATCGAGCTCTGCAAACAGTTTAAGATTCAGCATCACAACTCTTCTCCTTACCGGCCGAAGATAAATGGGGTTGTTGAAGCAGCTAATAAGAACATCAAGAAGATTGTGCAGAAGATGACAGTGACATACAAAGACTAGCACGAGATGTTACCATTCACTCTTCATGCGTACCGTACCTCAGCGCAGACTTTGATGGGGGCAACCCCCTACTCTTTGGTGTATGGTATGGAAGCAGTCTTACCCATTGAGGTCCAGATACCTTCTCTCTGGATTATGAAAATGCAGGTTTGAGCGAAGATGACTGGATCCAGACCCGGCTTGATCAGCTGAATTTAATCGACGAGAAGAGACTTACTGCTATTTGTCATGGTCAGACGTATCAAAAGCGAATGATCAAGGCTATTAACAAGAAAGTCAGACGACAAGAGTATCAAGCTGGGGATCTGGTGATCAAACGCATCATATTGCCGCAAGGTGATCCCAGGGGGAAATGGACCCCTACGTACGAAGGGCCATTTATGGTTAAGAACATTTTCTCGGGAGGAGCTATGATTCTAACCACCATGGATGGTGACTACCTTCCTCACCCCGTCAATACAGACATAGTGAAAAAATACTACGCATAATCAAAGAACCACTAGGTTGACTGGCCTAGGCAAAAATAAGGGCTTCCCGACGAACCAAAAGGGTTCGGGAAAAAGTAAGGGATGAAAATGAAAAAAACTGTACACTCGGAAAGTCGAAAACCTGAAAAGGCGGCGTGGGCAAAAAAGGGTATCCCGGTAGACTGAAAACCCGAAAGGGCGGTCCAGGCAAAAATTAGAGATTGAAGCGTAACACTATGTCTCATTGGATTATCTTGCAACCAGACTTCGGTATCGACTATCGATCTCGGACGATGCCAATCAATCTGATATACCTTCAACCAAGTAGCAAAGTGATGAGACGCTCAAAGATATAAGGGCAATAGCAGAGTTGGAACCCAGTGGGATTGTTTCACATAGCTGTTTTTCTTTCTTTTACACAAATTGTATAAATTCTGTTCTTTCGGCGGCATTCTCTTATTTGGACGTCATCCTCTTATACAAAAACGCCTATTACAGGCCAACTTCAAAAATCAATACAATTCATTTTTACAAAGAAATTTCAAATTTTTTTCTTTTTCTGTTTTGTTTTGTAAGAACGTCCAATGTTTCATTTTGATATATGCATTTGACAGTAATCGCTGCTCATAAATATTTACATGCGAAACAAAAGACAATTACTCGTAATTACAGGAACAGGGGCAAACAAGAAGTCTCCAAACCTTACAGTTGCTCTACCCACCGGGTACAGGGATAGAGTCAGTTTGAGAAAATGACTAAAGGTACAAACACTCCCCGCGGAGTAGGAAGTGTCTGAAGACAGTGGTGTTAATTCTCCCCCAAGCAGAATTCATCTATCGCCAACAATAGAAAATTATCCCCAGTGGAGTTTATTTCTTCCACAAGCAGAAACTCAATCCCCAACAGAGTTCATTATTGCCAACAATGGTAATTCATCCCTAGCCAAGGTTATTTCTCCAAATCAGCAGATCTTCTGGCAAAATATGTCTCTTCCTCACAGAGTCATTGTCTCGCCAATTTATTCTCAAATCATCTTCGACCATTACCCCCAGCGAGAACGAGGAACTCAACTCCTTGTACTCTCCAGCAGCAATCCGGGATTTATTTTCCCCAGCTAGAAAACATCACAAGAACTTTTGCATATCCATACATCATGGCATGCGCATACGCATTTTGAGAGCATCATTACTCGATACATGTCATACATCATGACATTACATACAACTAACTTCTTACCTTTCAGGGAAAGATACAATCAAATTCTCACAAGTTTCTCTGGTTCAGTCAAACCGATGCTAAGATTTCTATTTCAATTCAAGCTATGAAGCCCGGATCCAACCGGATAATATCTTGATTTCTCCATCATACTACGAAGCCCGAAGAACGACCAAATAACAATACCAAAATACCGTGAAGCCTGGAATCGACCAGATAGTGGTTTATCTTAAATTCAATCTATGAAGCCCGGAAGTCGACCGGAAAATAGTTGAATCCCCAGCAAGTTATTGTGAAGCCTGGACTCGACCAGATAGCAGTACAAGACACCATGAAGCCTGGAATCGACTAGATGATGGTATTTCATAAACACAAGATGTGAAGCCCGAAAACCGACCGGATAACAACTTAACCCTCAGCAAGTTATTGTGAAGCCTGGATTACGACCAGATAGCAATACAAAATACCATGAAGCCTTGAGTCGACCAAATAGTGGTATATCTTTGATACAAGTTATGAAGCCCGGATTCGACTGGATAATATCTTGATTTCTCCAAATACCATGAAGCCTGGACTCAACCAGATAATGGTATAAGACGTTGTGAAGCCTAGATTACGACCAGATAACAGCAAAGAATACTATGAAGCCTGGAGTCGACCAGATAGTGGTATATCTTTAGTGCAAGTTATGATTTCCGGATTCGACTAGTTAATATCTTGATTTCTCCAAATACCGTGAAGCATGGACTCGACCAGATAATGGTATAAGACACCGTGAAGCATGGATTACGACTAGATAGCGACAAAGACATTGAAGCCTAGGATTACGACCAGATAACAGTAATGGACAATGCGAAGCTTGGATTTTGACCAAATAGAAGTTTACCTGGCCAATTACTAAGAAGCCTGGAATCGACCAAATATTAGTGTTGCCATAAATTCAAGTTGAAGCCCGGGTACGACCGAATAATAACTTAATTCCTTCTGAAGCCTGGAGCACGACCAGATAATAAGTGAGAAATTGCGAAGCCTGGATTACGACCGGATAGCAAGTTTATTTTCATCCCCCTAGTAAGTCGTTGTGAAGCCTAGAGCACAACCAGATAGCAGTCATTCTTATTTTCCTTAGCAAATCATTGCGAAGCCTGGAGCGTGACCAGATAGTAGTTCATTTGCACCTCCTCGACTAAGAGATGATTCCTCAGTAGAATAACGGACGACTGAAGCCCCTAAAATTCTATTTCTCTCAAGACAGAAACCAGCATTCCCCAGTGAAGTCCTCCTTAACAACCGGTATATCGGCTCTCACAAAGGAATCTCTTATGCGATCGACACTCCTTCGGATGGCATCTTTAAGCCCATCCCCCGTCATCAATCTCCAAATGGCATCTATAAGCCCATTCCCGACATCACAAGACAGGTACCACTTCATGCGAGTGCAAATTTCTTGGGCACTCTAGTGTTCAATCATCTTCAACCTTCAGATCACGAAAGGCAGACAAGCCAATCTACATCCTCAGGTTTAAGAAGATTGAACAGGGGAAGATGTTGTACCCCAAAATTTTCCCTCCCATATTTTTCAATACATTTCAAATGAGGTCCTCAAATTGCTCAAAGAAGTCCAAGAGTTCACCAGACAAACTCTCTCTTGAGGCAGTCTACCTCAAATTAGGGTTTCAGTTTGCATCAAGATGTTTGAATAAAAAGGGTCCCAAATGCTCACCATTGTCCTAATATGTTCTCAAGATCATCCATGTCAATTTTCAAGCCTTTCAGAGAAAGTTTGCTCAGTCAACTATTCAAATGCCTGAAAATTGACTATGATAGGGCAAAAGTTAACTGTGTCCTACATATAGTCAAACTTCAAGATTTTTGGTCAACATTCTCATTTTGAAGCATTATTCATCATTTTATCAAGGGTTGATCATGATTCATCAAGGATTACTCACAATTCATCAAAACCTAAAAGTTGCTAAATTAGGGTTTTGCAGGAAAAGTTAACTCAACTTTGACCAAGCATAACTTTCTCATACTTTATCAAAAATTACCCATCCAAAGCTCATTTTGAAGAGGATGTGATTCCCTACAATTCATCTTCAATCCCCAAGATCAAAATATGCATTCACAAGAAGATATGTATTTGGACATTATAGGTCATTTTGAAAAGTCAACAAAAGCACCTTTTTGTCAAAGCTTCATACATGAACATTGAAGACTCAATTGAGATGAGACCACAAGGGTTGCTTAGAGGACATCTTGAGCTTTCTAAAAAGTCTAAGAACACATCTCTAGGGTCAAAATTGAAGAAGTTATGCATTGGTGAAGTTAACCCTTTTTGCAAGATTGTCAAAAGTCAAAAGTGGCCAAAATTGCAAGTTTTGTCAAATGGGGCCAACTTTTTGTGCTTATATTGAGTTGGTAACACGAACCACGAACCATGATCCTTCCCACTTGTCTTTATTTTATTTTTGTCATTTATTTTGATTTTTATTTCAATTAATTTAATTTAAATTAAAATAAAATCATGAAAATATCAAAACTCATCAAGGCTTGAGATTTTGTGCATGTTTAAGTCTCTTATACAGCTGGGAAGAGAATCAAATCGTGCAAGGGTCATTTGGATACAAAAATATTGAGTTTTGATTGATTTAGAAAGATTTTAATAAGGATAAAATCATGATTCAATCACCTTAATTGAAAAAGATTTGAATCCAATTTGTAACCCTAATCCATTCAAGGGTACATATAGAACATATGCAGACCAAAAAAGGGAGGATTGGAGGCGTGCAAAGGTGGAAACAAATCTCAAAATTTCAAAGGAAAAGTGGTAATTTGATCTCATAGTTCCAAGCTTCCTCAAGCCATTCCAAGAACGCCATTCGTTTGCTGGCAATCCAGGGATCATATTGCAATCACTAACAAGCCTCATACCATCCTAAAACGCACTGTAAGCATCTCACGACATTGATACATTCTTGAAATTGAATATCACGATTATGGCATTTATAGCATGATTTCTTTACATATTCTTGATCACTGAATCATTTGCAAGCTATTGGTTATGTTCAATTGCATTTTTATTGATTGTAGAGCAAGATGCCATAGTTAGGGTTCTTGGCTCATTTTTGGGGTTTTTTTATTACAGGAACAATTAGCCATGAAGAGTGGTACCATGATGCTCGTGAGGCTGCCACGAGTTGATTGGTACCCCTGGAATTGATTTATGATGCTTGCATAAGGTTTTGGAGAATCACAGGGCTGTACCTACGCCCTTTTGTCCGTAGGTAAAAGTTTCTAAACTTTTAGCAACAAAAGGAGGTAGAAGATGATGGCGTGGCGTGGTGTGAATGGCCCATTCAAATTTCGCGTGTTTCCAGAATCCACTTTTGGTCTTTATCATATAATGCTTATTTATTATATTTCTAATACAAAAACAAGACAGCTCAGATGGTTGTCATGCGTTGGAAAAAGCCAAAGGGCCTGGGTTTGATCCTCAGGTCCCACATATTATTTCATGATTTTGTTTCTTGCATAATCAGGCACATGTGCATACAAGGAGTCCACCATATGCCATCATCCTTCAACAACCAGATCTCCAGAAAGCCAGATCCAACGCCTATCACATGAGGGCCTATCATGGGCGTGAGTCAAGCCAATGCATGGGATCTAAAAAGTCAAACATGGGCCAGGCGCATTTGGGCTTGGATTTGCAATTGACACCCCCTCCATTGCTACTAACATCAGGCCCATTTCTTTATTTTTTTTCTTTTCTATTTCTTTATTTAATTTATTTTGATTAATTATTTTCTAACATAAAATTAATTCTTTTTTACAAAAACTCATAAAATCAATTTTCAACAATTTAGATTTAGGTTTTATTTTTATCAAATTTAATTTAATAGTTATTTTAATTTAATTTTAGGGTAATCTTAACCTTTTTGTAAATAAATTTAAAACAAATTAGAAATTAGGGTTTGTTTGATTTAATTTCTATTTTCTTTTCTTAAAATAACAAAAATGCCAAAATAGGTCAAATTAATTATTTTTCTTAATTTAAATTAATTAGTAACTAGGTTTGTATTTATTTAATTAAAACCTTATTTTTCTCAAGAAATAATCAAAAACAACAAAAAATGATTTGTCTTTCAATTAGGTTTAGACGGGGTCAAAACCCTAATTTTCCTCGTTCTTGATTCATCGCGCGCATTTATTATTTTTACAATATTAATGTAACTGCTCATGGTATGTAATAGTTTAATTAGGACTTTTCTTTTACTTATCGTTTTACGGGTTTTTGGCTATGTAATTAATCCCCCTCCCCGAAGCCTTGTAATAGCGTAGTTTTATTTCTCGCATTTTAATTTTCGCAAATATTAACTGTTAGATGTATGATAATAGGATTGCATGACAAGACTGTATGTTAATTTAAAATGACTAGCAAACCCTAAATGTGCAAAGATAATACCTGAAATCAAATCACTCGCACACGCGCACTCCTAGGGTATACTCTCACTTCAGTTGCCTTCGGTAAACGATCATTAAGTATAGGGTGTTTTAGTGGTTACCCTCTTGTCTAAACAAAGATCAAATGTCCCGTTCGGAAATGTTGCCTCGGAAAGGTTGCCTCGGAAATGTTTCCTCGAATATGATCTTAAGACATTAGGGTTATTACTAAGACGTCCTAACATTGCTTTAGTGATCGTACGTCCCTTTCAAATTGACCCTTACAACTCCAACGATGGTGCTACCTTCTCACTAATAGTAGGATAGCGCTGTCTAAAGGAAACAAGAACAGAAACAATCCTTTTTCAAGTAGGTAGATGCTAGTATGTACTTGCTAAAAAAACAAACTTTTTCACACATACACTTTTCCAAACAAAGTTTTCAAAAACACTTCGTAACACTCTTGAGGACTGATACAAGGGTTAAAACAAAGTAAAACAAAACTTTTCAAAACACACAAACACGGAAGCAATTTTAAAATGAAGAGCAAGTACCTAAGAGCCTGTAGAAAACTACGGATATAAAGGGTGCTAATACCTTCTCTTTCTATAATCTACCCCCCGTACTCAAAATCTCGAAAAAGGAATTTTTCTGTGATTTTTTCCTTTCCAGTTGGATAAAATAAAAGTCGGTGGCGACTCTTGCTTACCGCAATATTTTGCAAACACAAACGCAAACTAGCATTTTCCTAAAACAGTCTGGTTCTGCCACCGTATCACAGTCTTCTTCACAACACTCGAAGACGCAACCACTTGAATTTTTTCCGCTCTTGATACCACTTTCGACATGTTCCTAAATCAGGATCAGCTCAGTAAAACAAGACGAGGAGCTTCCGATAAGGTGATTAAAGAAAGGCCTTGTCAGCGTGTCCATGAACATACCTACCAGCTCCTTGTCATACAAAGGATGTTGCACTCTTCCAGCCAGATCTCTCCGCTTTTGGGCATACTCCTTAAACCTTTCATGAAAGCCCATGGTTCTACTTTGAAACTGCACACAATTCGATGCAAGGTTAGTATTGTATTGATACTGCTTGTAAAAAGAAGTAGCAAGGTCTTCCCAAGTATTAATTTTGGTTCCTTCAAGCTTATAGAACCATTTAAGATGTGTAGCAAACAAACTTTCCTGAAAGAAATGAACCCATAACTTTCTGTCAGTAGTATGGGGTTGGATCTTCCAAACATAAAATCTCAGATGGAGCTTTGGACAGGAAACACCATGATACTTGGAAAAGATAGGGACTTTGAACTTGTAAAGGATAACAACCCCAGAGATAAGACACAACTCTTCAAATTCCTACCCAGGCACTTTTTGTATCTCCTTAGCATTAAGTCGATCTTCCAGCTGCTTCTATTTGTCTTCTGCAGGAGGATATTGTTCAGCGGAATAGTCTTCATCAGAATCTTGGCCAGATCCAAGGTTGTTATTCTCTTCAGCTTTCACACTCTTGTCATCTTTCTCTTGGTCATCATCATCATTCAGGGGGACTACAAAATCTAGAGCTCTTTTGACTGAACCCTTCAATCTTCTGCCCATATTAAGAAAGACTGCTGGCTTTTTAGTCTTCTTCTTATATCCCTTTATGATGAGGGTCTTCAACTCGTCTCGACCCATAGCTAAGTCCAAGAACATCTGGTGAAACTGAGCGTTCTGAGCTTGAAGTTCTTTTACAGTTTTCTCGAGTACCGTCTTTTACTTAAATAAATAGCAAGAAGATGAGAAAACCTGCTTAGAAAGTACCTGTTATGTGATGATATGCATGATATGAAAATGTAAGTCCAATGTTTTCAAGGACCTTTACAGGATTTAAATTTTTTTAAACATAAGGAAATAAAAGAAATTTTAGTAACAAGCTCCAATTATAATTGCTTTCAATAAAAAGAGTTACAAAGAAGCAAAATGTTAATTCAAGTCTCCCATGGAAGCTTCCTCTTGTGTAGACATATGCATTAAGGTTTTGTTCTTTGTGGAGTCGTTTCATCAACTCTAGTACTTTCTTCTCACTAGCATAGAACTGAGCCTCGAAGGTATCTCTTTCTTCCTTGAGCTGAATCCAGAACTTTTATAGTTCTTCGAAGTCAGTAGGCATATCGGGATGAAGAACGATATGAGAAACATCCCCTTCATCAACAACCTCTACGATCACTGGTAGGATAGCAGGATATGGAATTTTAATGTTCTGAGCACGAGATTGCAACCATATTAGGTAAGGCTCTAGAGGAAAAGAATTCTTGTGTCCCAAAGTCTTGCTATCAATCTTGTTGACCGTACCCCAAGCACATATCAACCCTTGATTGTAATTTAGAGGATCATTCTCATAGTCGAACATAATACCTGGATGAGCATATCATGAGGTCCATCCCTTCGAGCATAACCAAACTGACACAGAGCTAGAGAAAGGTTGTAAGTGATGCCCGATCTTATACCAAGGAGTGGTACATTAGCGAATTCCCCATAACGATCAATAATAGTGATATCTTCCTGAGATCGAGAACACCAACAGATATCTGATTGAGTGAGTGACATCAACCTTTGAGACCACCTCAAACCTTGTTCATTCTTTATCACTGATCCGGGCAGGTGCGAAATAAACCACATGGGCAGTAGAGGTATGCAACACATAAGAGTCCCTCTCTTCTTCATAGTACGAGTTTGGAGGGAGTGCATGATATCTCCAAGAAAAGTAGGCATCGGATTATGGGTGATAAATATTTTGATGGCATTCACATCTATGAATTTGTCCGAATTAGGGAACAGTACCAAACCATAGATCAGCAAAGCCAAAATATCCTCAAAAGCATGAAAATTATGGCATCTAGAAATCTCTGAGCCTTCTCTATCAGAAATTTAGGAGAAAAACCCTTGACTCCATTCCGTTTTTCACAATTAAATACAATGTTCGATCGTTTCAGATTTAAGGCTACGAAAATGTCTTCAGGTTTCGTAACTTGCTCTAGACCGGTGAAGGGTATCTAATCAAACATAGGCACTTCGAGCAGCTTAAAAAATTATTCCATTGTGGGCACCAACTGATAATCTGAGAAAGTAAAGTAGTGATGCTTAGGATCAAAGAGCTGGAAAAGAACACTCATCATGTCTTCTTGGAAACCAGTGATAACCAAACTAAGTAGATGACCATGTCTCTTGGTGAATTGAGAATTGTCAGGAACCTTTGAGAATAATTCCTCAAACTTGGAAGGTATCATTACAAAGTTGATCTGGATGGTACTCCTACGACTGGAAGGCATGAACCTGTAACACAGAACAAAGATAAATCCACTAGATCCTTGAAATAGTTAGTCATGATATGAAGTTATGTTGTCATAGATAATCAAACACAAGCAAAGCACACAAGGCCTTAGGTTTAAGGCTTGCATGGTGTTCGTAGGCAAGTACCCTCTTAAAGTTTTAGTTGGCTTAACTTGTCCTAAAGAAGTAGTCGGGTTCTAGGAATCTCAATGAGCGTAGCATTTAGTATCAACCAACTTCAGACTGCACCAAAGCCGGCTATCTCACTACCTTCTAATGGCTAAGTTGGGTCAATTAAGGTTCTAAAGGTTAGTTAGTTCTTATGACACCACGCGGAAACCTAGTATTCTCCCCAACTGATTCGAGGGACACCAGTACAAACCAATGTGTCGCACTAACGTAGCCTTCACTTCAACCATATAGAGATACGCCGTATAGTTTCCGTGATCTATTGCTACTTACCTAAAATGCCCCCAGATCCGGGTGTAGGATCTTTGCAAGAAAATAAACCCGAGCAGCCATCAAACATAGCGTACAAGGAAAGGAAGGAAAGCATTTAAAAATTATCTAAATCTAAAGGTAACCCCACTTTTAGTTCTCCCCAACAGATTCGCGAGTTCTGTAATACGATGGGAGAACTGACTTTTGATTTTGCGTTTTATCGCAAATGTTGCTGATAGCAAGAGCCGCCACCTACTTTTATTTTATCCAATAAGGAAAGGGTAAAAATAATAGGAAAGAAATTAAGATTATCGAGTTTGGGTGGTAGGTTATGAAAAGGGAATGTGTTAGCATCCTTTTCTTTTATCCAATAAGGAAAGGGTAAAAATAATAGGAAAGAACTTAAGATTATTGAGTTTGGGTGGTAGGTTATGAAAAGGGAATGTGTTAGCATCCTTTTCATCCGTAGTTATCTACACGCTCTTAATTGCTAGCTCACTTTGTTTTTAAAATGCTTTGTGAATGCGTTTGAAAATATTTTGTAAAATTCCAATAGTAAGGCAACTTTCTAATGATTCTTGTATTGGTTAAGAATGCGTACAAAGTGTTTATTTTTGAAAATACTTCAGAAAAGTGTTTTGTGTGAAAAAGATGTTTTGAAATTTTCGCGAGCAAGTGATTAAGAACTATTTACCTACTCAAAGTCTTTATTGTTATTTTCCTTCTCCTTTAGATAATGTTATCCTACTATTAGTTAGTAGGAAGCCATGTTGTCCGATGAGAAGGGACATGCAAAAGTCATCATACAATCATCAAAGGCAACTTGTAGAGGCGCTTTAGCAATTCATAAGGGACTAGATCCTTTACCGAAGGTACCATCGAAAGGGTCCTCGAGAGACTACGATCTTTTTTATCAAGGGACAATTCTAAAGCGTCCCCATGTTCGAGGGACATGACTTTTTTTTCATTCCGAAGGAAACAAGCGAGGTTACCCTAGAGGTGCGGGTGTGTGAAGTGTATTGTGTTTCAATTTATTTATCTTGAAATTAGGGTTTTTTACGATTGTTTTTAATCTTTCCATACAAACCCTATTAGCATACATCTAGCAGTTATATACAAGGCATAAAAATATAAGTGCAGAAAAGTAAAATCCTACGCTATTACAGGGCTTTGGGAATAGGGGTACAAATAGTAAAAACAGGGGTAAATAGAAAAACCCTAATTAAACTATTACAAACCGTAAACACATACATAATTGGGAACAAACGCGAAAGTAATAAAATACGCGAAAGTAAAAGGAAAATGACAAGGAAATCGTCTTGTGATTATTTGATAGAAAAGTTTGATGATTAACCTAATAACTTAATTAATTTTAATTAATTAATAAGGAAATTGATTAAAAACCTAAAAAAACCCTAAGTTGATTTTAATTAGAAAAGTTTAGTGAAAAACCTAAAAACCAAATTAATTAATTAATTAAAAAAGAATTGATTAAATGAAAACCTAAAAATTAATTAGGGTTTTTGAAAATGTTAGGGTTTTGAAAAAAAGGTTTTTAATAGGAAAAGGAAAGAGTAAGAAGAAGAGAGAATCCAAAGAAAATAAACCAATTGGTACGGGTGGGTGTTGAATCCACACCCTCGGCCAATCCGGACAACATGTTCACCACTGGGCCAAGCACGCCTTGGTGATAGGAGACAGCTTCAGCGTGTTTTGTAAATTACCCTGCAAAATATGAAAATATAAAGAAAAGAAATGATAAAAGGCTGGATCGAAACCATGACCTTTGATACCAATGCCTTAACGCACCCGCTTCAACCGCTGGGGCGGTAATATATTTGTTCATTTATATCAAACAATATATTTAATATAAAGAAATTGCTTGAATTGGAGAGGCACTGGAGCCCTAGCTCTGATTGTCTTGTCCGGTTGCCTTCTTATTCAACCTACAAAATATATAAAAGGTTAGCAAGCCAAAAAACACCATATCCCCCTAAATCGAGGGTTGTGAGTTCAATGGGATAGTTATTTGGAGCTAAAACAGCCTGGTTTATGAGTTATGGTGAAAATGATGTAGATCAGAGCAAAGATGGTGATTCAAGATTCTGATTACATGGGACCTCCACGATGGATCATTCCTGCATTGTTGAACCTTATGAACATGTTAAACGAGTTAGAATACAATGAAACACAAGGAAAACAGATATATGGAATTTATGTAGTTTCAAAATAGATATGGCATGTATGTATGCTTTTACACCCTTTTGATCATTGAGATCGATCTAGCCTTACCCTACTGAGATCTTGGAAGTGAATGAGATGTCTTGTTTATGGTGAAAGGATTGCGATAGGGTTTGAAGTTCTTTAGGGTTATTTGAAATTTTTTGAGATTTTGACAAGTTTTTGAGGCAAGGGTTTCATGTTCTTCATCTCTGAAAACAATGGGAATATATAGCACAAATTAGGTCAAATATTTGTGGACTTGGACCTTGTAAGAAAGGCCTTGTATTATTTCATTTAATTTTGACTTAAATTAAAAAAATAAAAAAATAAAAAAAATAAAATTAAGAGGTAAAGGGGTGCATGAGTAAGATTTGAGGTGTATGAGGAGTGTAATACACGTTTGGACTTTAAAATATCTAGTTTTCTCAATTTGAACTTCATGGATTTGCTCAAAATTTCCAATCTTGCACCGGTCATAACTCTATCAACTTTAATCTTTTGAAAGTGATATTGGACATTTTGGAAATCCTAAGGTGTCCTCTACAATCTCTATGTTGATCAGTTGTGCATTTGAAGAATTTCTCTTGATGTAAGTTGCGTTGACAAAAAGTCTCTTTTTGTTGACTTTTGAAATGACCTGTAATGTATTGACTCATATCACTCAAATGAAGCATTTTTTCGACTTGAGCTCAGAGAAACAAAGATATGGCGAATTGAATTTCCTTTAAAATGAGCTTTCGTTGGGGAAAAACTGATGAAGCATGTGAAAATTATGCTTGGTCAAAGTTCAATTGACTTCTCCTAAGGAAACCCTAATTTGGCAACTTTTGACTTTTGGTGATTTGGGAGTTTTCCTTGAAGAATCATGATCAATCCTTGATCAAATGACGAATATGAGTTCAAAGTGTTGATGTTGACTAAAAATCTTGAAGTTCGACTGTACATTAACCATAGTTGACTTTTTACCCAATATATTTAATTTTCAGCAATATGAGCAATTTACTGAGCAAACTTTTGATGCAATGAATGAAACTTGATACATATAAGGAATCATGGAAGACATTTGATACCTTTGAAACCCAATCTTCCTTGTGTAATATGAAACCCTAGTTATGGACCCATTGCTTTAGGAGGAGAATGTGTCTGATCAATTCTTGAGCAACCTTTAGCATTTGAGAACCCTTGGAGAATGTCTTGAATAAAATAAGAGGGCAAATTTTGGGGTAAAACACTTCCTTAAGAGACTCAAATGGAGAAGTTTGGTATTTTTACAGTGGGTGCTCTAGGAACATAACAAGAGTTCAAAAGTAATAGGTTACTTTTAGGCCTCATCCAACAGGATTAGTTAGATTTGGTGATGGGTTTAATGGTGAAATAAAAGGAGTTGGAAAGTTAAAGTGTGTTGGTTCTTCTTTTTTAGAATATATTCTTTATGCGAAAGGGTTAACTGCTAATCTCATTAACATTAGTCAATTGTGTTACCAAGGTTTGCTAGTCTACTTCTCAAAGTCAGAATATATGGTTAAAGATAAAAGGGATGATATCATAATGAAGGGAATTATATCTAAAGATAATTGTTATCCATTGGAATCTCGGACATCCGCTTATTCTTCCACATGATTAATAACTTATGAAGAAGAAGTAAAGTTATGGCACACGAAACTTGGACATATTAATATAAAAGGAATGTTGGAGATTTCATCTGAATGTGCTATCAAGGGAATGCCAGATCTCAAAATTGGAGAAAGAAAACTCAGTGATGAGTGTGAAATTAGAAAGAAATCCATGATGTCACACCCAATGTTGCAACATCGGACTACTTCCAAATTGTTGGAACTTTTTTCATATTGACTTAATGGGACCAATTTAGATAGATAGGCTAGGTGGTAACGGTTATGTCTATGTTGTTATAGATGATTATTCTTGATATACTTGGATGAATTTTTTTAGAGAAAAATTAGATGCTTTTGAAGTATTAAAAAATATATATCTAAGTATTCAAGATAAAAAGAAGAGTGTGATTATGAAAGTCAAAAGTAAACATGACATGGAGTTTGAGAATGAAAAATTCTCTGAATTTTGTGATACTGAAGGTATTAGCATGATTTTTCTCATTACACCTCTTCTTTGCAAGATGGAATTGTTAATAAAATACAAGGGCTATACAGAAATCAACTAGAGTCCTGCTCTCTACCAAGCAATTACCATTAGATTTTAAGGCTGAAGCGATGAGTATTCCTTGCTACATTCATAATAGGGTCACTTTGAGAGGAGGTACTTCAACCACTCTCTATGAGTTAAGGACTGGAAGGAAGCCTACAATCAAGCACTTTCATACCTTTGGAATTAAATGTTTTGTCTTGGTGAAAAAAGATAAAAAAAGGCAAGGAAAATCTCTTAAGGAATGAAGGAATATTTTTGGGTCACTCTTCAGACAGAAGAGCTTATAGAGTATTCAACTCAAGAACTAAAGATGTTATGGAATCCACAAGTGATAATTAATGATTATTCCCTAAAAAGGAAAAGGATGTTGAAGACAATGTTAGAGCATCTTTTGTGTAGAATGAGGAGACAAGAAAAGAAGTTATATGTGAGTCCTCAATTTTTCATCTAGATCACTCTGAAGTTAGAGTTCAAACAAATCATCCCAATGAGATCAATACAACACACTCAAATGAAGGAGATATTGTTAATTCATGTCTTGTTTCTAAACTTGAACAATGAATGTGTTCTTTCATTCAAAAAATAAGGATATTGAATTGCATTTATAGGTCACAGTGGGTCTGTAGTTATTTGTATCTAAAAAATAGACTGATTTGTGCCTCTTGAAATACTAATGTATCTGAGTATGGTGAAACAAGGAGAGGTTGTTCTAAACTTGTATGGATTGACCAAATGTTGAAGGATCATAATGTCAAACATAATGTTATGACATTACTTGGTGAAGATCTGAATGATATCAGATATTTTATTCAACATGGTTGGAACAAGAACCTTGATAGTCATAAGAAACTTATCAAGAATCTTACTGAAGGGAGGGTTATTACTCTAGAGAATATGGACAACAAGGAACAACTTATTACTGTAAGCAGTGGGATTGGAACTTGTACTATTAAAGAGTTATAGCAATTACAATTATGGAGGAGCGCAGTTGATACTGCATCTTTCCTCTATGTTCTGATGCTTAGGAAGCCTAAGCAAGTTTCTATTGGATGGGACAAAGGCTCTCTGCATAGGGTTTATGAAAGCACCAAGGAGTGCATGAGGATCTTTGACAGGGGCAAGAGGTGGAAGACCACCTGAATTTGGTGAAGTTTGTGTGTTTCCATCTTTTGTTGTGTATTTCCAATTTGTGCTTCCATCTGTGTTTATTGCTTGTATGCAATATGTGTGCTTCCAATTTTGTTTACATTTACTTAATTTTTTGTCAACTTTTGGCTAAAAAGAAGGAGTAAAGTGTTAGTGACTTATATTATGTTTGTCCTGGTGTAATTAAACATGTCTTGACATGTTAATTAGCATATTGATAGGACTTTGCTACTACTAAGGAGAGAGTAGTTATTATGGTTCCTTGCTGGATGCAACTATTTAAGGAGAGTATGATGGTCTGTCATGCTGAATGTGCTGGAGGAAATTATTGTTATTACTATTGAAGGTTGTGTGCATGATGTCTTATCTAATGATCTGACATCTTGCCTGATGTGAGGAAATCCAGTTGTGAGGTTATTTTATTTTCTGCTGTTGTCTTTGATGTGTGAACTTGGGCAGTATATATTTAGTGTTCTATATTTTCTGGTGATTTGGGTTCTTCCCTAATGAGGGGGAGAAATGATTGTTTAAAACAAGGAGAGTAATGGTATTGTTTTTGTAGCTGCATATTATCCTTGTTAAATCTTTATGATTGCAGTTTATATCTCCAAGGTTATGATGCTTTGGTTGTTTTAGCCAAATTTTGCCAAAGGAGAAGATTGTTAGTTCCATGGTTTTATGATTGGATAAATTTTGGTAAAACATGGTTCTATACTGATGTTGTGCAAGATGTTGTAACATCTTAATCAACCTTCATAACAATTTTACATGTGTTTCAGCAAGATGTCAAAGACAGATGTCATGTCATCTTGGTTTGTATACAGCAAGTGATGTTTTATATATCTCTTGGCATATTGGGTTTGATTTGATGATTTCCTTTTGGATATTCCTCATCATTATGCATAGTTCAAGGAGATTATTTAGGAGCAATTTCCAGATTTAATTGGATTTCTTAAAAAGGATCTTGGAGACGTTTTAGGAAGATTCAAAAAGATTTGTTCCTATTATTATGAGAAGATCTTGCAGCTATTTTGGAAGATAAAGATTGGATCTATTTGAAGAGTCCAAGCCCATACTACAAGAGTCTATAAATAAGGACTTGCTAGACTTAGAAAATCAAGCATTCACAATAACAAACTGTGGATGCAACATAAGGGTTTAGGTTTTGGGAGTCTTTTAGGTTCTTTATCTTTGTGTGTCAGTCAAGTATTTTTTGATTCATTGAGTTGACTGATTGTTGCTTTTTTATCAAGATATTGTTCTCACCCATGAGCCACTACTACGGAAAACCCAATAAACAACGGTTGGGAAAGATATATAAAAACGTGGGCCTAGGTGTTGTTATGTAGAGTGTTGTTGAATATATGATACTTACAATAGCAGCCCAATAGCCATTGTAATAAACTGGAAAGCTTGCCCCTTATCATAATGATTTTCCAAATGTCAGTTGTGATAAATTTAATGGTCTTGGGTTCGATTCTTAGATGTGCCGTTTTGATTTTTTTTCTTCTGGAAAGTGCGTGAGATATTATAATGGTTATGACTATAATAGTTGTTAAATATTCTGCATAATTAATAGATATTATCCTGCTTTTATAATTCATCCCATTTTTTAACCTGTATTATTGTTCACCATATTAAAACAGAAAATAAAACTCACATTTATGATAAAGTTATCTGAATAATATTAATTATATCATATTCATAATATCATATAATTGTATCATATTCAATTGTACCATACACAAACATCCTACATTTTACCAGAACAACCAATCTACAATTTACACATTACATAAAGACATATAATTCATCCTACATATCATAATCTTGTCTCTTTGTGTCTTGTCTATTGGTCTCTTGACTCTAAAGACCTATAATTTCAAACAATTATACTTGTTAGTAAAAATACTTGGAAACTATAACATACACGAATATATTATGAATAAAGAATAAATTACGTACCTGTTAATTTTCCCAAATGGCTTCTTCATGATCGATTCGAATAGCATGGACAACATTTCCATCATCTTAATCATATGAGGTAGGAACTTGTGTTGTGTAAGAAGGTGTAGACATAATATCAAGACTTTCATCACTAAGAGGAATGTGTTTTCCTTGGAGTACGATTGACCATTTCTCGATATGTCCGTTGGGTCGGTAACATAGAAAAATTGTTTTGCTTGAGAATCCATGATGAATGGTTCAGTCATAAAATATGCCTTTCCAAGGTCGATCTAGGTGAATCTTAAGTTATCAATGTGTGCACCATTACTATTATTGGAATCCCACTTGCAATTAAATAAAGCCACTTTAAAAATAACATAATCAATCTCCCAAATCTCATCAATGACACCATTAACGTGACAGTTACCAATACATGATTCTTATCTTTCAAACTAGAGAAATACATCGATTCGGCTTCAACCATAACCCCAATATTTTGCATTGTACTATAATCATCTTTTGATTTTGTATAAAAGGTATAATGACCAATGTCATATGCAGTCCAATTAATGAAACAAACTTTTGGCTCATACAACAACCATTTAAGTAACTCAGATGTACTATGATCATTAGATACACTTTATTTAAACCAATCTATGAACCTCTTGTTATGCTCTATCAACAACAACTTGTCACTCATTCGGGGATATTTTTTCCTTAAAAGTATTTTGTGAGTATCTATGAAAGGTTAAACTTAATTTATATTATTCAATATATATAAATCTGTTTGAATAACTACATCCCGAGCAATTGTCTTGACATTTAGACCTTCAATACCTTGTTCATCTGTGGGATCAGTGTGACGAGACTATAGAATGCCTATAGAATCTACTTCCGACAAATAGTTTGTACAAAACACAACAACTTCTTCAATGATGTAACTTTCAACAATCGATGCTTCTGGTCGGTGATGATTCTTTGCATATCCTTTAATGATCTTCATATATTTCTCTATTGGATACACCCACCTTAAATAAACTAGACCACAAAATCTGATTTTTCTGGCTAGATGAACAAGTAAGTGAACCATAATGTCAAAAAATGATGGAGGAAAATACATCTCCAATTGACACAGGATTATGGAAGCCTCCTCTTTCTAACTCATCTAATTTTTTGAAATCAAGAACTTTATTACATATGGCATTGAAGAATAAGCACAATATTGTTATAGTTACTCTCAGATTCTTTGGTAGGATCCCACAGATAGCCATTGGTAGAAGGTGTTGCATTAATACATGACAATCATGAGATTTTAAACCAATTAACTTGAGATATTTCATTGATACAAGTTTCTTGATGTTTGATGAGTAACCTTGCGGAACTTTAATACCTTGCAAACACTCACAAAAAAAATATATTAGTTTCCTTTTTAAATAAAGTGTGACATACTAAAGGCATATAGGTTATTTTTCCTTTCTTTATTTGAGCCAATTGTTATCGTATACCCATCGCCTCCATATCAAGACGGGAAGTCTTACTATATTTATTATTGCCTTGAATATTTAGAAGTGTGCCTATTAAACTATCACACACATGTTTCTCCACGTGCATCATATCAATACAATGTCTAATATCAAGATTTGACCAATATGAAAGATCAAAGAAGATGGACCTCTTTTTCCATATATTTTTTGCAACTGCCCCTTTTTTTCTCTTTCCAAAGAAAACATTAATGTTTTCTAATCATTGATAAACTTCACCCCTACGTAAAGGATCAGGAGCATCATCAAACTCTTGCTCTCCATTAAAAGCCTTCCGCAATCTACGATAAGGATGACCGGGTTTTAGAAGTTTTTGATGCCTAAGGTAAACGGTATTTTTTCTAAACTCAAGTTGGTGATAACAAGTATTAGCTTCACAAATAGGACACACTTTATGTCCTTTGACACTATATCCAACAAAGTTAACGTAATAGAAAATTCATTGAATGTGCAAAATAACATTGCACGCATCTTAAACTTTTCCCCAAAATATACATCATCAAGCTCGACGCCTCCATTCCACAAGAGTCATAAATCGTCAATTAATGGACTTAGATAAACATCTATGTCGTTACCAGGTTGTCGTGGTCCAGAAACCATCATACTTAATAGTATATACTTGTGCTTCATGCACAACCAAGGAGTTAGGTTGTAAATAGTGAGAAGAACAAGCCACAAAGAATGATTAGTGCTCAGATTACCAAAGGGGTTCATTGAATTGGTGGAAAGCCCAATCCTAATGTTTCTTGGCTCCACTCCAAAATCAAGAAACAACAAATCAATTTTCTTCAATTGCAACGAATCAGCTACATGGCAAATGTTTCCATCATGAGTCATTTCACCTTTATGCCATCAAAGATTCTTTGTGTCATTAGAATTAGAAAAAGGTATTTTAAATCGTGAAATTATTGGCAAGTACCATAACACTTTAACAGGAGGATGATTCCTACTAACATTGTCATAGTCATTGTCATCACCATTGTTGCCCTTCAGATTGTAACGCGACACACCATATTTCAGACATTGATACAAGTCTTCATACTCTTTCATGTATAATATGCAATCATTAGAAAAGCATGTATTTTGATATACTCCAGACCCATTGGACACAATATCTTCTTGGCCTAATAGAAATGATCAGGTAATTTGTTATCTTTTGGTAACATTTGCTTTAGCAATTCAAGTAATTCTGTGAATCTTTTACCTGACCACCCATTTTTTCCTTCAGATTAAACAACTTTAACAGTGCCGATAATCGTGTAAAGTTTGTGCATTCCTTATATAAAGGGGTGTCTTTATCACTACACATAGTATCATAAATATGAGCATTATTAAAAGAATATTCCCCAATATCACAGAATATTCCTCTAGTTGATCTTCTATATATTCATCTTCATGCACTGTTTGAATTTGTGACGCCCAAATTTGATCTTTATCCACCTCACCAAGCCACATCCATATTATATATTTTTGACATATACCATCAAAATAAACGTGCTAGAATATTTATTCCTTCATACATGTTGTACCCCAAAATTTTTCCTCTCATTTCACTCAATGCATGCCTCCAAATATCTTCAATTGCTCAAGATTGACTAAGGATTGACCAGACAAATCCTCCTCTTAAGACAATAAGCCTCAAACTAGGGTTTCAATTTCAAGCAAGATGGTTGAGTCACAAGGGTCCCAAATGTCCTCCATTGCCCTAATATGTCCCCAATATCATCCATGTTAAGTTTCATACCTTACACAACAAGTTTTCTCAGTCAACTGCTCAGATGCCTGGAAATTAATTGTACTAGGTCAAAAGTCAAATGTGGCCCAAATACAGTCAAACTTCAAGATTTTTGGTCAACATAAAAATTTTGAAGTAATTTCTATCATTTGATAATGGGTTGATCATGATTCCTCAAGAAATGTTCCTAACCCATCAAAAGTCAAAAATGGCAAAGTAGGGTTCCTATAGGAAAAGTCAACCAAACTTTGACCAAGCATAACTTTCTCATACTTTATCAGAAATTTTCCAACCAAGGCTCATTTTGAAGAGAATCCAATTCCCTACAACTCCTCTTCAACCCTCAAGGTCAATAAGTGTCTCAATCCAAGGATATAAATTCTTACATTATAGGTCATTTCAAAAAGTCAACAAAAACACCTTTTGGGTCAAAGCTCCTTACATGAACATGGAAGATCCAATTGAGATGAAACCAAAAAGGTTATTTATAGGACACCCTAAGCTTTCTAAAAAGTCCAACAACACCCTCTTAGGGTGAAAAATGAGAGAGATATGCATTGCTAAAGTTGACCAATTTTTGGAAATGTGCATGAATTCAACATTGATCAAAGTTGATTTTTGTCCAAATGGGCCCATGTTTTCTTGCTTGAAACTTGTTCCTAAGATGGCCCACGACCCCTCAGCTTATCCACTTATTATTTTATTATTTTTATTATTTGTTTTGATTTTTTATTCATTAAAATCAAAATAAATCATTTAAAATAATGGAATAAAGAAATAAAATCAAAGATTGGATTTTATGAGCACATTATGGATCCATGATCAGTTGGAAAATCAAATAATTCGTGCAAGGGCTAATTGAATTGAAAAATATCATGATTTGGCCTATTTTAGAAACAAAATATACAAGGCACAAATCAAATCTTTTCTCACCAATTTGCAAAGATTCAACTCAATTTTATTGACCTAATTGCTTATACTATATATGAATAACAAACCTTGATCATAAGAAGGGGGGTTGGTCGTGTGAATTGAGGGAAAAAACTCAAATTTTCGACAAGAAAGTGGTGATCGGATTTTATTTTTCAAGGTGTTTCAAAGGTTGCAATTCATTCCTGACAGCATTTGGAAGCTTCCCGGACCATTACTACGCCACAACACGCCCAGAAACAACATATCCAGATTCACGGTTTGTTCTTCCTTCTTCAAATTGATTTTTGAAATATACGCA
Source organism: Vicia faba (assembly GCA_948472305.1). Taxonomy (NCBI): domain Eukaryota; kingdom Viridiplantae; phylum Streptophyta; class Magnoliopsida; order Fabales; family Fabaceae; genus Vicia; species Vicia faba. Next base: position 1,244,354,328 of record OX451738.1, read on the forward strand.
TGATAAAGGATTTCTAAATATACAGTCATGATTATATGATCATTTAGAACATGGTTGCATAATTAATTGTGTGTTTTGATGCATATTTGACTGGATGCCATTGTTAGGGTTTCAAGGTCCTTTTAGGGTTTTTGATTCAGGCAAAATCAGGGCCAAAGAAGGGTACCATGATACTCACGAGACCAAACCCAATTGATCTGTATAATTAGAATTAATTTATATTGCTTGGTGGTGATTTTTGAGAATTGCAGGTTTGTAGCTACAGCGCTGTCTGTAGGTAAAGGCCTTAGTCTAAAACGATAGTTCCAACGAGGAACATGATTGCATCCAAACCTGAGTGGCCCATTTAAATTTTTAGCGCTTCTATTTATTACACTGACTTTTCATTACATATAATATATATTGTTTGTTTATATTAATGATTGAACAATTGGCTCAGTGGTACAAGTGAAGGCTTTTCAACGCGCGTGTGTAGGAGGTCAGGGGTTCGATCCCTGCCTCCTACATGTTATTTTTCTTAATAATCCCTTGCAGATCCCATGTTATCCTTCCAAGAGTGCACACCATAGGCCTCCAGATCATCATCCTTGGATCAATCAGCGCCCAGATCAAACGCTTCCAATGAAGCTCCTCATGGTGGACCCTCATAGCGTAGCCTCACCAGATCTCACGTGGCCTTGAGCTCACAGGATTGGGCCTTTGCATAATTTCAGCAATACAACCCCAGTTTGGGCTCATACCCCCTCAGGCTTATTTTATTTCCCTTTTAATTTTATTATTTTTATTTTATTTAAATTACTTTATTTATTTTGTTTAAATCAATTTTTTTTTTCATAAAATCATAAAATCAACATCACAAATAATAGGATTTAGTTTTTTTTCAATAAATTAATTTTTGTAAATTAATTAATTTCATCAACTTTAATTTGTTTCATTAATTAAAATTAATTAGAAAAATTAGGTCAAACTTCAAATCTTTTTTTTTTTTACAAAAATCCCAAAAATATTTTCAATGATCAAATTAGGGTTTTTTAGGGTTTCAAACATATTTGAAATTTTTATTCTCACGTGTAATTATTTTTGCTGTACGATTAATTTTTAATATTGATGTAACTTCGCCCGGTGTGTAATAGCTTACTTAGGGTTTTATTTCTGCATTTTACTTCCAGTCAATTCCTTATGTATATACACCAAAGCCTTGTAATAGCGTAGGACCTTTATTTCTCGGTTTTATATTTTATATGCTTGTATAATTGCTAATAACCTATGCATGTATGATTAATCATTCAATCAGTAGATCACTGAATGCAAGATAAAATATCTGAAAGAAGCACACTATTGCACACATGCACCCTTAGGGTATACCTCACTTGGTTGCCTCGAAAACAATGGTCATGTCCCTCAAACATAGGGATACTCTTAGCAAAGACCCTCAGTTTAAAGTCATCATAAAGATCATAGTTCCTAAATGTCCCTCGAGTTGCCTACGAGAAATGATCTTATGATGATAGTCCCTGCGAAATGCTAAGGTATCCTTACATGTTGCCTTCAATGACCATTACGTACCTTTCGATAGTCCCTCAAACATCCAACGACTAGGGTTACCTACTCACTAATAGTAGGATAACACGGTCTAAAGGATAGGAGGAAAAGAATAATCTTTTTCGAGTAGGTAGATCACTGTTAGGTACTTGCTCAAACAAATTTTCACACCACACTTTCAAACACTTTTCAAACTAAGTTTTCAAAACACTTTATCACACTCTTGAGGACTGATACAAGAGTTACCATAAAGTGAATCGCCGCACTAAGGCATTTCCAAAACTTTTTCACACAAACACGAAAGGAATTTTCAAAAATAAGCAAGTAACTAAGAGCCCGTAGAAAACTACGGATGGAAAGGGTACTAACACCTTCCCTTTCCATAATTTACCCCCCTTACTCAGAAATCTCGAAAAAGGTAATTTTTTGTTCTTTTCGCCCTTTCCTTTTTTGGATAAAAGAAAAGTCGGTGGCGACTCTTGCTTACTGCAACATTTGTGAATACAAACGTAAAACCAATATTAACAGTCGGTTATGCCACCATATCACAGAACTGGCGAATCTACTAGGGAAAATTATAAAGTGGGGTTTACCTTAGGGTCTAGATCATTTTAAAACTGCTTTCTTTGTTTTCTTTGACTGCTTTATCTTTGAGGCTTTGTTGGGGTATTCTTGTAAGGATCCTATACCCGAATCTGGGACACTTTTTAGGTAAACAACAATAGATCGTGGAGACTGTACAACGTAGACCGATATGGTTGAAGTGATAGCTGTGTTGGTGTGACACTTTGGTTGGTACCAGTATCCCTTGTGTTGAATCGAGGAGAATACGGGGCCGCCGCGTGGTGTCGTGAAGCACTAACGAACCTTAGAACCTTAGTTGAACAAACCTGGCCATTAGAAAGTAGTGAGATAGCTGGCCTCGGTGTAAAGCTGGGAATCGGTTGATACTCGATACTACACTCATTGAGAACAAACTTTCAGGATGTTTCAGACGCAAGAAAAGATTGCTAAACTGAAATAATACTGATAAAGAAAGATCAGTGATATTGAGACTCCTTAGAACCCGGTTACTATTTCTAGGACAGGTTTGGAAGCCAACTGAACTCAAGAGGGTATTTACCTATAAACCCCATGCAAGCCTAAACCTAAGGTCTTGTGTGCTTTGCTTGTGTGTGATTAAGTTGCTTAAACATGACATCATGCATCATAAACATTCATTCTTCATTACGCTAACCATTTCAAGGATTAGGGCAATTTATATTTTTTCTGTTTTATAGATCAGAGCTTCTGCTCGTAGAAATACCATATGAATCAGCTTTGTGAGAATACTGCTTCAACTCAAAGAGCTAGTATCCAGGGTTTTTGAGACTTCCTCATTCACCAAGAACTACGGCCGACTCCTCGATATGGTTACCTCAGGTTTTGATGAGAAGATGATGAGTGTGCTATTTCAGTTCTTTGACCCTAAGCATCATTTCTTCACCTTTCAAGAATATCAGTTGGTACCCACCATGGAAGAGTTCTCTCAGATATTGGGTATACCTATTTTGGATCAGTTGCCTTTCACCAGTGTGGAAGAAGCTCCAAAACCAGATATCATTGCAGCAGCTTTACACCGGAAACGGCCCGACATCGTATCCAACTGGGAAATAAGAAGCGAAGTTAAGGGTTTCATATCCAAGCTCCTAATAGAGAAGGCTCAGCTGTTTTGGGATGGTTTGGACTTCCAGGCTTTTGACGAGGTCTTGGCCCTTCTCATCTATGGGTTAGTATTGTTCCCTAATACAGACTTACTCATAGATGTGAATGCCATCAAGGTCTTCCTTTCTCGTAACCATGTGCCCACTTTACTCGGAGATATCTTGCATACCTTCCACGCTCGTACCACGAAGAAAAGAGGGATTCTTATGTGATGTATGCCATTGCTTTCGAGGTGGTTTATTTCTCACCTCCCTAAGACATTATTGAAGAATGAAGAAGGTTTGGGTTGGTCGCAAAGGATAATATCACTTTGTCACACGGATATTCTCTGGTATTTCCAATCTATGGGAGATATTTCTATTATTGACCGCTGTTGGGAATTCCCTAATGTCCTACTACTTGGCATTAGGGGAGGCATAACCTATAATCCTTCTCTGGCTCTGCAACAATTTGGTTACGCTCAAAGGGATGGTCCTCACGGGATGCTTATCCAGGGCATTGTGGTTAAATACGAGGATGATGTTCAAGAGTATCGCCAGAGGTTCATACGCGTTTGGGGTATGGTAGACAGATTTGACGTCAAGATGTTGGGGCCGAAGACTTCCATTCCTATGGAGCCTTATCTCCAATGGGTACGATCTCGCACAAAAAATCTTTTGATGCCATATGTATCTATCTTACCAGTGATTATGGAGCCCATTACTGAAGGGGATATTCCCTATACGGTTCTTCATCCTGATATGCCCACTAATCTTGAAGAATTACAGAGGTCTTGGATTCAGCTGAAGAAAGAGTGGGATACCTTTAGAGACCATTCCTATGCCCATGAGAGGAAAGTTTTAGAGCTCACGAAGCAACTTCATGAGGAAAGAAGCCTCAATGTCTATCTCGGCACGAAAAGGAAGCGCCCATGGGAAACCTTTTTTTTTTTTTAGTTTTGTGAACTTTCAATTGAAACGCCTAAAAGGTAATTGTATTTTGAATTCTACTAATAAAGTCTTTGTTTCATTTTGGTTCGCAAATTTAAATTTCCAGAAATCCTTGAAATCATTGCATACACATGCCATACATATCATTGCATAAATAAGTTTCATAGCAGGTTTCTCATCTTCTTCGTTGTTTATTTCAGCCGTAAAGAAATGGCTCTCGAATAAGCTGTGAAGGACTTAAAGACTCAGAATGCACAATTCCAACAGATGATCATGGCTCTAGCCAAAGGGTAGGAGGAACTGAAAGCCCTGATTGTTAAAGACAAGGCCAAGAAGCCAAGGAGGATAGCTGGTGTGGTAAATCTGAAAAGAAGATTCAAAGGACCGCTAAGGCAAGTGGTTGAGCTGACATCTTCCTCCAAAGAGGGAGATAACCAAGAGGGTGAGGCAAGAGAGGATGACCCTAGTCCGTAGGAATCTAAAAATGATACTGATTACAATGAGGAGTAGTTTCCTCCGGCCGACGAAAAGTACAAACAACTGGAAGAACGTCTGAGTGTAATGGAGATTCAGAAAGTGCCTGGGCTAGACTTTGAAGAGCTGGGTTTGGTGTCTGGGATTGTCATTCCACCAAAGTTCAAGGCGCCAGTGTTTTCCAAGTACGATGGGGTTTCATGTCCCAAGATGCACCTCCGATCCTATGTGAGAAAGATACAGCCTCACACTGCTGACGGATACTTATGGGTCCACTTCTTTCAGGATAGTCTATCCAGAACTCAATTAGATTGGTTCTATCAGCTGGAGAGGACCAACATCAATTAAATTGGGAATACCTGGCCGCTGCTTTTCATAAGCAATATCAGTATAATACAGACCTTGCTCCCACCCGTACTCAACTCCAAAGTATGGCTATGGGTTCGAGTGAGGGCTTCAAAGACTACACTCATAAATGGAGGGACTTAGCAGGAAGATTCCAGCCTCCCTTGTCTGATAGGGAGATAATGGACATGTTTCTGGGTACCATGTCTAGTCCATTCTTTAATCACCTAATTGGAAGTTCCTCGTCCGGCTTTACTGAATTAATCTTGACAGGGGAAAGAGTGGAAGTTGGAATTAAGAGTGGTAAGATCCAGAAGAGTGCATCCTCTAGTGCGGTAAAGAAGCCATTTGCTGGGAAAAAAGAGGTTAATGTTGTGTACAATCAAAGGAGTAAGGATAGAGCTGAACACCATCCAACGGTAGGGGTTGTCATGATACCTAATCCTGCACCCACTCAACAGAGGAATAATCAGTAGAGAACAGAAAGGTCGATAAGATAGTTCACCCGGATAAATATGACTTTATCCCAATTTTTTCCCCATTTATTGAAATCCAATATGGTAACCTTGCGGTAAACCTCGAAGAATCACAACACTACCTCTCCCTGCTACAATTCAAATGCCCGCTCTGCTTATCATTCAGAAAGTCCAGGTCATGATACAAACAACAGCTGGGCTTTGAAAAACAGGGTATAAGACCTTATCGAGGCGAAGGAAATTGAGTTTGACGCCCCTAAAATTCCAAATGTTATCACTGCTCCTATGCCCAAGCACGGTCGTGGTGTTAATGCTATTGAAGATGATATGTATGTTACTACTGTTGAAGAGCTTGTTACTCCTCTTATGACCATTAAGTGCAACTTGTTGAAGGCCGGTTTATTTCCAGGTTGTGGCGAAGGTTGCCATTTATGTTTATCTCTACCGACTGGTTGTCATTTGTTGAAGACAGATGTTCAACGCATGATGGAAGATAGAGAGGTTTTGTTTGAGAAGAATATCGTCTCAACCATTTCTTGCAAAGATGTTTCGATAATAACCATTTCCGCCAATTCTCCCAGGGTCTCCACCAAAAGACCCATCAGGATTACATCTTTTTCGAAGGCTACTCCGCGGATAATTACTATGCAAGGGCCAACCCCATACTCCTCAGATAAAACTGTTCCTTGGAACTATTGGGGTGACGTCTACTACAACAGCGTCAAGCAAGATTGGTTGGCTGATGAAGACCAGGTTTCTGAGAAGGATGGCCCCGACATTGGCAACATTGTTGTAACCAACAAAATAACAAGAAGTGGAAAAGTGTTCTCCCCTGAGATTTCTCCTCCGAAAGTTGTTACTGGTCTTGTGATCATTCCCACTTTCATTCCCGTTGATACTGCTACTGCAGTTCCTGTGATTACACCTGCTGACACCCCTATCACTGAGTCGACCGAGACTCGGGGTAAAGACATATTGGTTGAGCCTGTCCAGACGAAGGCATATTCAGTATCTACCCCAGAGGCTTCCAGGGAAGAAATGGAAGAAGTTTTGAAAATTATCAAGAAAAGTGACTACAATGTGGTCGAACAGTTGGGGCAGACCCCTTCAAAGATCTCTATGCTAACCTTGTTGTTGTGCTCTGAAGCTCATGCGAAGGCTTTGGTGAAATTCTTGAAAACTGCCCATGTGCCCCAGGAAACCTCTGCTGACCAATTCGAAGATTGTGTGGCTAGTTTGACGGCTGATAACGGTTTGGGCTTTTCGGATGTTGATTTGACTCCTAGAGGAAGGAAGAACAATGATGTGTTGCATGTCTCTGTCGAATGCAAGGGCACTACTTTGGCCCATGTGCTAGTAGATATTGGTTCATCATTAAATGTGCTGCCTAAGAATGCTCTGGATAGACTAGACTGTGAATGTTTGAACTTGAAGCCCAACAATATTGTAGTGAGGGATTTTGACGGTTCAAAGAGAATGGTGCACGGGGAGGTGGACGTCCCTACCAAGGTTGGTTCTCAGACTTTCGACTCTACCTTCTATGTGATGGATATCAGACCATCTTATTCTTGTTTGTTGGGCCTCCCTTGGATACATGGGGCTAGAGCTGTTACATGCACTCTGTATCAGATGATGAAATACCCGGTCAAAGGGAGAATTGTCACTGTACACAGCGAAGAAGAATACATGGTCAGTCACTTGAATTCCTTCACATATATGGAAATGGAAGGTGTGTTCATCGAGACTCCGCGCCAAAATTTCGAAGAGGTGCCTCATACTCTGGCTGCAACTGAAACTTTTACCAATATGCCGAAGATCACCAGACCTCCCTTGAAGATGGCTTCTCTCAAGGATGCAAAAGCGGTTGTCGAAGAAGGTGGGTCTAACATCTGGGGTCAAATACCTGAAATTCCATACAAGTCTGATAAATTTGGTTTGGGTTTCTCTTTAGGGGATCAAAGGGTTGTTCGACGTGCTCGTGCTAGAAGACCTCCCATACGCATCAGCAATCATGGGGTCAATTCTTTAGATGACAGAGACGGTGATAATGACATGGACAGCTGGATCTTCCCTACTACCAACGGTGGACCAGTAACTGGACGGAAAAGGATTTTGTACCGATTACTTTTGTTCAGAAATAATTGTCTTTCTTGTTTTTTTGGATATGTAATAAACAATATAACTTTATGGTCATGTGTCCTACCTGGGGAACATCGGTTCATGTTCTATTATCATATGGCATTAATAAAGAATTGGACGTTTATGCATACAAATTTTGTGCTCTCTGTTTTTCTTTTCTACTTTTACTTTGTCTATACAGCTATGTCCTTACACACACTCACATATCAAACTGCAGATCCATAGCCATGCTGGATCCCATTGATGACAATTCTCATATTTCCAGTTACGACTTTGAAAATCTGATCAACCAAGCCGAGGACGAAGGTGAGAAAGATTGTGAGGTACCTGAAGAACTTGTTAGGCTATTACAGCAGGAAGAGAGGGCTATACAACCTCATGAAGAGCCAGTTAAGACAATAAACTTGGGCACAGAGGTAGACAGAAAAGAAGTCAAGATCGGCACAAATATGGGGCTTAATGTCAAACAGCGGTTGATACAAATGTCGCATGACTATGTCGAGATCTTTGCCTGGTCTTATGAAGACATGCCACGAATGGATACAAATATTGTGTTTCACCGTCTGCCATCTAAAGAAGATTGCGCTCCGGTAAAGCATAAGGTTCGTCGCATGCGCCCTGAAATGTCAGAGAAGATCAAAGAAGAGGTTATGAAGCAGTTCAACGTTGGTTTCCTAGTCGTCACCTCTTATCCCCAATGGGTGGCCAACGTAGTTCTGGTGCCTAAAAAGGACGGCAAGGTACGGATGTGTGTGGAATACACAGATTTGAACAGGGCAAGCCCCTAAGATGACTTTCCGCTCCCTCACATCGACGTTCTGGTTGACAACACCGCGCAACACAAGATCTTTTCCTTCATGGATGGTTTCTCTGGTTACAATCAGATCAAGATGGCACCCGAGGATATAGAGAAGACAACCTTCATCACGCAATGGGGCACTTTCTGCTACAAAGTGATGTCGTTTGGCATAAAGAATGTCAGGGAAACCTATCAATGAGCCATGGTAGCCTTGTTTCATGACATGATTCACCATGAGATAGAGGTATATGTGGATGACATGATATCCAGGTCTCAAACTGAGGAAGAGCACCTTGATCATTTATAAAAGCTGTTTGATAGGTTGAAGACGTAGAAGCTGAGGTTGAATCCAAACAAGTGCACCTTCGGGGTAAGGTTTGGTAAACTGCTAGGTTTCATTGTCAGTGACAAGAGAATTCAGGTAGTCCCTGCAAAAGTAAAGGCTATACAAGAGATTTTGGATCCTCGCACTAAATAGGAGGTCAGAGGATTTTTGGGACGACTAAATTACATTTCCAGGTTCATTACCCATTTAACTTCAACTTGTGAGCCAATCTTCAAGCTCCTGAAGAAAGATCAAGTGGTAAAATAGAATGACGAATGCCAGACTTCCTTCGAAAGAATCAAGGAATACCTACAAGAACCACCAATTCTGATGCCTCCGATTGAAGGAAGACCTTTTATAATGTACTTAACAGTGTTAGATAATTCAATAGGGTGTGTGATGGGGCAGCATGACGAGTCTTGTTGAAAAGAGCATGCAATATACTACCTTAGCAAAAAATTTACCGACTGTGAAACAAGATACTCACTTCTTGAGAAAAATTTCTGCGCTTTGGCATGGGTTGCTCGCCGACTGAGACAGTATATGTTGTCCCACACTACTTTGTTGATATCTAAGATGGATCCGATCAAGTACATCTTCGAGAAGCCCGCTCTCTCCGGAAGAATAGCAAGATGGCAAATGATCTTGACCGAATATGATATCCAATACACAACCCATAAAGCAATCAAGGGAAGTGTACTAGCTGATCATTTGGCCAATCAAGTTATGGATGACTACCAGTCCATGAATTTTGAGTTCTCGGACGAGAATATTATGCTAGTGACTGACTATGAAGAACCTGGACCGGATGAATGACCCGAAGAAGGATTTCAATGGATTATGGTTTTTGATAGAGCCTCGAACACACTCGGCAATGGCATTGGTGCTATAATTATATCTCCTAAAGGTTGTCATACTCCTTTCACCGCCAGATTATGTTTCAACTATACCAACAATATGGCGGAGTATGAAGCATGCATCATGGGTCTCAAAGCTGCTATTGACTTGAGGATTAAGTTCTTGAGCATTTTTGGGGATTCAGCCTTGGTAATAAGTCAAATCAAATGGGAGTGGGACACGAAGCACCCGAATCTTATCCCTTATAAAGAAAACGGGCTGACATTTTCTTCCAAACTTTGAAGAGGTCACCTTTGAACATTTTCCACGAGAAGAGAATCAATTAGTGGACGCGCTAGCTACCATGTCATCTATGTTTAAGGTCATGTGGGACAATGAGGCTACCCAAATTACCATCGAGAGGTTGGATGAACCAGCATACTGCTACGAGATCGACACTGAAGGAGTAGCAGACAAACCCTAGTTTCATGAAGTGAAAAGGTATCTCGAGGTTCAAGAATATCCCGAGGGGGCATCTGTCAATGATAAGAAGTTTATGAGAAGGTTCACTGCAAATTTCTTCCTCAGTAATGGAATCCTCTACAAGCGCAACCATGTCTCTACTCTACTTCGGTGCATAGACAAGAGCGAAGCAGAGACGATTATGACAAATTTACACGAAGGCGCCTTTGGAACCCATTCTAATGGACATACCATGGCTAAAAAGATCCTACGGGCATGATACTATTGGTCCACTATGGAAGCAGTCTGCTATCAGCATTCCCGAACTTGTCACAAATGTTAGATTTATGTTGATAAGGTGCATGTACCTCTGGTTCCTTTAAACGTCTTGACAGCTCCTTGGCCCTTTGCAATGTGGGGCATTGACATGATCAGAAAGAGTAGACCTACTGCTTCCAATGGGCATCGCTTCATCCTGGTGGCCATTGATTATTTCACGAAGTGGGTTGAAGCTGCCTCTTTTGCTACAGTTACCAAGAACGTTGTGGCGCGATTTATCAAGCATAACCTGATTTTTTTGTACGGTGTGCCATAGAGAATTATCCCTGACAATGGTACGAATCTCAACAATACAATGATCACCGAACTTTGTAAATAATTCAAGATCCAGCATCATAATTCTTCCCCTTACCGACCGAAGATGAATGGCATTGTGGAGGCTTCTAACAAGAACATTAAGAAAATCATACAGAAGATGACGGTGACATACAAAGACTGGCATGAGATGTTACCATTTGCTCATCACGGGTACCGCACCTCTGCGCGAATGTCGACAGGGGAAACACCCTACTCTCTGGTATATGGTATGGAGGTTGTCCTGCCTATTGAGGTCCAGATCCCTTCTTAGAGAATTATGAAGGATGCGGGTTTAAAAAAAGACGATTGGATCCAGACTCGACTTGATCATATGAATCTGATTGATGAGAAAAGGCTTACTGCTGTCTGTCATGGTCAAATGTATCAAAAACGGATGATCAAGGCTTTCAACAAAAAGGTCAGACGCCAAGTATATCAAGTCGGGGATCTAGTGATCAAGCGCATCATACTGCCGCAAGGTGAAACCCGAGGAAAATAGACTCCCACATATGAAGGGTCATTTATGATTAAAAGCATATTTTCAGGAGGAGCCATGATTTTGACTACCATGGATGGTGACTACCTTCCTCACCCTGTTAATGCAGATATAGTGAAAAGATACTACACATTAATAAAGACATGCTAGGTTGATTGGCCTAGGCAAAAATAAGGGCATCTCGACGAACCAAAAGTGTTCGGGCAAAAATTAGGGATGAAAACAAAAAATATTTTTATACCCGGCAAGCCGAAAACCTGAAAAGGCGGCTTGGGCAAAAAAGGGTATCCCGGTGGACTGAAAACCCGAAAGGGAGGTCCAGGCAAAAATTAGGGATTCGAAGCGTATCACTATGTCCCATTGGATCACCTTGCGGCCATACTTCAGTATCAATTATCAAGCTCAAACGACACCGATCAATCCAGTCAGTTTCGGACAAGTAGCAATGTGATGAGACGCTCGAAGACATAGCAGAAATAGCAGTACTGAAACTCAATGGGATTATTACACATAGTTGTTTTCTTCTCTTTTTACACTGCTTTGTATTAGTCTTAATTCTCACAGAGGCGTTCTCCTACTAGAACGTCAGCCTCTTTGCACATAACGTCTGTTATAGGCAAACTTCAGAAATTAATACAAGTCATTTTTACAAAACCATTTTTTTTTCTTTTCTGTTTTGTTTTGCAAAACCGTCCAATGACTTATTATTGACATACGCATTTGAATATGAATGCTATTCACAAACATTTGCATAAGAAACAGAAGGACAATTGAATATGATTGCTATTCACAAACATTTGCATAAGAAGCAGAAGGACGGCATAGTCATCTCCATTCACCATCCCCAGCAGAAATGAAGACTTTAATCTCCCAATACTCTTCAACAGCAGTCCGGGATTTATTTACCCCGACTAAGAAATACCGCAATAGCATCCCATATTCATACATCATGGCATGCACATACATATTGAATACAACACAATGTCATTTATTTTGAGAACATCATCACAATGCATTTCATACATCATGACATTGCATACAACTAACTTTTTACCTTTTAGGGAAAAGATCAAATCAATAAGCTACGTTTAACAAAGGACTGTTCCAGGATTTTCCTCAAAGATATCCTCACAAGATTTTCCCTGGGTCAGACAGGTCGACACTAAGATCTCTCTAATTAACATTCCAGTGGAAGATATTCCAAGACTTTAGTCTAGGTCAGTTGAATCGATGCTATGATTCTCTTGATTACTATGCCAGTCAAAGTTAACCCAAGATTTTCCCTGGGTCAGACAGGTCGACACTAAGATCTCTCTGATTACCATTCCAGTGGAAGATATTCCAAGACTTTCGTATGGGTCAGTTAAATCAATGCTAAGATTCTCCTGATTACTATGCCCGTCAAAGTTAACCCAAGATTTTCCCTGGGTCAGACAGGTCGACACTAAGATCTCTCTGATTACCATTCCAGTGGAAGATATTCCAAGACTTTCGTCTGGGTCAGTTGAATCAATGTAAGATTCTCCTGATTACTATGCCAGTCAAATTTAACCCAAGATTTTCTCTGGATCAGCCAGATCGACACTAAGATCTCTCTGATTACTATTCTAGTTGAAGATATTCCAAGAATTTCAGCTGGGTCAGTTGAATCGATACTAAGATTCTCCTAATTACTATGTCCGTAAAATTTAACCCAAGACTTTCCCTGGGTCAGACAGGTCGACACTAAGATCTCTCTGATTACTATTCCAGTTCAAAATATTCCAAGACTTTCGTCTAGATCAGTTGAATCGATACTAAGATTCTCCTGATTACTATGCCAGTCAAAGTTAATCCGAGACCTTTCTCTGGTTTAGTCAAATCAATACTAAGATTTCTATCCCAATTGAAGATAACTCGACACCTTTCTTTTGTCCAGTCAAATCGATACTAAGATTTCTATTCCAGTTAAAGAAGCTATGAAACCCGGAAACTAACCGGATAATATTTAATCAATAATTCAAGACATTGTGAAGCCTAGATCCTGACCAAATAACATTTTAATCTCACCTCCCCAGTAAGTCGCTGTTTAGCCTGGAATATGACCAGATAGCAGTTAGCCTTATTATCCTTAGCAAGCCACTATAAAGCCTGGATCCTGACCAGATAGCAGTTCACCTTCGTCTCTTCAATCAAGTGATGACTCTCCAGTAGAGTAACGGACAACTGAAGCTCCTAAAACTCTATGTTCCAAGACAAAGACCAAAATTCCTAAGCAGAGTCCTCCTTAATAACAGTCGCAGGAATTCCCACAAAGGGATATCTCATAAAATCATCATTGTTCCGGATGGAATCTTTAAGCCCATCTCCGACGACCCTCTGTCACATTCTCTGGATAGAATCTTTAAGCCCATCTCCGACGATCTTCCATCATCTCTTCCAAACGGAATTTGTAAGCCCATTCCCGACATCATCAACTACCAGTATCATTTCAGACGAGTGAAAATTTCTGGGCACTCTAGTGTTCAATCATCTTCCACCTTCAGATCACGAAAGGCAGACCAGCCAATGTACATCCTCAGGTTTAAGAAGATTGAACAGGGAAGCTGTTGTACCCCAAAATTTTCCCTCTCATTTCACTCAAGACATGCCTCCAAAGATCTTCAATTGCTCAAGGTTGACTAAGGATTGACCAGACAAATCCTCCTCTTAAGACAATAAGCCTCAAACTAAGGTTTCTACTTCAAGAAAGATGGTTGAGTCACAAGGGTCCTAAATGTCCTCCATATCCCTAATATGTCCCCAAGATCATCCATGTTATGTTTCATGCCTTACACAACAAGTTTGCTCAGGCAACTGCTCAGATGCCTGTAAATCAACTGTACTAGGTCAAAAGTCAATTGTGGCCCAAATACAGTCAAACTTCAATATTTTTAGTCAACATCAACATTTTGAAGTAATTTCCTTCATTCGATCAAGGGTTGATCATGATTTCTAAATAAATGCTCCTAACCCATCAAAAGTCAAAAATGGCAAAGTAGGGTTCCTATAAGAAAAGTCAACCAAACTTTGACCAAGTATAACTTTCTCATACTTTATCAGAAATTTTCCAACCAAGGCTCATTTTGAAGAGAATACAATTCCCTACAACACCTATTCATCCCTCAAGGTCAAGAAGTGCCTCAATCAAAGGATACAAATTCATACATTATAGGTCATTTTAAAAAGTCAACAAAAACACCTTTTAGGTCAAAGCTCCTTACATGAACATGGAAGATCCAATTGAGATGAAACAAAAAGGGTTGTTTAGAGGACACCATAAGCTTTCTAAAAAGTCAAAGAACACCCTCTTAGGGTGAACAATGAGAGAGATGTGCATTGCTAAAGTTGACCAATTTTTGGAAATGTGCATGAAGTCAACATTGACCAAAGTTGATTTTTGTCCAAATGGGCCCATGTTTTCTTGCTTGAAACTTGTTCCTAAGATGGCCCATGAACCCTAAGCTTATCCACTTATTATTTTATTACTTTTATTATTTGTTTTGATTTTTTATTCATTAAAATCAAAATAAATCATTTAAAATAATGGAATAATGAAATAAAATCAAAGATTGGATTTTATGAGCACATTATGGATCCATGATCAGCTGGCAAATCATACAATTCGTGAAAGGGCTAATTGGATTGAAAAATATCATGATTTGGCCTATTTTAGAAATAAAATATACAAGGCACAAATCAAATCTTTTCTCACCGATTTACAAAGATTCAACTCAATTTTATTGACCTAATTGCTTCTACTATATATGCATAACAAACCCTGATCATAAGAAGGGGGATTGGCCAAGTGAATTGAGGGGAAAAAACTCAAATTTTCGACAAGAAAGTGGTTATCATATTTTGTTTTTCAAGGAGTTTCAAGGCATTTCAATGGTTGCAATTCATTCCTGGCAGCATTTGGAAGCTTCCTGGACCATTATTACGCCTCAACACGCCCAAAAACAGCATATCCAGATTCACGGTTTATTCTTCCATCTTGAAATTGGTTTTTGAAATACACGCATGATAAATGATTTCTAAATATACAGACATGTGTTGTACCACAAAGATTGCCCTCCCATATTTCTCAACACATGGCAACTGACGTCCCCAAATCGCTCAAGGAAGTTCAAGAGTTGACCAGACAAACTCTCTCTTAAGGCAGCCTATCTCAAATTAGGGTTTCCATTTTCATCAATATGCGTGAACCACAATGGACCCAAATGCTCACCATTGTCCTAATATGTTCTCAAGATCATCCATATCAAGTTTCAAGCCTTACAGAAGAAGTTTGCTCAGTCAATTGCTCAAATACCTGAAAATCAACTGTACTA
Source organism: Vicia faba (assembly GCA_948472305.1). Classification (NCBI taxonomy): domain Eukaryota; kingdom Viridiplantae; phylum Streptophyta; class Magnoliopsida; order Fabales; family Fabaceae; genus Vicia; species Vicia faba. The sequence goes on from OX451738.1 coordinate 1,244,369,844, forward strand.
GGTCAAAAGTCAACTGTGGCCCACATACAGTCAAACTTCAAGATTTTTCGTCAACATCCTCATTTTGAAGTATTATCCATAATTTGATCAAGGGTTGATCATGATTCCTCAAGGATTGCTCACAATTCATCAAAACCCAAAAGTTGCTAAATTAGGGTTTGTAGGAAAATCAACTCAACTTTGACCAAGCATAACTTTCTCATACTTTATCAGAAATGATCCATCCAAAGCTCATTTTGAAGAGGATGCAATTACCTAAAATTCATATTCATCTCCCAAGTTCATAATATGCACTCACAAAAATATACGAATTTTTAAATTATAGGTCCTTTTGAAAAGTCAACAAAAACACCTTTTGGGTCAAAGCTTCATACATGAACATGGAAGACTCAATTGAGATGAGGTCAAAAGGTTTGGTTATAGGACATCCTAAGATTTCTAAAAAATACAAGAACACCTCTCTAGGGTCAAAATTGAGAGAGTTATGCATTGGCCAAGTTGACCATTTTTGCAAAATTACCAAAAGTCAAATGTGCTCAAATTCGCATTTTTTGCTAAATGGGTCCAACTTTTTATGCTTGCACCTCAATCATAATGTGGTCCACGACTCAAATGTTCACTCACTCATTATGTGCTTCATTTTTCAATTTATTTTGATTTTTTATTAATTAAAAAGTGCATTAAATCAAATAAATAATGAAAATTATCAAAGATATGATTTGATTTGTTTTTTTTGACATATTGACAATCAAAATATGCTGAGTAAACATGATCAAATCGAATCAAGAGAAATTGGTACAAGAAAGGAATGGTTTGGCTCAAAATAGCAAGATATCATATGGCTTGCAAATCAAATCAAATCTTGGATAAATGCAAAGATTCATGCCAAGTTTGTTAACCTAATTCATTCTAGGTTATATAATAAAGCTTTCCAGATCAAAAAACAAGGGAGAGAGGTCGTGAGAAGCTTGGAATAGCGTATATTTATTTTTCTCGCATTTTTAATTCCTGCAAATATTCAACTGTCTAGATGTATGCTAATAGGATTGTATGGCAAGAATGCATGACAAATTAAAACGGTTAGAAAACCCTAATGTGCAAAGATTAAATAACTGAAACAAATCACTAGCACATATCACTCTTGGGGTATACTCTCACTTCGGTTGCCTTCGGTAAACGATCATTAAGCATAGGGTGTCTTAGTGGTAGCCTTCCTGTCTAAAAAGATCAAATGTCCCATTTGAATGTTGCCTCGAAAATGTTGCCTCGAATAAGATCTTAAGACTCTAGGGTTATTACTAAGGTGTCCTAATATTGCTTTAGTGATTGCACGTCCCTTTCGAATTGACCCTTACAAAATCCAACGACGGTGCTACTTATTTCTCAATAGTAGGACAACGTTGTCTAAAGGAAAAAAATAGAAACAATCTTTTTTTCGAGTAGGTAGATGCTAGTAGGTACTTGCTCAAACCAAAACTTTTCACACTAACACGTTTCAAAACAAATTTTCAAAACAAACTTCGTCACACCCTTGAGGACTGATACAAGGGTTATCACGAAATAAAACATTTTCAAAGCACACAAACACAAGCAATTTTAAAAAATGAGCAAGTACCTAAGAGCCCATGGAGAACCATGGATAGAAAGGGTGCTAACACCTTCCCTTTCTATAAGCTACCCCTCGTACTCATAATATCTCAAAAAAGGATTTTTTTTTTCTGTACTTTTTTCCTTTCCGGTTGGATGAAATAAAAGTTGGTGGAGACTCTTGCTTACCGCGACATTTTGCATACAAAAAACGCAAAATGCAAACCAGTATTAAACAGTCGGTTCTGCCACCGTATCACACCATGCTTATATGATCATTTAGAACATGTTTGCATAATTAATTGTGTGTTTTGATGCATATTTGACTGGATGCCATTGTTAGGGTTTCAAGGTCCTTTATAGGTTTTTTTATTTCAGGAAAAATCAGGGCCAAAGAAGGGTACCATTATACTCACGAGACCAAACCCAATTGATTTGTATAATTAGTTTTAATTTATATTGTCTGGTTGTGATTTTTTAGAATTGCAGGTTTGTAGCTACAGCGCTGTCTGTAGGTAAAGGCCTTAGTCTAAAACGACAGTCCCAACAAGGAAGACGATTTTGTCCAAACTTGAGTGGCCCATTTGAATTTTGCGCGCTTCTATTTATTACACTGACTTTTTATTACATATAATTTATATTGTCTGTTTATATTAATGATTGAACAATTGACTCAGTGGTACAAGTGAAGACTTTTCAGTGCGCGTGTGTAGGAGGTCAGGGGTTCGATCCCTGCCTCCTACATGTTATTTTTCTTAATAATCCCTTGCAGATCCCATGCTATCCTTCAAAGCGTGCACACCATAGGCCTCCAAATCATCATCCTGGGATCAATCAGCGCCTAGATCAAATGCTTCCAATGAAGCTCCTCATGGTGGACCCTCCTAGCGCAGCTTCACCAGATCTCACGTGGCCTTAGGCTCACAGGATTGGGCCTTTGCATAATTTTAGCAATACAACCCCAGTTTGGGCTCATATCCCCTCAGGCTTATTTTATTTCCCTTTTAATTTTATTATTTTTATTTTATATAAATTAGTTTATTTATTTTGTTTAAATCAATTTTTTTCATAAAATCATAAAATCAATATCACAAAAAATAGGATTTAGTTTTTTTTCAATAAATTAATTTTTGTAAATTAATTAATTTCATCAAATTTAATTTGTTTCATTAATTAAATTTAATTAGAAAAATTAGGTCAAACTTCAAATCTTTTTTTTTTACAAAAATCCCAAAAATATTTTCAATGATCAAATTAGGGTTTTTTAGGATTTCAAACTTATTTCAATTTTTTATTCTCAAGCATAATTATTTTTGTCGTACGATTAATTTTTACTATTGATGTAACTGCGCCCGGTTTGTAATAGCTTAATTAGGGTTTTATTTCCGCATTTTACTTCCAGTCAATTCCTTATGTATCTACACCAAAGCCTTGTAATAGCGTAGGACCTTTATTTCTCGGTTTTATATTTTATATGCTTGTATAATTGCTAATAACCTAGGCATGTATGATTAATCATTCAATCAGTAGATCACTAAATGCAAGATAAAATATTTGAAAGAAGCACGCTATTGCACACATGCACCCTTAGGGTATACCTCACTTGGTTGCCTCGGAAACAATGGTCATATCCCTCGATCATAGGAATACTCTTAGCAAAGACCCTCAGTTTAAAGTCATCATAAAGATCATAGTCCCTAAATGTCCCTCGAGTTGCCTACGAGAAATGATCTTATGATGATAGTCCCTTCAAAATGATAAGGTATCCTTACATGTTGCCTTCAATGACCATTACATCCCTTTCGATAGTCCCTCAAACATCCAACGACTAGGGTTACCTGCTCACTAATAGTAGGATAACACGATCTAAAGGATAGGAGGAAAAGAACAGTCTTTTTCGAGTAGGTAGATCACTGTTAGGTACTTAATCAAACAAATTTTCACACCACACTTTCAAACACTTTTCAAACAAAGTTTTCAAAACGCTTTATCGCACTCTTGAGGACTTATACAAGAGTTACCATAAAGTGAATCGCCGTACTAAGGCATTTTCAAACCTTTTTTCACACAAACACGAAAGAAATTTTAAAAAATGAGCAAGTACCTTAGAGCCCGTAGAAAACTATGGATGGAAAGGGTGCTAACACCTTCCCTTCCCACAATCTACCCCCTTACTCATAAATCTCGAAAAACGTCTTTTTCTGTTCTTTGTGCCCTTTACTTTTTTGGATAAAAGAAAATTCGGTGGCGACTTTTGCTTATCGCCACATTTGCGAATACAAACGCAAAACCAGTATTAACATTCGGTTCTGCCACCGTGTCACAGTACCCTTATCGATATTCATGCAAACAACACAAGGACAATAAAAGATACAATCATTATCGGGAAGATGTTTATCAGCGTATTCAAGGAATTCAGGAACTCCTTTCTCATAAATTGAACCTAATCTATTGGCTTTCACACAACTACGATCCATACACGTATAATTATGTGAATTACACACCAAAATCTAATTTGAGCATATGCAAATATGAAACCAAAGCATATGAAAACTGTAATATCATACTGACTTCAGCATATATACAACATAAACAAATAAAAAAATAATGAAGATGTTGAAGAGTACCGTACTTCGAAGCTGAAGAATAAAATGAACAAATAGGGTGAAGATTTGGGCATATACAACATGAACCAAGAAAAAACAAATGAAGATGTTGAAGAGTACCGTACTGCATAGCTGAAGAATCAAATGAACAAAAAGGGTGAAGATTTGAGCATATACAACATAAACAAAGAAAAAATGAATGAAGTTGTTGAAGAGTTCTGTACTGCAAAGCAGAAGAATCAAATGAATGAAGATTTGAGCTCCAAATCAATGGATACAAAGAATTTTGTTTTCATTTATCAGTAAACCCTTTAATCGCAGTTGAACAAAATAACTGTAGTGGTAACTTAATTCCTTTAACAACGGTTTACGTATTCATCGTTGTTAAATCATTTAAAATTTATTTTTTAAATAATGGAGATAGGTGACACACGCTTAATATACTCTAAAAATGAAAAAATGTGGTAGCTGGGAATCGAAGCGTGCTACACATCATTTATTACTACGGTGTTTAAAACAAAATGTCATTAAAAAATCCAGAAACTCATGGGGCACAAATATTTTAACCTATTACTATCGTGTATATGGATACATTGTAAACATGGCGTTGTTGTTTGCGCGTTTTGTAGTAGTGAGCTTTTAAGCAAAGGGTTAGGTATTGTTCTTAGTTGAAAATTTTAAGCAAAACTAAGTATTGTTTATTGGAAGTGTAATCTTCTTTTTGGTTTTAAGTGTAATCATAAAGTTTGTGGTTGTAGGTATATAATTGTGGAGATTGGAACTGAGAAGGGGTTCTCATATGTAGGAGGTTCCTGGGTAGAAGTTGCACAAGGTAGTAATTAGGAGAGAAGTTGTAAACTAGGACTATTTAAGCTTCAAATTAATATTATCATAGTGGATTTCCTTACTGGCTTGGTAGCCCCCAGAGTAGGCGGCGTTGCACCGAACTTGGTTAAAGATTTATTGTGTTATTTAATTTCTGTAATTTATCTTTCTGCATGATCAACAAAATGTTTTCTATCAACAAATGTCATAACATTTGTCTTGACATCATGTTTCTATGTTAAGACATCAGTCTTGACCTTTGTATTGCAAGTTCCAGAATTTGAAAAACAATGAGGAATGAACCTCTATTTTTTTCAAATGATGAAGGAATATTGAGAAAGGTGAAATGATCAATTATGGATTGAATTTGTGTGCACCCTTGAAGCATGAAAAGTTTGACTTGGTGCACCTCCAAAACTCACTCAATTCGTGAATTTTGGATGCTAAACACTTTCTGGAAGCTTGGTACACTTGATTAGATGCAAAAACGCGTGTTAATTTGGCTTAACAAATAAGTTTAAATGATTCAAAAATATGATCATGGTGCAAACTTCAACTTCAAGAAACCATTTTCAAATTCATGGGGAATCATGGACATGAGGCTTTATGTAATACCCCATGTCCCTAAGCAAGAGAAGTTAGTAGAATTATAAGGTTTTGATTAGAAAGGAACAAAGGGAATAAAAGTTGAAATTCTGGTATTCATATCTCATATGTCCTAAGAGATGTCGAGACACGGATCTCTTATTTAAAACACAATAACAAGGTAGAAACAATTAAAGATGCTAAAAAGTAAAAGAACACACATAACTGTTAACCTAGTTTGGTGTACAACAACACCTACATCTGGGGTCTACCAAGCCAGGAAGGAAATCCAATAAATAGTATCAATTCAAAGCTAAATTCCCCCGTTTACAACTTCTCACTTAATCACTAATCGTGTTATATTTCTACCTAAGACACACCTATGTATGAGACCAATCTCACTTCTCTTTCAGTCACAAGCAGTGATAAGAATAACTATAAACACTTTGAGAATAACAGAAGTCACACTTTAAATACACACAACCATTCAATACTTAGAAGCGTAAGAATGATTGACAGGACTTACAACTCAAAAGAACAATCCTACTCTTATATTAAGATAATATTAGAGAGGCTCACAATTAACACACATAAACCCTAAAAAAATACAATGTAAGTTCCACACTAAAACTAGGTTAATGACAATCTATTTAAAGCACACATCTTGACTTGATTGGGCATAAAAAATGCGGCAAGGAGTCTGCTAAAATTTTGCATAGAAAATAGGTCTTCAATCAAGGGTTTCCAAAAATGTCTCAAAATTCCTAAAATGTCTCAACATTAGAAAACTGAATAACTTGAATACCAACACAATATTTGATTCCTCGGTCTTGGACACCAGATAGGATTACTTAATATTCACCGAATATTCAGTAATTTAAATCAAATATATCCAAACTGTAAAAATTGTAACAGACTAGATGTCCTATTCTTCTGGTTAGGATATCACATTCGACATGTTGAAACTACAAGTTGAAACATCTTGTACATCATGTTTCTAACAAGTTAGGTTTACCAAAACTAATGCCAACCACAGAAATATGAGCAGCAAAAATATTAGAGTATCAGCTAATGGAAGCTACTCAACACAGCAGTCAAGAGAAAAATAAATTCTCAACATATCAGGACATCACGTTTAACAACTCTTCACAACAGTCTAATCCAAAACAGGGACTCCCCCTTAAAACCTGCTAAGTAACACTTCAGAGAATAAAAATTCTCCCCCTTTTTAGCCATAATATAACAAAGGTAAGTAATTAACAAAATACAACCATGGTAGCACACTAGCACATAAGACAGACCATAGAACAACAAGCACACATCAAGTGCACAAATATCCTGAAGATAAAAAAATTGCAAACATAATAGTTTGTCAATGATAATATGCAGTTACAAAAATAAGACCATTACTCCCCCTGTTTTATACAATCATTTCTACCCCTCAAGAGGAAAACCCAAGACACAATAAAATCCAAAACACCAATCCAATATGAGTTACACAAGTTCATAGATCAGGAAATATCTCATAACATTTGGTAAGTTATCATGCACACACACATACCACCATCATCAGTAGCATCAGAAGCACTTTATATCAGTGGGAACAAAAAAATCATAATCATATTTAGGTGGTCTTCCACCTCTTGCCCCTATCAAATAATCTTCTACACTCCTTGAACTTGTCCCTGTCATCACCTCAGAAAATGTCTTTCTTTAAATCATCCCTTTTGCATAGCAACATGGAGAAAAGATATAGAATTTTTTGAATTCCTCCCCATATGTAATTTCTATAGATCCTTAAAAACTTCAATGCCATTTGATTTTTCATTTATACAGTTCATCCAAGCAAATTTTGAAAAATCATTAACAACCACACTGACATATATCTTTCTACCAAAACTGTCAACTTGCATATGTTTCATTAACGCCATATGAGGAATATCTAACCCATTCGAAGAAATTTTACTATGAAACTTTGGATGTGACATCTTGGTTTGCTTCTCTATTTGACACTCACCACAGATTTTGCCTTCCTCAATTTTTAACTTGGGAATACCTCTGACTGCTTCCTTTGACAAAATTTTCTTCATACCTTTCATGCGTAAATGGCAAAGTTTTTAATGCCATAACTTAACTTTAACTTCTTTTGACATCAAGCATGTGGAGGAGAATTTTTTTTCTTTAGGAATCCACAAGTAACAATTATCTTTTGATTTGGCTCCCTTTATGATAACTGCATTCTTCTCATTTGTTACCTGACATTCAGATTTAGTAAAGTTAACTTTGAGACCTTGGTCATATAGTTGACTAATACTTATCAAATTAGCAGTCACCCCCTAAACAAATAACACATCATCAAGATTGGGTTGTCCTGTATAGTCCAACTTTCTAACACCCTTTTTTCTCCTTTTAATTCATCTCCAAAAATGACATAGTTAGTGGAATATGATTTATTATCCATCAAAAATTTCATGACACTAGTTACATTTCTAGAACAACCACTATCAAAATACCATTCCTCTTTAACAGAAGCTCTAAGGGAGGTATGATCTATAAGTCCCGATTTTTATACCCCAATTTTTTCCCCTAAGATCCCTCATCATCTCATATTATCAATACTTCAAGATCACACATTAGGGTTGGTTCTCACTTTCTATTTCATCCTACCTTTAATTTTGCTTTTGAGGGATCACCAGAAACCTTGAATTGTGTATCTTGTACATGTTTTCTTAGACTAACATTAAAATATGTATATATGTCTCTTTTAATGTTCATATTGTAGGTGATGACACAATAGCATTCATCTCACCATCTAACCTAGGGTTTGAGGGGTGGTCCTCAGTTAAATGCTTCTTCAATGGACTGCAAAAGTTCAAGATTCAAGTCTATGTCTATGATATCAAAAAAATTGGTTCAAATGGCTTTCTCACTTTATTTAGGTCAAGTTCTCCTCAAAGTTGGTGGTGGAATTCATAAATAAGAATCATATGTTCATGTGTTCATTTCCATGCTTTCTTTAACAAGTTTCATTGAGACTTTTGCTCCATCTTTGAGTGTGCTTCCAAAAAACATAATCTCAAGTCCTATTGTGATTCATCATGATTTCTTTTGCCAAGAAAGTTCAAAATATTCAAGGTTGATTCAACAAGTTTTACCTAATTGAGCAAATGTGTGATTCAGTGATCACATGTTCACAACTCTCTCAATTTTCAACATTTTGAGTTGGTTTTTTTTTTGCTACGAATTCTTATCATCATATACAATAACCTCTCTTCACATGACAAGATCCAATTGTGCAAGAAAAATCATCAAAAGTTGAAAGGGGTTTCAAGTCGTTTTGAATCTCTCTGAGCTAGGGTTTGTTGACTTCCAAGGACCATGTCTTCCTCATTTTTTGAGATTTTTGATTGACTCCAAATCCATGACTCTCTTTAAAGAGTCCTTAACAATTTCTCTTCGGGGATCTAAGGCAGACTTTGAATGGGAGATCACTAATGGTTGAGAAAGATTGCAAGTCTCTTTGAAAAGCCTTTGAATCTTAGGGTTTTACTACAAATGATTATAACTTGGTCAATTTTTATCTCCTTGAGCCCATTTTTTCCACAATAATCTTTTGGATGTCTAATACAACTTTGTTACAATGTGTAAGACTTGAAAATGCTTGGAAAGTTGTTGAAGAATTGAAAAGATTATAGGTCTTTTGGAATTTTCCTAAATTTGTTCATCATCTGCCAAAGATCATAACTCTCTCAATTTTTATTATTTTTGAGTGATCTCAATTCCAAAATTCAATTCAAGAGGTCTACTTCATCTTATCCTCAGATATAAAGACCAAATTTTGACTGGAAGGTCATGTAATTTTGAAGGACATTATAGGTCATTTTTAGGTCCCATACTTAGAAATGATTTTAATTATGAAACTCATATTTTTTCCATGATTTCAAAGTGATGTAACTTTTTTTTCATATCTCTAAATGATGCATTTCTTGTCACATTGTAAGATTTATGACCTTGTCTTTCAAATGCTTTAAGAATCGTGTCATAAAGCCTCCTGAACTGTGTGCACCATGGATTCAAAGTTGGTACCTTGGAACTGAAGTTTCACTTGCAGTCAGATTGCAATTTCAATAATGTGGCTTCTAATGATCAAACTTGTGCATGTTTTCCACTTAAACACGTTTAACAAAGATGTCTTAAGCATTTAGAGTGTCAAAACACATCATTTGGATGAGTTTTGATGCGCATGTGATCACACTTTCTTCATGACCGCGGGTTTGCATGATTTCCACTCAAATTACACCAGTCACCCCTCCTATGGATTCTATTAACTTCTCCTATAAATACATATTGTAATACGGTGGCAGAATCGACTGTTATATTGGTTTGAGTTTTGTTTTTGCAAATGTTGCGGTAAGCAAGAGTCGCCACCGACTTTTATTTCATCCAACAAAGGAAAAGGAAAAAGAACAGAAAAAACCTTTTTTCGAGATATTTCTGAGTACGGGGGGTAGATTATAGAAAGGGAAGGTGTTAGCACCCTTTCTATCTGTGGTTTTCCATGGGCTCTTAGGTACTTGCTCATTTTTAAATTGCTTGTGTGTGCTTGTTTTGAAAAGTTTTGTTTACTTCGTGATAACCCTTGCATCGGTTCTCAAGAGTGTGACGAAGTTGTTTTTGAAAACTGTTTTTGAAAAGTGTTTGCGTGAAACGTTTTTATTTTGAGCAAGTACTTAAGAGTTCTCTACCTACTCAAAAAAAGTCTGTTCATTTTCGTTTCTTTTAGACAGCGTTATCCTACAATTAAAGAGTAGGTAGCTCCGTCATTGGAATTTTAAAGGGTCGTTCGAAGGGACAAAATGGTCTCTGAAGGCAACAAGTAAAGATACCTTAGCGTTTCGAAGGGACTATCGTCATAAGATCAATTAATAGGCAACTCGAGGGACAAGTATGGACTATGATTTTATGACGATTTCGAATCACGGGTCATTGCTAGGGTATCCCTACATTCGAGGGACACGACCATTATTTCCGAGGCAACCAAGTGGGGACAAACCCTAGGAGTGACATTTGCAAGTGTGCCTTTTTTCAGTTAATTATCTTTTCACAATTAGGGTTGTCTACCATTTTAATTTGATTTATCTTTCGTATGCAATCCTAATGTCCATACATCTAACAGTTTAATAGTTGCGGAAATTAAAAGCGGAAAAGAAAATTTACTCTATTACAAGACTTTTGGACAGATACACAAATATTTGACTGAAAATAAAGATGCGGAAATTCGAAATCCTAATTAATCTATTACAAACCCAAAGCAGATACAATAATTTGAATTAAAAGAAAGTAAAGGCGCGCGCAACGAAATAAATACGAGAATGAAGTCTAAGTCCTAAAAAATCTAATCAATTAAAGAGAAAATATTTTTTGTATTTTATTATTGAGAAAAATATTTGAAATCTTAACCTAAATCTAATTAATTAAAAAGAACAATTTATTTTGGTATTCTATTGAGAAAATTAAATATTTATGAATTAAACCTAATTTGTCTAATTAATTTTAATTATGAAAACAATCAAATCAAAATTAATTAATTTCCTAAAAAATAATAATTTTAATAAAAAACCTAATTCTACATTTTTTGTGATATTCTGATTTTATAATTTTATAATTTAATAATAAAAAATAATAATTTTGTGGAAAAAAAGATAATTAAGGCAAGTAATAAAATAAAAGAAATAAAAAGAATTGGAATTGGGCCTGGTTGATGAGTAACTTGGGGGTATGCTTCCAATTTTGTGTTAGGCCCAAAGCTGGAGCCCCAGTTGTCCAGCGTGAGATCCAGTGCATCCTTCTTCTGATGGTTCATGGTGGACCTTCAAAGCTGAGGCATGGAATCCATATGGTGATGAATCCAGAGGACGAGATCAAAGGGCGCGTGGTGGTCCTCAGAACATGACATGCACTGGATTTTGAATTGTAGTTTCAGAAAATGCAAAAGGTCTGGACCTGGGATCGAATCCAGGTCCTCCCTCTCACATGCCTTCTTCCCTTGACATCTGTGCTAGTTTGTTAGTTATATACTTAATCAAATAAAATAAATATAATACAAACAGAGTGCTTTGCCTAAGAAAACGTGTGAGTTTCAAATGGACCAGTGGGACGCCTCCAAGCCTTCATCTTCTTCCCAAAAGTGTCATTTTTTATTTTAGGCTTTTAACTGAAAATGCAACACAAGCCAGGTAAATGTAAACAAAAGTTACATAACAGTCAGGAATCTTGCCCTGGATTCAATGGTGCCCATGATTTGATCTAATTTCGCCTATACAGGGAAGCCCCAAAACGAAGCTTGGAAACCCTAGTAATGGCTATCCTTCTTCCCTGCACTCAAAACTTAATTAAAGTATTCAGAAAGCATTGAATCCTTATGGAAAACCAGAATACATGATTAAACTACATGAACAAAGCCTATATGCACGTAATCGAAATAAAAAAATGTGTTAAAACGTGATGTGTATGGATCGTGGTTCTTGATGCTTCAGAGCCTGTCAAGGATTGGAAAAGCTTCCAGAGACGTTCAGGAATGGATTACAACCCTTAAACCTCCTTGAGAGTGGCTGTGACCTGGAATTCAAATTGAGATTTCTTGATGAAAAACCATAAGTTGCTCTGGTCGTTTCCCACGATTCTTCTGCTTCCTTATGCTTGGGATGTGTTATGTATATGTATCTCTTTGAATTAGGTTAACAAAAAGCTCTAAATCCTTGCCAATTATTAAGATTTGATTCCATTCCAACCTTGCATTATTTCTTTCCAAATCAAGATAAATAATTCCATTCTCACTCCAATCAACCTTGGCATGATTTGATTCTCTTTGACAGCATCAATGAATTGAGATTCTACTCAAAATCCATTCAAAAAACAAATCTTCCATATTTTATATCATTTATTTGATTTAATTTGATTTTTAAATGATTAAAATCAAAATAAATTAAATAAATAAAGTTAATAATACATGAGAGAGTGCTTGGGTCATGGACATTGCTATAAGTAAGATGCAAGCATAAAAAGTTAGGCCCATTTGCCAAAAAATGCAATTTTGGGCATTGTTGACTTTTGACAATTCTCCAAAAATGGCCAACTTTGACATTGCATATCTCCTTCAATTTTTACCCTAAGGGGGTGTTCTTTGACTTTTTAGAAAGCTTAGGATGTCCCCTAAGAAACCTACTTGGTTTCATCTAATGCGGATCTTCCATGTTAATGTAAGGAGCTTTGACCCAAAAGGTGTTTTTGTTGAGTTTTTGGAATGACCTATAATGTCTGGGTTCATATCTTTCCATGAATGCATTTTTTGAACTTGAGGGCTGAATATGAGTTGTAGGGAATTGGATTCTCTTCAAAGTGAGACTGGGATGAGAAATTTCTGATAAAGTATGAGAAAGTTATGCTTGGTCAAAGTTAGGTTGACTTTTCCTGAGAAACCCTAATTTAGAATGTTTTGAGTTTTGATGAATTAGGAGCATTTCTTGAGGAATCATGATCACCCTTTTATCAAATGATAAATATCACTTCAACATGTTGATTTTGACCAAAAATATTGAAGTTTGACTGTATGTGGGCTACAGTTGACTTTTGACCTAATACAGTTGATTTTCAAGCATCTGAGCAGTTGACTGGGCAAACTTCTTGTGCAAGGCTTGAAACTTGACATGGAGGGTCTTGAGAACATATTAGGACTATGGAGAGCATATGAGGCCTTTGGAACTCACCCATCTTGATGAAAATGGAAACCTTAGTTGGAGGTTCATTGCTTTATGAGAGAGTTTGTCTGGTCAACTCTTGGGCATCCTTTAGAAAGTTGAGGATCTCAATGAGAATGTGTTGAGTAAAATGCGAGGGAAAATTTTGGGGTACAACAGCTGCCCATGTTCAATCTTCTTAAACCTGAGGATGTAGATTGGCTGGTTTGTCTTTCGTGATTTGAAGGTGGAAGTTGATTGAACACTAGAGTGCCCAGAAATTTGCACTCGCATGAAGTAATACTGAATAGTGATACCGGGAATGGGATTATAGATTCCATTTGGAAGTTGACGAGGAAACATCGGAGATGGGCTTAAAGATGCCATCCGAAAAAGATACCAGTCGCATAAGAGATTCCTTTGCGAGAATTCTTGTACCTGCCGTTGGGAGGGACTTCACCGAGGAATGTTGATTTGTGTCTTGGGAGATAGAGTATTGGAGCTTCGGTTGTCCATTACTCTATTGGGGAGCTAACTCCTAATTGAGGAAGTGGCAGTGAACTGCATATCTGGTCAGGGTCCAGGCTGCATAGTGACTTACTGGGGAATTTGTGAAATTGACTATATCGGGTCAGGTCCAGGTCTAACAGTGTTGTAAATTGTTGTCTGGAGATAAAAGAGAAGAAACCTGGATGGTAAGGTTATGAGAAGGAACCTGGATAGTACGGTTACTTCGAAACGAAATCCTGGATAGTAGGGCTGTGAGAAGGAACCTGGGTCATAGGGTTACTTCGAGATGAAATCCTGGATGGTAGGGCTATGAGAAGGAACCTGGGTCGTAGGGTTACTTATAAATGAAATCCTGGATAGTAGGGCTATGAGAAGGAACTTGGGTCGTAGGGTTACTTCGAGATGAAAGCCTGGATAGTAGGGATTATGGGAAGGAACCTGGATAGGAGGGTTACTTCAAGATGAAAGCCTGGATAGTAGGGCTTATGGGAAGCAACTTGGATAGTAGGGTTACTTCTAGATGAAAGCCTGGATAGTAGGGCTTATGGGAAGGAACCTGGATAGTAGGGTTACTTCAAGATGAAATCCTGGATGGTAGGGCTTATGGGAAGGAACCTAGATAGTAGGGTTACTTCGAGATGAAAGCCTGGATAGTAGGGCTTATGGGAACGAACCTGGATAGTAGGGTTACATCGAAATGAAATCATGGATAGTAAGGCTATGATAAGGAACCTGGTTTGTATGGTTACTTCAAGATGAAAGCCTGGATAGTAGGGCTTATGGGAAGGAACCTGGATAGTAGGGTTACTTCAAGATGAAAGCCTGGATGGTAGGGCTTATGGGAAGGAACCTTGATAGTAGGGTTACTTCGAAATGAAAGCATGGATAGTAGGGCTATGAGAAGGAACCTGGATAGTAGGGTTACTTCTAAATGAAAACCTGGATAGTAAGGTTATGAGAAGGAACCTGGATAGTAGGGTTACTTCGAAATAAAAGCCTGGATAGTAGGGTTATGAGAAGGAACATGGATAGTAGGGTTACCTAGAAATGAAAGCTTTGATAGTAGGGATGTGAGAAGGAACCTTTGCACGATTTGATTCTGTTTGACAACATCAATGAATTGAGATTCTACTCAAAATGCATTCAAAAAACAAATCTTCCATATTTTATATCATTTATTTGATTTAATTTGATTTTTAAATGATTAAAATCAAAATAAATTAAATAAATAAAGTTAATAATACATGATAGAGTGCTTGGATCATGGACATTTCTAGAAGTAAGATGCAAGCATAAAAAGTTAGGCCCATTTGCCAAAAAATGCAATTTTGGGCATTGTTGACTTTTGACAATTCTCCAAAAATGGCCAACTTTGACAATGCATATCTCCTTCAATTTTGACCCTAAGGGGGTGCTCTTGGACTTTTTAGAAAGCTTAGGATATCCCCTAAGCAACGTACTTAGTTTCATCTAAAATGGATCTTCCATGTTAATGTAAGGAGCTTTGACCCAAAAGGTGTTTTTGTTGAGTTTTTGGAATGACCTATAATGTCTGGGTTCATATCTTTCCATGAATGCATTTTTTGAACTTGAGGGCTGAAGATGAGTTGTATGGAATTGGATTCTCTTCAAAATGAGTCTGGGATGAGAAATTTCTGATAAAGTATGAGAAAGTTATGCTTGGTCAAAGTTAGGTTGACTTTTCCTGAGAAACCCTAATTTAGAAACTTTTGAGTTTTGATGAATTAGGAGCATTTATTGAGGAATCATGATCACCCTTTTATAAAATGATAAATATCACTTCAAAATGTTGATTTTGACCAAAAATCTTGAAGTTTAACTGTATGTGGGCTACAGTTGACTTTTGACCTAATATAGTTGATTTTCAAGCATTTGAGCAGTTGACTGGGCAAACTTCTTGTGCAAGGCTTGAAACTTGACATGGAGGGTCTTAAGAACATATTAGGACTATGGAGAGCATATGAGGCCTTTGGAGCTCACCCATCTTGATGAAAATGGAAACCCTAGTTGGAGGTTCATTGCTTTATGAGAGAGTTTGTCTGGGCAACTCTTAGGCATCCTTGAGAAAGTTGAGGATCTCAATGAGAATGTGTTGAGTAAAATGAGAGGGAAAATTTTGGGGTACAACAGCTGCCCCTGTTCAATCTTCTTAAACCTGAGGATGTAGATTGGCTGGTTTGCCTTTCGTGATATGAAGGTGGAAGTTGATTGAACACTAGAGTGCCCAGAAATTTGCACTCGCATGAAGTAATACTGAATAGTGATATCGGGAATGGGCTTATAGATGCCATTTGGAAGTTGACGAAGAAACATCGGAGATGGGCTTAAAGATGCCATCCGAAAAAGATACCAGTCGCATAAGAGATTCCTTTGCGAGAATTCTTGTACCTGCCATTGGGAGGGACTCCACCGAGGAATGTTGATTTGTGTCTTGGGAGATAGAGTATTGGAGCTTCGGTTGTCCATTACTCTACTGGGGAGCTAACCCCTAATTGAGGAAGTGGCAGTGAACTGCATATCTGGTCAGGGTCCAGGCTGCACAGTGACTTACTGGGGAATTTGTGAAATTGACTATATCGGGTCAGGTCCAGATCTTAAAGTGTTGTAAACTGTTGTCTGGAGATAAAAGAGAAGAAACCTGGATGGTAAGGTTGTGATAAGGAACCTGGATAGTACGGTTACTTCGAAACGAAAGCCTGGATAGTAGGGCTGTGAGAAGGAACCTGGGTCGTAGGGTTACTTCGAGATGAAATCCTGGATGGTAGGGCTATGAGAAGGAACCTGGGTCGTAGGGTTACTTCGAAATGAAAGCCTAGATAGTAGGGCTATGAGAAGGAACCTGGGTCGTAGAGTTACTTCGAGATGAAAGCCTGGATAGTAGGGATTATGGGAAGGAACCTGGATAGTAGGGTTACTTCAAGATGAAAGCCTGGATGGTAGGGCTTATGGGAAGCAACTTGGATAGTAGGGTTACTTCGAGATGAAATCCTGGATAATAGGGCTTATGGGTAGGAACCTGGATAGTAGGGTTACTTCAAGATGAAATCCTGGATGGTAGGGCTTATGGGAAGGAACCTGGATAGTAGGGTTACTTCGAGATGAAAGCCTGGATAGTAGGGCTTATGGGAACGAACCTGGATAGTAGGGTTACTTTGAAATGAAATCTTGGATAGTAGGGCTATGAGAAGGAACCTGGGTCATAGGGTTACTTCAAGATGAAAGACTGGATAATAGGGCTTATGGGAAGGAACCTGGATAGTAGGGTTACTTCAAGATGAAATCCTGGATGGTAGGGCTTATGGGAAGGAACCTTGATAGTAGGGTTACTTCGAAATGAAAGCATGGATAGTAGGGATATGAGAAGGAACCTGGATAGTAGGGTTACTTCTAAATGAAAACCTGGATAGTAGGGCTATGAGAAGGAACCTGGATAGTAGGTTACTTCGAAGTAAAAGCCTGGATAATAGGGATATGATAAGGAACCTGGATAGTAGGGTTACCTCGAAATGAAAGCCTTGATAGTAGGGCTGTGAGAAGGAACCTGAATAGTAGGGTTACTTCGAAATGAAATCCTAGATAGTAGGGCTATGGGAAGGAACCTGGATAGTAGGGTTACTCGAAATGAAAGCCTGGATAGTAGGGCTTATGGGAAGGAACCTGGGTAAGGTTGCTTCGTGAGGAGTTTGGGGAAAACTGCATCTGAACCGAGAAGGAACCTGGGTAAGGTTGCTTTGTGAGGAGTTTGAGTAAAACTGCATCGGGACCGAGAAGGAACCTGGGTAAGGTTCCTTTGTGCTGAGTTTGGGTAAAACTACATCTGAACCGAGAGGGAACCTGGGTAAGGTTGCTTCGAAAGGTGTTTGGGTAAAACTACATCTGAACCGAGCGGGAACCTAGGTAAGGTTGCTTCGAAAGGAGTTTGGGTAAAACTACATCAGGGGGAACCTGGGTAAGGTTACTTCGGGCTAAGTCTGCATAAAACTTTAGGAGGAACCTGGGTAAGGCTACTTTGGGATAAGTTCGTGTAAAACATCGAGAGGAACATGGGTAAGGTTACTTCGGGATAAGTTTGTGTAAAACATTAGGAGGAACCTGGGTAAGGTTACTTCAGGATAAGTTCGTGTAAAAATTCAGGAGGCACCTGGGTAAGGTTACTTCGGGATAAGTTCGTGTAAAACCTTAGGAGGAACCTGGGTAAGGTTACTTCAGGATAAGTTCGTGTGAAACTTTATAAGGAACCTGGGTAAGGTTACTTCGGGATAAGTTCGTGTGGAACATTAGGAGGAACCTGGGTAAGGTTACTTCGGTATAAGTTCGTGTAAAAATTCGGAAGGAACCTGGGTAAGGTTACTTCGTGATGAGTTCTTGTGAAACTTTATTTAGAAATGTATGAGAAATGACCCGTGTAAGATTTTTCAGGATAAACTCGTGTGAAGCTGCATTTAGGAGAAACCCGTGTAAGATTGCTTTATGACGAACCTGTGTAAAGCTGCCTTTGATTGCGCGGATAATTACTCAGTTTATTTTCAGGAGCTAATCTTTGGACCTGCTTAAAATTGTTGATGATAACCATCTTTCCTGAAAAAGGTACATGATTATTTATATGTGATGCATGAAATGCATTGTATGATGATGTTCTCAAAATAAATGAGATTATGTTGTATGCGATATGTGTGTGCACATCATGATGTATGAACATGAAATGCTATTGTGACATGTCCGAGTCTTGGAAAATAAATCCCTGACTGCTGCTGGAGAGTACCGGAAATTGAATTCTTGTCAGTTGTAGAAAAAGTGGTTCTTCTACTTCCGTTGGGGATAACGAACGCAGATGACTATGCTGGAGATTTGCTCCTTGTTTACGGATACTTTGTCAGGGGGGAGACTCTACTTGAGAATAACTATGCAGGAGAATGACTCTGTTGGAGGATGAACTTTCTTAGCTGAAGGGATGAACTCTGTCAGGGATTGAGCTTCTGTATTCAGAGAAATAAACTCTGCTTGGGAGAAAATTTTATGAACCTCTTGCGATTATAAAATTCGGCTGGGGAATATAGATGTCATCTTTATGAAGGAACTTTGCTGGGGAAAGTTTCTCCTGTTTGGGGAAGCCGATGTCAAAGCTTTAGGCGCCTCTACTCTGTGGGGAGTATAGAAGTCACAGGGTCGTATGCTGATGATACGACAATGACTTTGCATCAGGACTTTTCCGCCCCTGTACCTGCTGGAGAAAGTACCTGCGGAGGCTTTGTGGGTAGCTTGTGTGTTATCCCAATTTATGAGGTGCTTGGTAACTGCCAATCAAAATGATAAGTCTTCTACTGGTAGGCAAGTGACAAGATGACGGGATATAGTCGTATGCTTTAATCCCTAACTTTTGCCTGGAATGTCTTTTCAGATTTTCAGTCCACCTGGATACCCTTTTTTACCCAAGTCGCATTTTCAGGTTTTCGACTTGCCGGGTATACAGATCTTTTTGTTTTTATCCCTAATTTTTTCCCGAACTATTTTGGTTCGTCGGGATGCCCTTTTTTATGCCTAGGCCCGTCGACCTAGCGGGTCTTTTTCATGCGTGGTCTTTTCTGACTATGTCCATGTTCTCATGATGTAGGGAGTTGTCACCATCCATAGTAGTAAGTGTTGTCACACTGCCATAAGGTGTTTGTTTTAGTCGTATATGATTCATTGTTGGAATTCATGCCCAATGTACAAAGTGATTCAGATGGAGATCTGCCCCTGACTATTTGGAATTTTTGAGAGATTCCTTGAATCTTGACTTGACTGCCCCAGATGATGGACAATGATCCTGCCGTGCCCCTTGGTTGGAAGTGTTTTTCCACTTTAGGTGATCCTTTTTATTGAGAAGGTTTTTTGTTCACTAGATATTCGTCATGCGAATTTCTATGCTGTTAAACAAATAGTCATATGCAAACAATAATATTTTAAGAATGCAAAGCTCATGTCTCTCTTGAAATTTTTTTTTGAAAATGCAATTTTTTAGTAAAACAAATTTTGCAAGAGAGTGATATCAACTCGTGATTTATAGAAAACCTTACAAGAGTCAGGATACCTTTTGTAACAGTATGCTTTCGAACTAACCCATGCTTCAGCTAGGACTTTTAAGGGTTATAACGTGGCCTGGTTCATTGTTCAAGAAACAAAGGATAAAGGCTCAAAATTTATTCGTACCCACCCGCTCTTTTGTGATAATCTTCAGTCCTATGCTCAGTTAATTGCGCGTTTAGAACCCTAGTTGAGTTCTGGAATATTGTCCTTGATGTTCCGATGATGGTTTGGATACTAAAAATTTATTTGGAAGCAGTCATTTTTGTAATCCTTTTTTATTTTATTTGTAGTAACCTCTTTTTTTGGTTTTCGTTATCCCTTATTTTGCTTGAACTATTTCTTTTGTGATTACAGTCAGTGGGATGCCCCAGTTTTTTCTTAAGTCTCCTTCATAAGTTTTGACTTAATGGGATTTTATTTTGAGAGATAATGACTGCCTTCTTTAATGATTATGCATAACCATTACCATCTTCTGATTTGGAAGGACGTCTTTGAGGCCATTCATTGTGTGCGAAGCGGAATATTGCGACTGAATGCGCCTCTGAATTAACTGAGAAAACTACCATGCCCCGGGTTATGATTAAGGGTTTTAATTTGTGTGAAAAGAAAAACTCCTACTTCTTTGGCTCGAAGGGGTTGACTAGGGATTATCTTCCTTATAACTCCACTGTTTGGGATTTGAAACAACGGTTGTACATCGTCAGCGGGGTCTATTCAAAAGCATATTGTGGAGATTGTGGTATCATTTTCGTCATCCTCCCTCTAAAGGCTTGGAGATTTTGATCGAGAGTTGAATATAACAAAAAGGGAAGCAGTTTAAATATGGTGAATACGAATGAATTAATTCAAAAAAGACATATGTAATGCATTGATAAAGTAACAGAGTTTGACATGAATAGATGTTCGAACCATTAAAAGAAAATTACAAATTGAAAATTCTAATGAACAAAAGCCTATTTGCCTGAACTTGTCACTTTAAATGGTGTGTCTTTGAGGGATGGCAGGAGAACTCAGCCTGACCATCTTGTGTAAATTACATCACCCCTTCATCAATAATGTTTTGAACTTCATATTTCAACCTCCAACAGTCGTCAGTATCATACCCCGGGCTGTTGGAGTTGTATGTAGACCTTGCATCAGGATTGTAGTTAGGGGACGAAATCTTGGGATTTGAATGAGGTCCTATCAATGTAATCAGATTCATCCTCAACACATGTTGCAAAGCTTTAGACATCGACATGTTGAGTTTGGTAAACTGCCTTTTGGGTACATCCGGCTTACTCTGATTAACCCGTTGTTTTTGGCGAGGTTGTTGTTGGACCCGTGATGTAGTAGCAATTTGGAAAAGTCCACTCTTCACCAAACCAGCCTCTTGTCTTCTCGGAAGTTGCTCAATGACTTTGTCCCTAACCTCGACTGTTTGCTTAATACAGTTGCAGCCGTCTTGATGAAGTTTCTTGATAATGGCTCTCAGCTCTTTTTGTCCCCGGGATAGGCCTTGTATAAGAGCCCTATGCCCCAGCATCTGGGTTCTCATTACTTCAACCTCAGCTTGAAGTTGTTCCAACCGTTCGTCCTTATCGTCTTCAGGATTTTTCTTGGCCAGGTTCCCAGCGAGGAGTGCTTTCCACTCTTCTTGCCCCTGGGATAGGTTTAGGAATATTTCCATGAACTGAGCTTCTTGAGTTTGGAGATCTATAATGTCTTGTTCGAGAGCCATTGCTTAAATAAACATCAAAGAAGATGAGAAACCTGTACTGGAGACTACCTGTTATGCAATGACATGTATGATATGTAACTGTTTTCAAGGATCTTGCGGGGTAAACAAGAAAGATGTTAGACGTTGAATTTTACAGCTTTGATTGAAGAACTTTATATCCTTGAGAGTCCTTCTACGAGATTCATGCTCACCATATCAAGTGGGTCATAGCCCCTGACTCAAGTTGTCGTGTTTTGGTCTTTTGATGATATTGGCCAGAGGAAAATAAATCCCCTTGCCCCTTGCTAGACGTCTAAATCCCCTTGCCCCTTGCTAGACGTCTGGTTCATCATAACCCACATCACATGCCCTCAAAATCCTTGAAATGGTTAGTATGATATGTCATGCTATGATGTGTATGCTATGCATCAAGCAAAAATGCAGGGTAAGAAACTAATTTATTGGATTTATACAAACAAGGTCCTGCAAGGAATACAAAAAAAGCGCTGCAATGAGTTCAAATTGTTAGGCAAAGAAAGCAAACAAGTCACACAAGTAGCCTTAGGTTTAGGCTTGAAAGGATTCCATAGGTAAGTACCCTCTTGAAGTTTATTTGGTTTCAAACTTGTGTTAGAAAAGTAATCGGGTTCTAAGGATTCTCAATATCATTGATCATCTTTTATCGGGCATTGTTTCAGCTCAGGCAATCTTTTCTTGCAGCCGAAAAATCCCGAAAGTTTGATCTCAATGAGTGTAGCATCGAGTATCAACCAATCCTCAGCTTTATTCTGAGGCCGGCTATCTCACTACTTTCTAATGACTAAGTTTGTTCAACTAAGGTTCTAAGGTCCGTTAGTGCTTCACGACACCACGTGGTGGCCCCGTATTCTCCTTGTTTCCATACGAAGGATGCCGATACCAACCAAAGTGTCACACCAACACAATCATCGCTTAAACCATATCGGTATACGCCGTACAGTCTCCAAGATCTATTGTTGTTTACCTAAAAAGTGTCCCCCAGATCCGGGTGTAGAATATTCAACAATACCCAAGCAAAAACCCTTAAAGATAAAGTAGGCAAACCAAACAAGAAAGCAATTTAAAAATGATCTAGATCCTAAGATATACCCCACTTTATTAATAGTTCCTCAGTAGAGTCGCCAGTTATTTGATACGGTGGCAGAACCGACTGTTATATTGGTTTGCATTTTGTATTCGCAAATGTTGCGGTAAGCAAGAGTCGCCACCGACTTTTATTTCATCCAACAAAGGAAAAGGAAAAAGAACAGAAAAAACTTTTTTTCGGGATATTTCTGAGTACGGGGGTGGATTATAGAAAGGGAAGGTGTTAGCACCCTTTCTATCTGTGGTTTTCCACGGGCTCTTAAGTACTTTCTCATTTTTAAATTGCTTGTGTGTGCTTGTTTTGAGAAGTTTTGTTTACTTCGTGATAACCCTTGTATGGGTCCTCAAAAGTGTGACGAAGTTGTTTTTGAAAACTGTTTTTGAAAAGTGTTTGCGTGAAAAGTTTTTATTTTGAGAAATACCAGTATAATTCCGACCTTGCTCCCACGCGTACCCAACTTCAGGGTATGTCTATGGGTGCGAGCGAAGGTTTTAAGGACTACGCTCAGAAATGGAGAGATCTCGCTAGAAGAGTACAACCCCCTCTGGCTGATAGGGAGTTGGTGGATATGTTTCTTGGGACTTTGTCTGGTCTATACTTCAATCATTTGATCGGTAGTTCATCGTGTGGGTTCACAGAATTGATTATGACTAGGGAGAGAGTTGAAGCTGGTATTAAAAGTGGCAAGATACAGAAAGGTGCTTCGTCAAGTACAGAGAAGAAGCCTTTCAGAAAAGAAGCTAGTGCAGTTTACAGCTCGAGGAGCCAAAACCGACTGGAGCGCCGCCAAGAAGTGAATGCGGTGGTAATATGAAGACCTATTGTTGCCCCGCAATGCAACAATCAGCAGAGAGTAGAGAGACCGCAAAGGCAGTATACTCGGCTCAGTATAACTCTATCTCAAATTTTTCCGCAACTGTTGAAAACTAACTTGGTGACTCTGAGGGAAGCTCCAAAGAATCCCAGTACCACATCACCGCTGTATAATCCGAACGCTCGCTGTGCTTATCACTCCGATAGCCCGGGGCATGATACTAATAATTGTTGGGCTTTGAGGAATAAAGTGCAGGATCTGATTGATGCTAAGGAGATTGAGTTTGAAGCTCCGGAAAAGCCTAATGTCATGACTGCTCTTATGCCCAAGCATGGAGTAAATGCTGTGGACGATGATTAGTTTGTAACCTATGTGGAAGACATTTCTAATCCGATGTTGACAGTGAAGAATAACTTATTATCGGCCGGTTTATTTCCGGGTTGTGGCGAAGGTTGCCACCTATGTTCCATCCTACCTGCTGGTTGTCATTTGTTGAAATCAGGTGTTTAGTGCCTGATGGACAACAAAGAGATCTTGTTCGAGAAAACTTTGGTTCCACTGATTCTTGTTGAAGATGTTTCCATAATCACCATTTCCACCAATTCTTCCAAGGCTTCCTCGAGAGAGCCTTTTAGAATTACATTTGTTCCGAGAGTTGCTCCATTGATCATTACTATTCCTGGACCTATCCCTTACACGTCGGATAAGGCTGTCCCGTGGCACTATGGGGTCGATGTGTGTTATCATGGGATTAAACAAGACTTGAAGATTAAGGAGGCTGATACTGATGTCAGCAATATTGTTGGGTCTAGTAAAGTCACCTGCAGCGGAAGACTTTTCTCTCCTGAGATCTCCCCACCAACTGTTCAGAAGCCTGTTTCTACTACACATGTCAGTACATCTGCTGTTATCCTTGTTCATGTTCCAATCATTACCCCTGTCATCGAGTCATCTGACGCTCAGGGCAAAGGGATCACCGGTGAGCCTGCCCGGATGGAGGTACTGAAGAAGATTATTGTTGAAACCTCTAGGCAGGAGATAGAAGAAATTTTTAAGATCATCAAGAAAAGCGACTACAACATAGTCGAAAAGCTGGGGCAAACCCCGTTGAAGATATCTATGTTGTCTTTATTGTTGTGTTCAGAAGCCCATGCTAAGGCTTTGATTGCTTTCATGAAAACTGCACATGTACCGCAAGAAACATCTGCTGATCAATTCAAAGACTGTGTGGCTAGTTTTACCGCTGATAACGGGTTGGGTTTCTCCGACACAGATTTGACTGCCAAAGGAAAGAATCACAACGACGCTCTGCATGTTTCAATCGAGTGCAGGGGCACTACTCTGGCCCACGTGCTGGTGGATACTGGGTCCTCATTAAATGTTTTACCCAATAAAGCATTAGATCAGTTGGACTGTAAAGGGTTGGTTCTGAAGCCAAGTAATATTGTGGTTAGGGCCTTTGACGGGTCCAAAAGGATGGTACATAGAGAGGTGGATGTTCCTGTTAAGGTTGGTTCCCAAACTTTCGCGTCTACATTCTATGTGATGGACATTCGACCATCTTATTCATGTTTGCTAGGTTGCCCATGGATTCATAAAGTTGGGGCAGTGACTTCCACGCTCCATCAGATGTAAAAGTATCCAGTGAAGGGGAAAATCGTTACAGTACGAGGAGAAGAGGAGTACATGGTGAGCAACCTTAACTCTTTTCGGTATGTGGAGATGGATGGGGAATTCATTGAAACCCCGTGTCAAAACTTTGAGGAAATCCCCCAGAATCCGGCTTCGACTGAAACTGTTGATGAAGATCCTCCAATGAAGATGGCTTCCCTCAAGGATGCCCGGGCTGTTATTGAAAAAGGTGGGTGTGCGAATTGGGGTCGGCTCCTTGACTTTGCACACAAGACTGACAAGTTTGGTTTGGGTTTTACTGCATAAGATCAAAGGGCCATTCGGCGTGCGCGGATTGGAAAACCTCCCCTGCGTATCAGTAATCCAGAAGTGAATGCAATTGAAGATGATGATGAAGAGTCTGAGTTTCACAGCTGGATTTACCCGACTATCAACGGTGGATTAAGAAATTGGACGGCAAAGGACTTCGTGCCCATTTCTTTTATTACACAGTAATAGACTTTTGTTTTGAGTTTGTAACAGGCAGTTTAAAACTTTACGGCCCGGTGCCTTACCTGAGACACCGTGGTTTTGTTTGAGGGCTTATTATGTGTCATCTCCATATATCATCAATAAAAGCATTGGCCATTCTCTTGCATTACAAATTTTGCGCTCCTTGTTTTTCTTTTCTTCTTGAAAAACAGCTATTTGTCTTACCCACACTCACATATACAGGTCTACATCCACTCTAGATCCCACTGATAACGACTCTGCTACTTCCAATTATGACTTCGAAAGTCCGATCAACCAAGCCGAGGACGAAGGTGAGGACGATTGTGAAGTTCCTGGTAAACTTGCTAGACTGTTACTTCAGGAAGAGAGAGCTATACAGCCCCATGAAGAGCCAGTAGAAACAGTAAATATGGGTATAGAAGTAGACAAGAAAGAGGTTAAGATCGGTGCAAATCAGGAGTCTAGTGTTAAGGAACGGTTGATACAGATTCTGCGCAACTATGTTGAGATCTTTGCCTGGTCTTATGAAGATATGCCTGGGTTGGATACCGATATTGTCGTTCACGGCTTGCCAACTAAGGAAGACTGTCCTCCAGTGAAACAAAAAGTTCGCCGAATGCGCCCGGAGATGTATGAGAAAATTAAGGCTGAGGTTATGAAACAGTTTGATGCCGGTTTTCTAACAGTTACTTCTTACCCGCAGTGGGTTGCCAACGTGGTCCCGGTGTCGAAGAAAGATGGTAAGGTTCGAATGTGTGTTGACTATAGGGATCTGAGCAGGGCAAGCCCCAAAGATGATTTCCCTCTGCCTCATATCGACGTTCTGGTTGACAACACCGCACAGCATAAGGTCTTCTCCTTTATGGATGGTTTCTCTGGTTACAATCAGATTAAGATAGCTCCCGAAGATATGGAAAAGGCAATGTTCGTTACTCAATGGGGTACCTTTTGCTACAAGGTCATGCCGTTCGGATTGAAGAATGTTGGGGCAACGTATCAGTGTGCCATGGTCGCTTTATTCCACGACATGATTCACCATGAGATTGAGGTATACGTTGACGACATGATTGCAACATCCCAGACTGAAGAGGAACATCTTGACCATATCCAGAAGCTATTTGACAGGTTGAAGTTGTATAGACTGAGGCTGAATCCGAACAAGTGCACCTTCGGAGTGAGGTCCGGTAAGCTTCTGGGTTTCGTCGTTAGTGATAAAGGTATTCAAGTGGATCCTGCAAAGGTGAAGGCTATACAAGAAATGCCATCTCCCCGGACTAAAAAAGAAGTCAGAGGCTTTCTGGGACGTGTGAATCACATTGCCCGATTCATTTCGCACTTGACCGCTACTTGTGAACCAATCTTTAAGCTGTTGAAGAAAGATCAAGTGGTAAGATGGAACAACGAGTGCCAAGCCGCTTTCGAAAGGATCAAAGAATATCTCCAAGAGCCACCTATTCTGATGCCTCCAGTTGAATGGAGGCCTTTGATCCTATACTTGACAATACTCGATAATTCAATGGGGTGTGTGCTGGGGCAGCATGACGAGTCTGGCCGAAAAGAGCATGTTATTTACTACCTTAGAAAAAAGTTTACCGACTGCGAGACCCGATACTCGTTGCTTGAGAAAACTTGTTGCGCTTTGGCATGGGCTGCTCGCCGGCTGAGACAGTATATGCTGACTCACACTACTCTGTTGATATCAAAGATGGATCCAATCAAGTATATCTTCGAGAAGCCTGCCTTGTCCGGAAGAATAGCAAGATGGCAGATGATCTTGACCGAGTATGATATCCAATACATGACCCAAAAAGCAATCAAGGTAAGTGTGTTGGAGGATCATTTGGAACATCAGGCAGTGGATGATTACCAGTCTATGAACTTCGAGTTTCCGAATGAGAACATCATGTTGGTGACTGACTGTGAAACACCTGGACCGGATAAAGCACATGAGGAAGGATACCGATGGTCTATGTATTTCGATGGAGCTTCAAACACGTTGGGTAATGGCATTGGCGCCGTAATCATATCTCCTGAGGGTTGTCATACTCCGATTACCGCCCGATTATGTTTTAACTGCACCAACAATATGGCGGAGTATGAAGCATGTATCATGGGCCTTCGAGCAGCTATTGACCTAAGGATTAAGTTCTTAAGTGTGTTCGGAGATTCCGCTCTCGTGATCAGTCAGATCAAAGGCGAGTGGGATACGAAACATCCATATCTTATTCCTTACAAAGAGTATGTGTTGATGTTGCTTCCACACTTCGAGGAGATAACCTTTGAACACTTCCCCAGAGAGGAGAATCAGTTGGCGGACGCGCTAGCTATGATGTCTTCTATGCTCAAGGTCAGATGGGACAATGAAGCTCCCCAGATTACCATTGAGAGGTTGGATGAACCTGCACATTGCTTTGACATTGAGACTGAGGAGGTAGCAGATAAACCCTGGTTTCACGAGTTAAAAAGGTATCTTGAGGCTCAAGAATACCCCGAGGGTGCATCCGTTAATGACATGAAGTTTCTGAGGAGGTTCGCTACTAAGTTCTTCATCAGTAATGGTATCCTTTACAAGCGTAACCATGATTCAACCTTACTGCAATGTGTGGACAAGAACGAAGCAGAAAGGATTATGTCCGACTTACACGAAGGCACTTTCGGAACTCATTTCAGTGGACATACCATGGCAAAGAAAATCCTACGGGCAGGATATTATTGGTCCACCATGGAAGCCGACTGTTATCGGCATTTTCGGACCTGTCATAAGTGCCAAGTCTATGCTGATAAGGTGCACATACCTCCAGTTCCTCTGAATGTTTTGACAGCTCCTTGGCCTTTCGCAATGTGGGGCATCGATATGATTGGTGAGATCAGACCTACTGCGTCAAACGGGCATCGTTTCATCTTGGTAGCGATTGATTACTTTACAAAGTGGGTTGAAGCAGCTTCCTTTGCTACTGTAACCAAGAACGTCGTAGCACAGTTTATTCGGCATAATCTGATCTGTCGATATGGTGTACCAGAGAGGATCATTACGGACAATGGTACAAATCTCAACAATACGATGATCACCGAGCTCTGCAAGCAATTCAAGATACAGCATCACAACTCTTCTCTTTACCGGCCGAAGATGAATGGGGCTGTAGAAGCGGCTAATAAAAACATCAAGAAGATTGTGTAGAAGATGACGGTGACATACAAAGATTGGCACGAGATGTTACCATTTGCTCTTCATGGGTACCGTACCTCAGCACGGACGTCAACACGGGAAACACCCTATTCCTTGGTATATGGCATGGAGGCCGTCTTTCCCATTGAAGTCCAGATACCCTCTCTTTGAATTATGAAAGATGCAGGTTTGAGCGAAGATGACTGGATTCAGACTCGGCTTGATCAACTGAACTTAATCGACGGTAAGAGACTTACTGCTATTTGTCATGGTCAGACGTATCAAAAACGGATGATCAAGGCATTTAACAAGAAAGTTAGACGACAAGAGTATCGAGTCGGGGATCTGGTGATCAAGCGCATAATACTACCGCAAGGTGATCCCAGGGGATAATGGACCCCTACATACGAAGGGTCATTTGTGGTTAAGAACATTTTCTCAGGAGGAGCTATGATTCTAACCACCATGGATGGTGACGACCTTCCTCACCCCGTCAATGCAGACATAGTGAAAAAATACTACGCATAATCAAAGACCCGCTAGGTTGACTGGCCTAGGCAAAAATAAGGGCTTCCCGGCGAACCAAAAGGGTTTGGGCAAAAATAAGGGATGAAAATGAAAAAAATCTATACACCCGGCAAG
Source organism: Vicia faba (assembly GCA_948472305.1). Taxonomy (NCBI): domain Eukaryota; kingdom Viridiplantae; phylum Streptophyta; class Magnoliopsida; order Fabales; family Fabaceae; genus Vicia; species Vicia faba. Next base: position 1,244,399,351 of record OX451738.1, read on the forward strand.
TCGAAAACCTGAAAAGGCGGCTTGGGCAAAAAAGGGTATCCCGGTGGACTGAAAACCCGATAGGGAGGTCTAGGCAAAAATTAGGGACCAAAGCGTAACACTATGTCTCATTGGATCACCTTCTAACCAGACTTCAGTATCAACTATCAAGCTCGGACGACACTAATCAATCTGATCTACCTTCAACCAAGTAGCAAAGTGGTGAGATGCTCAAGGATATAAAGGCAATAGCAGAGTTGGAACCCAGTGGGATTATTCACATAGCTGTTTTTCTTTGTTGTTCACAAATTGTATAAATTCTATTTGTTCGGTGGTGTTCTCTTCCTAGGACGTCATCCTCTTGTACAAAAAACGCCTATTTACGGGCCAAACTTCAAAGTTAATACAATTCATTTTCACAAAGAAATTTCAAATTGTTTTCCTTTTTCTGTTTGGTTTTGCAAGAACGTCCAATGTTCATTCTTGATATATACATTTGACATTAATTGCTACTCATAAATATTTACATACGAAACAAAAGATGATTACTCGTAATATCATAAACGGGGGAAAACAAGAAATGTCCAAGCCATACGGTTGCTCTATCCACCAGTTATAGGGATAGACCTAGTTGGAGAAAATTGTTGAAGGTACATTCACTCCCCGCAGAGTAAGAAAAAGATAGTGACATTAGCGGTCCCGAACAGGACACCACTCTCCCCAGCTGAGGCCCGCAGCCGTGAATGAGTTGGCAATATTCTCCCCAAGCAGAGTTTATCTACCATCAGCGCTGAAAATATCCCCTTTGGAGTTTGGAAAATTATCCCAGTGGAGTTTGGAGAATTATACCCAGTGGAGTTTGGAGAATTATCCCCAGTGGAGTTTGAAGATTGTCCCCAGTAGAGTCTAAAATATTATTCCCAGTGAAGTCACAACTGGAAAATCATCCCCAACGGAGTTCATTCGTTTTACAAACATAAACTCAATCGCCAGCAGGGTTCATTATCGCCAACAACGGTAATTCATCCCCAACTGAGTTTATTTCTCCAAATCAACAGGTTCTCTAGCAGAGTTTGTCCTCCCAATAGAGTCAATTCCTCGTCAGTGTATTCCTTAGAGAAGTTATCTTCTCCTGCAGGTTTATTCTCACAATCATCTTTACTCACTATCCCCAGCGGAAATGAAGAATTCAACTCTTTTCTCCAGCAGCAATTCGGGATTTATCTTCCCCAACTAGAAACATCACATTTCCATACATCATGACGCATGCATATACGCATCATACAAACACAATCTCACTTATTTTGAGAACATCATTGCTTGATACATATCACGCATTACATACAACTAACCTTTACCTTTCAGGAGAGATACAATCAAATTCTCACAAAATTCAAGCTGTGAAGCCCAGGTACGACTGGATAATAGTTTAATCCCCAGTTGAATAACGGACGACTGAAGCTCCTAAAATTCAACCTTCCTCTTCAAAAGAGATGATTCCTCAGTCGAATAAGGACGAACGAAGTTCCTAAAATTCAACAGAGATAATTCCTCAGTTGAATACGGACGACCGAAGTTCCTAAAATTCAACAGAGATGATTCCTCAGTTGAATACAGATGACCGAAGTTCCTAAAATTCAACAGAGATGATTCCTCATTCAAATACGGACGACCGAAGTTCCTAAAATTCAACAGAGATGTTTCCTCGGTAGAGTACGGACGACTGAAGTTCCTAAAATTCAACATAGATGTTTCCTCAGTAGAATACGGACGACCGAAGTTCCTAAAATTCAACAGAGTTGATTCCTCAGTCGAATACGAACGACCGAAGTTCCTAAAATTCAATAGAGATGATTCCTCAGTCGAATACGGACGACCGAAGTTCCTAAAATTCAACAGAGATGATTCCTCAGTCGAATACGGACGACCGAAGTTCCTAAAATTCAACAGAGATGTTTCCTCGGTAGAATACGGACGACCGAAGTTCCTAAAATTCAACAAAGATGTTTCCTCAGTAGAATACGGACGACCGAAGTTCCTAAAATTCAGAGATGTTTCCTCAGTAGAATACGGACGACCAAAGTTCCTAATATTCAACAGAGATGTTTCCTCAGTCGAATACGGGCGACCGAAGTTCCTAAAGTTCAACAGAGATGGTTCCTCAGTAGAATACGGACGACCAAAGTTCCTAAAATTCAAACAGAGACGACTCACCAGCAGAATAACGGACGACTGAAGCTCCTAAAATTCTATTTCTCTCAACAAAGATCAGCCTTCCCCAACGGAATCTTCCTCAATGACAGGTATACAAGCTCTCGCTAAGGAATCTTTTATACGATCGACACTTCTTCGGATGGCATATTTAAGCCCATCTTCTATCAGAAAACTCCAAATGGCATCTATAAGCCCATTCCCGACATCACAATACGGACACCACATCATGCGAGTGCAAATTTTTGGGCACTCTAGTGTTCAATCCTCTTCCACCTTCGGATCACGAAAGGCAAGCAAGCCAATCTACATCCTCAGGTTTAAGAAGATTGAACAGGGGCAGATGTTGTACCCCAAAATTTTCCCTCCCATATTTCTCAAAAACATTTCAAGAATGATACTCAAGTTGCTCAAGGTAGTCCAAGGGTTGGCCAGACAAGCTCTCTCCTAAGGCAGTCTACCTCAAATTAGGGTTTCATGTTGCATCAAGATACTTGAGTCCAGGGGACCCCAAATGATCCACATTGTCCTAATATGTTCTCAAGATCATCCATGTCAATTTTCAAGCCCTACATAGAAAGTTTGCTCAGTCAATTGCTCAAAGGCCCAAAAATCGACTGTGTTAGGGCAAAAGTCAATTGTGGCCTACATACAGTCAAACTTCAAGATTTTTGGTCAAAATTCTCATTTTGAAGTATATTTCATCATTTGATCAAGGGTTTATCATGATTCATCAAGGATTGCTCATAATTCATCAAGAATCAAAAGTTGCTAAATTAGGGTTTTGCAGGAAAAGTCAACTCAACTTTGACCAAGCATAACTTTCTCATACTTTATGATAAATGACCCATCCAAAGCTCATTTTGAAGAGGATGCCATGATCTACAATCCATCTTCATCTCCCAAGATCAAAATATGCACCCACAAGAAGTTATGAATTTGGACATTATAGGTCATTTTGAAAAGTCAACAAAAACACCTTTTTTGTCAAAGCTTCATACATCTCAAGCTTTCTAAAAAATCCAATAACACCTCCAAAGAGTCTAAATTAAGGAAGTTATGCATTGTTGAAGTTGACCCTTTTTACAAAATTGCAAAAAGTCAACTATGCCTAAAACTTCAATTTTTGCCAAATGGGCCCAATCTTTTTCACTTGTTTTAAGTTGGCAACATAGTCCACGAGCTCTAGCCCTTGCCACTTGTCCTTATCATGTTTTTATTATTTATTTTGATTTTTATTTGAATTAATTCAATTTAAATCAAAACAAATAATATAAAATCTAAAATATTGAAAACACAAGATTTTGTGCTTGTTTGAGGTCTTAAATTACAGCTAGCAAGTATTCAAATTCGTGTGAAGGCATGTGTGCACAAAAAGATTAATTTTAGGAAAATTTTGGAATGATATTCAAGAGGATCAAATCACAATCAAATTCAATAATGGAAGAAGATTGAGTACAGCCTATCAACCTTAGTCCATTCCTTGGTACATATAGAACGTGTGCAGACTCAAAACTAGGTTAGAAAGAAGTGTAAGAGGCAGAACAAAAACTAGAAAAATCAAGAAAAAGTGCAAGATCGAATTCAGTGTTCCAGGAATCCTCAAGACATTCTAGCTATCTCAATCACTTCCTGAGACTCCCAACAAGAGAAAGCAATTGAAATCAAGCGTTTTCAGGCCCTACATCTCACTGTAAGTCCATCACGACATCTCTTCTTTTTTGAATTCGAATTTCATAATATGGACATTGTTAGCATGAATTAACCACATATTCTTAATCCATGGAACATTTGCAAGCTTCCTGTATTGATTAATTGCATTTATATGGCTTGTGGTAGATTTCACCATTGCTAGGGTTTGTAGCTTCGAATTAGGGTTTTTGTATGCAGGAAAAATTAGCCTTGATGAAGGGTACCATCATGTTCAGGATGATGAGACGAATCCAACCATGGCGTTAGGTGTCATTTATATGGCCCATGGAAGATTTGGGAACAAACCCTGTTTATAGCAACAGTCAAACGTCCGTAGGTAAAAGTCTGGGACTTTTACCCACGGAGAGAAGAAGAAGATGACTATGTGCCACCTTTCCATTGGCCTATTCAAACTCTGGCGCGCGCTTTTTTGACACCCTCCATTAATTCTTGTTTTTATATATTATTATTATTATTATTCATTATATGTACAACAAAAGCAAAGTGATGTAGTGGTAGCTAGGAAAGTGTTAAGGCGCTGGGAAGCTTGAGGTCAGGGGTTCGACCCCTGCCTCCAACATTTGTGTTTTTTCTTAAGTTATTTCAGGTAATTACATGCGTGCATAAATACAAGGCCTATCATACTCCCTCAAGATCTGGTATGCCAAGTGGCCAGATGGCCAAATCTGATGGCCATCCAGGAGGGAACACCAAAAGCCAAGTCAAACGCGTAGCACAGGATCTCACAAGTCAACGTGGGCTTCAGATTGTTGGGCCCAGAAAATGCTTCTCACACCCCCTCAAGCTGTTATTCAGGCCCAAGTTCCTAATTCTTTTTATATTTTTTTATTTTAATTTATTTATTTATTTACTAACCAATTAAATTATTTTCCTTTTATCAAAAAATCACAAAAAACATTACTTTTCATAAATTAGGTCTAGATTTTATTTTTTTATTAAAAAATTAATTAATTTAATTATGTTATTAATTTTAGACAATTTTAATTCTTTTGCAAATAATTAAAATTAATTAGAACAAATAGATTTTTATTCCAAATTTAATTATTTCCCTTTCTTAAAAATATCAAAAACAAAAAAAATAGGTCATGTCATTATTTTTATTAATTAATTTAATTAACTAATTATTTTTGTATTTAATTTAAAACCTTAATTCTTTTATTAAAAACAACAAACACAATTTTTCTTTTAATTAGGTTAGAAGGGTCAAAACCCTAATTCGCATTCGTTCTAATTTTTCCTCGCGCGCTTTATTATTATTTTTATCCATATTAATGTAACTGCCTACAGTTTATAATAGTTTAATTAGGACGTTTATTTCCATTTATCGCTTTATTTTCAAAGGGTTTGTTTTTTGTTATGTAAATACCCGAAGCCTTGTAATAGCGTAGTTTAATTTCCGCATTTTAAATTCCGCAAATTATTAACTGTTAGATGTATGATATTAGGGTTTGCATGACAAGAATGTATGATTAACTTTAAAATAGGTAGATCACCCTAAATGTGCAAAGATAAATAATTTGAAATCAAATCACTCGCACATGCGCACTCCTAGGGTACACTCCCACTTGGTTGCCTTCGGTAAACGGTCATTGAGTATAGGATGCTTTATGGTCATCCTTTTGTCTAAACAAAGATCAAAGTCCCGATTCGGAAAAGTTGCCTCGGAATGGTTGCCTCGGAATTGTTGCCTCGAATAATTGATCCAAGACATAGGGTTATTACTAAGACGGCCTAACATTACTTTAGTGACCATACGTCCCTTTCGAATTGACCCTCAAACTCCAACGACGGTGATACCTACTCACTAATAGTGGGATAGCGTTGTATAAAGGAAACGAATACATAACGATTATTTTTTCGAGTAGGTAGATTAGCTCTTAAGTACTTGCTCAATCCAAACAAAACTTTTTCTCACACTTATACTCCCTTACCAACGAAGTTTTCAAAAACACTTCATTACACTCTTGAAGACAGAAGCAAGAGTTAAATCGAAGTCAAAACAAAAGCTTTTCAAATCACACAAACACAAAGAAAACAATTTTGAAAATGATGAGCAAGTACCTAAGAGCCCGTAGATAACAACGGATAGAAAGGGTGCTAATACCTTCTCTTTCTATAATCTACCCCCCGTACTCAGAAAATCTCGAAAAAGGAATTTTTCTGTGCTTTTTTCCTTTCCTTGTTGGATAAAATAAAAGTCGGTGGCGACTCTTACTTACCGCAACATTTTGCAAAAACAAATGCAAAACACAAACCATCAAATTCCTTAAAAAATAGGGAACCACGTCCCGGTTTTGGTCATCGTATCACAGACGTCACGAGCATAAAGCCTAGGGTACTACCCATAAGGTATGGACTAATGTTTTATCACCTGCCGGACAAGGTTCTAAAAGGTTCTCAGAGTCTACATCCTTCCTTCGGATATTATTAATGTCCTCAGATGGGTTAAGGATGGGTTAAGGATTCTACAGTCCTCAGCTTTAGCAGGCTCCCAAATCGAAAGCAGCACGTCTTTGCGATTGCTCGGTAAATGAACACTATAGTTATAGGGGCCTCCACTAAGTGGGGGATCTCATGTATCCTTTTGGGATTCCTCCCTCAAAGTTAACATGACTATACTGCCCGTCCTATCTAAAGTTTTCCCAACTTCAGATAGAGGACTTATAAGAGACTACCAAGCATCTTGAAAACCAGAAAAATCCAGACCATCATATATACAACACAAAATATACCACAAATAATAGCACATACACAAATAAACAAATATAGGCTCAACCCACTTAGAGATGGACCAACATTTGGTCGATCTTTCCCTAGTGAAGTCTCCATTTTTCTGTAGCGGTAGAAATGTTGATACTAAGCCATTGAGTTGACTTGACTCGCACAAATCAAATAAAAATTGTCACTGCTTTATTGTTTCCAAAGGAAATGGAAAAAAGAGTGAATAAACCCAAAAAGAAGGGGGGAGAGAATCTAAGTACGGTGGTTGGTTATGCAAAGGGAAGGTATTAGCACCCTAAACATATATGGTACTACGTTGGAACCTCTTTGAAAATATGTATATTTTGGCTATAAAAGGTGTATACAATAATAGATGGTAGAGATGATTAAAGAAGTATTTTTTACAATTTTTGCACCCTTCGCAGTTGTGAACCTTTACGGCCTACGTACCACCTTCTGTGCAATAGGGGATCAGGGTACTCGTATTTTACCTTAAAAATTTTAAAACATAAGTGTGTTGGTTAATTTTAGGAGAAGAAACGTCATCGTCATATCTGAGTGGAAAACATACTTACTACCCACGATCATGAGAAAAGAGAATTGTGTCATCTCAAAGTAGAGGACATAGCTTGTATTTTAAAATCAATAAAGCTTCACTCAACACCCAAGTAGAAAATATCTCACTTTACTACATATCATAGAAGTATAGTAGCTCGCATCACTACAAGAATCGACAAGAGTCTAATCTTTTGATAAAAATTTTAAAGTAAAAAGAAAAATTGGCAAAATGGTTTGAATGAGTTTGATTGACTTTTATTCTTCTCACAAAAATATCAAAAGTATGATTAAGTTGGTTAAAGTTTGATTAAGAAAAGATTTTGAAAATGCATGAACCTAAGTCAAAGTTAGAAAACAAGAAGAGTTTTGAAAAGGAGGAAAAAGATTTTTGTAATTAAAGAAGATAGGAGGAGATGAAGGGACTATCCTAAAGCATAAGGTTAAAGATAAGGAAAAGAATCATCTAACCAACAAGAAGCCAACACTTGACATATGAAGTCAATGTAGAATTCTTATTATTTAGATTGAAACCAAGCAAACAAAGATACTAAACCTATCAAGAATACCAAAGTTCACATGCATTAAGTCTTTACAAAAATTGGGCAGAGTAACGACTGTATATAGAGGAATTCCCAATCACAGACAAAGCACATAATTAGAATAACTTGTATACAAAGAAAATCAACTCAATGTCTTAGGATAAACCCCAAGAACTCCAGAAAAAATAACAATAGAGTCACAAGGTCCCAAGGGTAATCAGGGCTTCTAATCCTACGTCCAAGAGGTCCATAACTCCATTATGCCAAGGATAGTAACCAGATGGTCCAAGTGACTTTAAAGTTTTTTTTATTGTTCAAGTTGATTATTAAGTGTCTTCACAAAGAAAATAAAAGCTCAAATGAGCAAAGATAAAATGAAATAAAGATAAATGCTCAAATGAGAAAAGATAAAATGACATAAAGATAAATGTTCAAAAGATCAAAGATAAAAATAGCAAGAAATGTAAATTCTAAAGTAAATGGTGCATAAATATAAAGGCATAAAATAAAGGGCATAAAGTAAAAGCACAAAATAAAGTTGATTGTTATTAAATTAGAAGTTAGAGGTTAGTTGAATGACCATCTTGAAATTTGCATTTGAAAACTCATTAGAAGATTGATAAAATCAAACTTCTCAACAACAAGTTTTATTTGCTTTTTGTCAAGTATATCATTCATTTTAAGTACTCAAGGTAAGCATATATGACCAGTGATGTTTAAATGATTCACTTAGGACAAAATTCATGAAAGTTCATTAGAGGATTGATAAGATAAAAGCCTCCTAACATGAATCTCAAGGTTATTAGATCAAAGGTTTCAAATTAAACATACTTGGGCTTGCAAACATAGGTTTTGTCCATGAATGGTCATTTTTCGAATTGGGACAAATTTAGCGCTATGTTAAGCAATCGTAAGTGGACTTATGTAGAATTCACACCTATTTTGAGGACGGTAAATAGCAATTTATGTACCACATGTTAGAGAAATGATATATAGATCATTCTCCAACAACATGTAGCACAAGTAAGAAAGGGATAAGATGAACAAAGAGGGGATGTATCAGATGAAACTAGGGTTTCAAATATCATCAACATCACTCATGCATTTTGGTGGATTTGGTGTTTCAACCTATCAAAACCCAAGATCCATTGAGGTTGATGAACTTGTCCCAAAATAACAACCAAATCAGAACCAAACAAAAATAATAAAATAATATTCAATAAAAACAATATTAAAATGATTAATAAAAGAGAAATAATTTGTAAACTACATAAAGTATACTAAAACACCAAATAAAAATCCAAAAAAATTAGTCAGAGGTCAAACATGAGTCAGTAAGTTTTGACAAAAAATTTCAGAAATTTTAAAGTTAGAAACTATTTTTAAAATTTAAAGAAATAAGAAAATTTAACAAAATTTTGTGAAAAATAGTAAAATCAGAAATATTAATAAAATGAGGTCACCAACATTTGTCAAGAGGTCATTGGATCCTTCCATAATTTTTCCAGAATTTAAAAATCAAGAAAAGTATTTTGAAACAATTAAAACAAGTTAAATAAAGTGAAATATCATAAAAAAAATATCAAATCACAAAATAAAATTGTGAAAAAATAGAAATCAGAAAGAGAAAAAATTAAAAGTGTTTTTGAGAATTTTTTTTAGAATTTTTGAAGTTGAAATGAATTTTTTATGAATTTTTGAAGTTTAAAAAAATTAAAATATATGAATCAGAAAATAAAATAAAGACAAAGAGATGTGGACCATTGGATCAATGTTAAAACGCGTTAGTAATCAAATCCAAGGAATTCGACGCGTTGTGCATGATATGGTCATTAGTGAATAACACACAGGATCCTTTATTTTAAAAAGAGATAAAACAAGCCACGCGTGGGGATATGATTGGTTGAAAACGTCCATGCCATCATCTTCAACCTTTAGATCATTGACAAATTCAACCAAAACACGCAATTTACAGGTCCCTCAAACAGAAAAATTATAGGTTCATATTGTAGCCATTCGATTCGTCTCATCAAGACGAAGACAATTATACCCTCGCGGAAAATTTATTTAACTTCTAGCTCAATCGATTTGAAGAAAACCACAAGAAAAAAGTTGGAAAGGGATTTGAAAATTCATGAGTAAAACTCACTTGTAGTTAAAAACTAATGATGCAATCAGTATCAGAGTGATGAGAACTACATTGCAGCAATAAGTTTGGAGAGAATTGATAGAGGAATCGACCTGTAGAAGTTCAAATTCATATCTCTGAAACTTGACTTGGCTAGCACGATTCAGGGAACCTCAAGGCTTGGTTCTTCTTCTGTTAGCTTCAGTGAAGTTCAAGGATGAAGAATCAGCAAAGAAATTAGGTCAAAAAATGCTTTAGAATTGAATTCGAAGTTGCAGAATCATGAATTATGGAGGAAGTTCAATATAGGTTCTTTGATTCTCTAAAGCTTGTCTAATGAGTGGGATATCACCCTCTATTTATAGGGAAGTGAATGGAATCAAGAGGAGGGTGAATGATGCAATTTGAGATAAATTAATGCACACCTTGATCATGACAAAAGTGTGACTTGCAAGTTGTCAAAACCCAACCATTCCTTGCGTTTTAATGTGCTAAACCCTTCAGGAAACTTATTTAATCATGTTTAAACATCAAACGTGTGACAAATTTATGTTTAGAAGTCACTCAAATCAATTTGCAATCTGACTGTAAATGAAACATCAACTCAAAAGTACCAACTTTGGATTCTTGAGAAAAAATTTATGTCCAATTGAATTTGTTAAAAAAACACGGATCTTTTGTACTTAGAAAAATTCTAAGTATTTAACTTCAAAATTACCTATAATATTCTTCAAAATTAAATGACTTTCTACTCAAAATTTGATCTTGATTTCTGAAGAATACATGAAGTAGACCTGTTGAATTGAAGTTTGGAATTGAGATCACTCAAAAATCATAAAAATTGAAGGAGTTATGGTTTTTGGAAGATGATGAACAAATTTGGGGAAAATCACAAAAGACATATAATCTTTTCAATTATTCAACCACTTTCCAAGCATCTTCAAGTCTTGAACATAAAAACAAAGTTATAGTAGACATCCCAAAGATTATTATGGAAAAATAATAGGCTCAAGGAGATAGAAATTGACCAAGTTATGATCATTTGAAGTCAAACCCTAAAATTAAAAGGCCCTTCAATGAGGCTTGTAATATTTCTCAAGCATTAGTGATCTTCCATTCAAAATTAGCCTTAGATAATTGAACAGATCTTATTAAGGACTCTATAAAGATAATCATGGATTTGGAACCAATCAAAAATTTCAAAACATGAGCAAGATATGTCCCTTGGAAGTCAACAAATCCTAGCTCAGAGAGTGTCAAAATGACTTGAAACCCCTTTCAACCTTTGATGATTTTTCTTACACAATTGGATCTTGTCATGTGAAGAGAGGTTGTTGTTGATGATGATTAGAATCTATATAAAAAAGAAAGAACTCCAAATGTTGAAAATTGAGATAGTTATGTACTTGTGATCATTGAATCAAGCATTTGCTCAAACTTGTAGAAAAAAGAATGACAGCGTTGTGTCATGGTCAGTCATATCAGAAAGAATTAAGAAAGCTTTTGATAAGAAGGTCAAGCCTCATGAATTCAGATAAGTCGACCTTGTGCTCAGAAAGATCATGTCTTTTAACGTTGATTCTAGGGGAAAGTGGACTCCCAATTATGAAGGCTAATATGTTGTCAAGAAAGCCTTCTCTGGTGGTGCCTTGATTTTTGAAACTATGGATGCTGAGGAGTTCCCATGTCCTATGAATTTTGATACAATCAATAAATACTTTTCCTAAATAAATCAAAGAACGTCTCGTTAAGTTGAAAACCCAAAAGGGCGACTTAGGAAAAAAAAGAGCGTCTCAGTAGGCTGAAAACCCGAAAGGGCGGTCTAGGCAAAAGTTAGAGACACAAACAAAATAAATGTTCCCGGTAGGTTAAAAACCCGCAAGGGAAAGGCAAAAGTTAGAGACACAAACAGAATAAATGTTCCCGGTAGGTTAAAAACCCGCAAGGGAAACCTAGGAAAAAGTTAGGGATTTCCTAGCAAGTAACTTCATCATACAAGACTTGATCATTGAAGCAACAATCTTCTCATATTCTCATCACACTTCAACTGAAGCCTTTTCTCAGAAGTTCAAAGTTGTTAGGGAGAATAGTGGTCATTGTATTTCAATGTATCTTTTCCATGTATTTACAATTTTCCAGAACTTTGTAATCATCTAAGGAGTCTTACCACTCGCGGACTACCATCCTATTAATAAATTTTAAGCCTTTATACAATTCTTTGTAGTTCTTATTTTATTCTGTTTACAAAAATTCATTTATTATTGATAGTAATTTTCAAAACAAAAAGACTTAAAAATAAAAAGATGTTTTTGAAAAGAATTTGCAAATTATTTTTTACCTCAATTTTGTGATTCAAGTGGGACAAAAGTAGTGGTTCCAAGGATGGACGAACTCTGAAGTTTCATAATTTCTCCCAAGAAGTATCTTCGGTTACTCTTGTTGATATGCGTGTAGTCTACTTGTGAATTTTTTCCTTGGATTGATGCATTTCATACCAGCTGATATTTGATGTAGTGTTGGGTTTGTAATCCCATTTTCCCCAGTTAGGTCTTGGTTCAGATTTACTCCAAGTTGTTATATGGTGTTGGGTTTTTATGTTTTGATACCTCTCTCCCATATTCCCCAGCTAAGTCTTAATTCAGGTTTCCTTAGCTGAGTGTGATTCTTTCCCCAACCAGGTGGTGATCAAGCAGAGATTGCAAAACTATGTAATAATTTCTTAGTTGATTGGATTCTTTCATCCTTTTTGTTAAGAATAGATGTAGAATCTCTTGTAGAGTATTATTCCCTCCAGTTACGACATTGTTGTTGTTATGTGCTCCCCCTAGTAGCCAGATAAAAGCAGTATCATTTTCTAAGAAGGGTTGAAACAACTGTCAACTTTTTGGGCTTTCTCTCACCAAGTGTTGAGTTTGATTTAAAATCCCCATAATTTTGATTTCTTGCTGTGATGTTGACTTCTTAATTCCCCAAATTAATCAAGGATGATATTTCCCTCTAAAGTTATTATCCCCGTGAAGTTTCATAAATTCTCTCCGTAGAAGTTTGTGCAACCACTACCCTTTGATATTGAATACCGATTTTAGGCTCCCCTCAGCGTGCATGATTTCATCTTCTCTAGCGAAGTTAGTACAGAATCCCCAGTTGAAGCCTAGACGATGTGGCATTGTCTTCCCTAGAAAAGTCTGTATTATATTCCTCGGTGAATCCTAGAGGAGTTTATTATATTCCTATAACCGTATTGGTTTAATGCTATCAGATTTTGCTTTAATTTATTTTCAAACCGAGTTTCTTCCCAGTGAAGTTAAGCCATGAAGTAGGTATTTATCTCCTCGGTTTGTGCTTACTCTCTTATGAAATCTTAATCCTGGATGTAATTTAGCTGAGTGTTGTCTTTGCACTAGTTTGGTTTTGTCTGGTTATTCCCATTGTAGTGTGTCCGCTTTGTCAGCATATACATGATAACATTCATACACTCATACATCATGCACAGCTTAATTAAAATTCATTGCTCATTTGCATTCATTGATCTTTTTGTTGGCATATTATCCTCTTTGCAAAGTTACGTTATCCTCTCTCCAATAGAGTGTCAACCTTAAGCAGAAAATATATATCCTTTCAAATTCCCCACTGAGTTATCCCTCGTGGGAGAATTTTGCTTTAGCCATCCTGCCCAACTTTTTATCTGGATGGAATTTGAGCCCCATTTGAGTTTACTCCTCATTGGGTGGTGTCTTGGTTGTTTGTTTCACTCATGTTTGTCCTTAGTTTGAATTTTAGTCCCTGGAAGCAATACTATTTTGATCCCTATAGACTGTGAGCCCTGGATTGAGAATGTGCATTTATTTTGCACGTGGAGACTTTACCACCTCAACAGGAATGTGTTGGTATATCCCCACAAAATAAAGCTTCATTTCCCAACAGGGTTATCATAACAGCATGTGGCGCTCTCTTTATTTGAGCAACCTGTACTTCTCCAGTAAGTTCGTTAGTTCCCAAAGAAGATTATTTTAATGTACTCTAATGGTTGGTAGTCTCTACGTTATGGGAGATAGTTTGTTGTTGATTTTAGCTTTACTCCTATGCTAAAAACAGATCATTGAAAGATTCTTACAGTAGTTATCACCCTTTCTGAGTGATATCTTGATTAAAGAAGAAACTCTTACCATTCTTGGAAAAATCTAGAAGTTGGTAATGTTTGTTACCCTTTCCAGGAGAAATGCCTTGGTTAAAGAAGAAGTTGAGATCCGTTCTAGATGGAATGCCAGAGTTTTGGGAAACTCTTTATTGTTAATGTAGATCCCACCTTCAATGGAATTTGGTAGTTCACCTTCAGTAAGAGTTGGTGTAATCTTTGTATCTATACCTTGAGTAAAAGTTGGTAGTTCACCTTCAGTTAATATCGATGTATCTTCTATTTATTTACCTTCAATAAAAGTCAGTATTTTTTTTTTCTACCTTCATTCCTAAGTTGGTAGTTCACCGTAGTTCGTAGTCGGAATTTATCTCTTTATCCTCATTGAACTTTACTCCAATAGAGTTGAGTTGTTCCCAGCCATAAGCGCTGATGTCAATCATGTGTTTCAAGTCATAAGTGTTGATGTCAATCATTCATTTACTAGTCTCGATATTGATGTTTACCGTTATCTTTGAGACACTATTATCTTACCATTTCTATTTGCATCCTTTAGTTTGTTAGTTTCTGATTCCCTATGAGTTGATGTTACTCTCTTTTTTCTATCTCCTCTTTGTGGGGATAGTTCACAGTTATCTATCGATAGTTATTATCCATTGCTTTTTCCTCATTTATTGAGTTGATGATACTTTGTCTCCTCTTTGGGCTTTACCCCAGTAGAGTTGAGTATTCTTTTCCCTAGTTGAGTTGATTTTCCTCCAATGGAGTTGAGTATTCTTTCCTCCAATCGAGCTGGTAGTCCTTTCTTAATGGTTACCTCCTTGAATGTTTGTTGCTTGCACTCTTAAGAGTTTCCATTATTGAAATATTCCTTGAAGTTGGTTTCTTTAATTATGGTTTTGGATTTACCTGTTTATAGCCATCCCCAAATTCATGTTGTTCCCCAGTTGTGATGCGGTGGGAGAACTGACTTGAGGTTTTGCGTTTGTGTTCGCAAATGTTGCGGTTTAGCAAGAGTCGCCACCGACTTTTTTTTATCCAAAAGGAAAGGTAAAAAAGCACAGGAAAGACCTTTCGAGATTATTTCTCGGGTTCGGGAGGTAGATTATGAAAAGGGAAGGTATTAGCACCCTTTTCATCCATGGTTTTCCATGGGATCTTAGTTACTCGTTTTAGATCACTTGCTTTTGTTTGAATGTATGCTTGTGGTGGTGACTTTTGAAAGTATTTTGAAAATGGAACTTCGTAATGATTCTCGTTTCTATAAGAACGCCTACAAAGTGTTTGTTTCGAAAATAGTTCAAAAGTGTGTTTGTGAGATGTGTTTTTGAAAGTATTTTGAAAATGAAACTTCGTAATGGTTCTCGTTTCTATAAGAATGCCTACAAAGTGTTTGTTTCGAAAATAGTTCAAAAGTGTGAGTGTGGGTAAAAATGTTTTTGTTTTGAGCGAGCGAGTAACTAAGAGCGAATCTATCTACTCGAAAGGTCTTAGAAATGATTTTCCTCCTCCTTTAGATGTTGCTATCTTACCATTGATTTGGTAAGAATCCCCATCGTTGGATGTGAAGGGACACGCGCGGGTCAATTTTACAATCATCTAAAGCAACTTGTGAGACGCTTTAGCAATTTTTGTAAGGGACGAGATCGTTTTAATCGAAGGCAACATCGAGGGTCATCGAGGGACTACGATCTTTGTTTATTGAAAGGTCATTGCTAGAGCGTCCCATATTCGAGGGACATGATTGTATTTCCGAGGCAACGAGCGGGGTCACCCTAGAGGTACGCGTGTGAAAAAGTGTGTTGGTTTCAAGTTATTTATTCTTTGATTAGGTCATCTAACGATTGATTTTTGAATCTTGCCATACACGCTTAATTACTATACAATATATAGAAAGCAATAAATTGCGGGAATTCAAATTCTAAGCTATTACAGAATGTTCGGGAATGGGGGTACAAGTTTTGAATGGGGATATTTGCACAAAATAAAACCCTAATTCACTATTACAACTCAATTGAATTTATTGTACAATAAATAAATAAACAATTATTTAAATATGCAATAAAAATGTAAATATGCAAAAAAAATGTTTTGTAATGGTTTTAGGTATGAGAAAATAAAATTATCTAAGTCCTAAAAATAAGAAAAAATAATGTTATTATTTTTGAAAGGAGAAACCCTAATTTTTGATTTAAAAGAAAATATGTTATATATCATTTATTTTATTCATTTATGTACAAGAAATAAATAAATAAAAATATTTACAAATATTAAAAATTAAAATATATGTGGAAAATAATATTTTATGTGTTAAATAACAAAAATAAAAATGTATAATATTTTAAGGTATTTACAATTTATTTTAAGAAAATAATTCCTATTCTATTTAAACTAATCAATATTTTATGCAAAAAATTAAGAAAATATTTTTGGGATTTTTCAATGTTCAGAAAAAAAATAATAAAGTCAAAAATATAAAATATGCAAAAAAATACAAAAATATAAAAATAATAAGCCAGGGGGTGTAAAAGTAAAATGGGGGGTGTGAAAAGTTAAAGGCCCAAGGCGCCAGGCCCAGAACACCAACTTCATCCCTGTCCTTGCTTCTTCGCGCGCGCCCTGTGTTCAAGTCTGGAACTTGCTCTAGCTTGGATAAAATCAAAAACTCATAACACAAAAAAGGTAGCTTATGACCTCACGATTCCAGTGATATAAGGAACATGACGTAACTCTAAAAGACCAAGGAGAATTTTAATGGCCCTAATTTCTGACCTAGTTTTTTTAGCATGTTCAACAACCAAATACTCTTAGCTCAGTTAATATAAATGGAAAGTGTGCATATGTACAGCTTAAGCATGTTAAGGACTACATTTTTGCTTCACAAATCAAAGCCTAAGTATGCCTAAATAAGGAGATAGAACTTTGAAAAATACCTTGTTCAGCTGAGTTTGGATATGGCAATGTGGGAACTTTGAGTGAGGCCTGAAGATCGTGTGAGCTTCCTTGAAGTTCTCTCAAGCTTCTCCAATGCTCAACTTTCCTTGTAGATGCTTGAATCTCCCTGTAGAAGTCAACCTGCAAACCTCAAAAATGAAAATGGTGATCCTTGAAACAGGGGTTACAGTTGCAAGACAAAGGCCTGGACAACTTAGGTGTGATATAGGGAAGATGTTTCAAGGGTTGAAAGGCAAAACGCACGAGCCAATATTGCAATGGCTTGAGTTTTGAAGATGATGCCCTGTTTGGGCAGGAACTTGGGTTTTTTGTGTTTGAGAGTGTTTTGAATGTTGTGAATTTGTGTCTTAGGCTTGTTACAAGGTTCTGAAGTCCTTTGAAATGATACTCCCCCTTGCCTTTATCAGATGGATCAGTTCTCTTGACTTTTGCAAGTTTCTTGCTTTTGAAGAAAAGTTTGAGGTGATAATACCAAAGCTTGTACTTGCTAGCTCATGGACTGCATAAAGTTGGTACAAGTTTCCTGATGTTTGTGGATCTTGTTTGCAACCAAAGATCAGGCCCATGGCTCAAGAAATGTAAAGTTGGAAAAAGCAAGCTTTATCAAAATGGTATTATGAACTTTATGCCATAAATGGATTAATTCATTGTGCAATGCTTCAAAGATCAGAATAAAGCCAATATCCAATGTGTTAGCATTCAATTATGGAGTGTATAAGGGATTAGGACCTGTAATACCAAGTACAAGCATGTTTGAAACTGATTTGCAACTTGTAACATTGTGAAAATGCCTTGAACAAAAGTGATAAATTGCCATTTTCCCTTCTTCGATTCTCCCTAACCATAAATGATCTTGGAGAGTTCTTGGACATTTTGGAAATATTGTAACATGCTCTACAATCCATATTTGAAATGAAACTTGAGATACCTCTTGGAACTAGGTGAAAATTGCCATGAAGTTAGGTCAAAAATCTGCCTAAACTAGGGCAAAATTTCACTAAGTTAAAAAGTTTATGGACCCCTATTCAAAAACTCAAAACTTGAGATCAAAGAATCTTTTGGGAAAACTTTGTGAATAAAAGTTGTAGATTTCATGGGGGACTACAACTTTCATGTTGGAAGTTTTCTTTGAATCCAATTGCATCATGGTGAAAAAGTTGTGGAAAGTTGGGAAAAAATAAGAAATTTCCATAACTTAGAAAAATTCTAAGTTATGAAAATTTTCAAATTAAAACCCTAATTTGCAATTTATGTTTCTTGGCCAACAAGTTTCACATTTTGACATATCTTAATGAATTATGACCCTTGGCACTTGATTTTGACCAAAAAGTCAAAGTTTGACTTTCCAATGTACAGTTGATTTTGATCAGTTGACTGCAAAATTCATTTGTCAATCCTATGTATTTGAGATCTTTTGAACTATATTATTAGGTCAAGATGATGCTATTGAGTCCTTGAAATCATGCTTGAACCCAATTGGTCATTGGCTAGGTTAAAAATCAGAAATTGCCCTCTCAGTCAAAACCCTAATTTTGACCATTTTGCCCTTTTGATGATCTGATCAAATTTCTTGAGGAGTTGTGATCCAAACTT
Organism: Vicia faba; assembly: GCA_948472305.1. Classification (NCBI taxonomy): domain Eukaryota; kingdom Viridiplantae; phylum Streptophyta; class Magnoliopsida; order Fabales; family Fabaceae; genus Vicia; species Vicia faba. The sequence continues at coordinate 1,244,417,883 of OX451738.1, forward strand.
GATCAAATGGTACATATGAGCCTAGAATGTGATTGTGGATAAAAAATTATGAAGTTTGACTGTAAATTGGCCATGGTTGACTTTTTCCCCAATACAGCTGATTTTTAGGTCAAATGTCCAATTGACTGGGCAAAAATGTGATTCAAGGCTTGAAACTTAGTATGAGCAATCTTAGGGTTCCAAGATGGTGTATGAAAGTCACATGAAGCATTGATGGCCCAAAAATCCTTGTGCAAACTCAAACCCTAATTTCAGGTCATCAGTGCGAGGTGAGGTCTTGAGCTGAGCAAACCCTAATCCTGTCTGGAGTCCAAGAAGTCTTGTGAGAAAAATCTTGATAAATGAGAGGGAAAATTTTGGGATGAATCAGAATAAACCGTTGAGAGGTTTATCTGAACCAGTAAAAATCTTGAGATATCTTCAACTGGAATAAGAATCAGGGAGATCTTAGTGTCGATCTGACTGAACCAGGGAAGGTCTTGAATTAACTTTGACTGGATAAGAATCAGAAAAATCTTAGAATCGATTTAACTAAACCAGACGAAAGTCTTGGAATATCTTCAACTGGAATAAGATTCAGGGAGATCTTAGTGTCGATCTGATTGAACCAGAGAAGGTCTCAGCAAGACGATGAAGGAATCTTAGATGATTACTACCTCAAAAGATGATAACCTTTATTTGTCGATCGATCTTTCTTTTTTCTGGGAAAATAAATCCTTGGCAAATATCGGGGAGTTTGTTAAATCCTGGACTGTTGTTGAAGCGTATGTGTGTCTTCAAACATTGCTTAGAATGTTTCCACCGGGGATTCCTTTTTTGTTGTTTGAGGAGAACTCCGCTGGAAAATATTGAAAACACTGGGGAGTATGTTTATTCCTAGAAATGCTTGACTGTATGTAAACCTTTGTCGGGATTGACGTTCAATGCCCCAAATGACGGAGATGGAGACTTGCCCCTGGTTACTCTGCAATTCTTGAGAGATTTCTTGAAATCTTGACTGGACTGTCCCAAGTGTGCTGGATAGTGACATGTCATGTCCCTTTGTTGATAGGAGATCTGTCAATGGAAGTGTCATCCTTTTTAAAGTGACTTTGTTCTCTGAGAGGCCTTTCGTTCATCAGATATTCATTGTGTGAATTTCTCCGTTGTTAAACAAATAGACAAATGCAAACAGTGATATTCAAGTAATGCAAAGTTTATGTTTGTCCTGCAATTTTGAAAAATTCATTTTTAGCAAGAAATTTTTGTAATAAAAATTCAACTCAGGATTTTGAGTAAAGCCTTACAGGAGTCAGGATACCTTTTGTAACAGTATGCTTTCGAACTAATCCATGCTTCAATTAGGACTTTTTGAAAGGTTGTAACGTGGATTAGTTCACGGTTTAAGAAACAAAGGATAAAGGCTCAAAGTGTATTTGTACCCACCCATTCTTCGTGATGTTCTTCAGTCCTAAGCTCAGTTAATTGTACGTTTGAACTCCAATTGAGTCTGGAATGACGTTTTGGTGATGGTTCAAACAAGTTAAGTTTATTGGAAGGCAATTATTTTTTCATTTCTTCCAGGTTGTTGAGTATTTGTAGTGACCTTTTTTTTTATTTGTTATCCCTGATTTTTGCCTGACTGTTCCTGTTTTGAGATTACAGTCAGCGGGATGCCCCAGTTTTCTTAAGTCTCCTTTGTAGGTTTTGACTTAGTGGGCCTTTCTTTTTGAGAGATAATGACTGCCTGTGTGATAGGGAACCATCACCGTCTTTTGATTCCAGAGGAATATTTCTTGACGTCATTTGCTCTATTACAAGATGAGAGTTTGCGACTTTAACGTGCGTTTGAATTAACTGAGAGACTACGCTGCCCCATGTTTTTATTAAAGGTTTCAATTTGTGTTAAAACAGAAAACTTCTACTTCTTTGGCTCGAAGGGGTTGACTAGGGATTATCTTCCTTATAAATCCAGTGTTTAGGATTTGAAAGAAGCGCCTGTACATCGTCAGCAAGGTATGTCCAAAAGTATATTGTATGAGATTATGGCATTGTTTTCGTTATCCTCCCTCTAAAGGTTTGTAACTTTAGAAAGAGTTAAATGTCATAAGAAGAATAAAAAGCATAGTTTTAAATATAGTGAAAACGAAAAGATGAATTCAAGACAAACATATGCAATGCATTAATGAAACAAAGTTTGACATTAATAGATAATTGTTTGAATAACAAAAGAAATTACAATTGGAAATTCAAAATGAACAGAAGCCTCTTTGTTCGAACTTGCCATTTTAGATGGAGAGCCCTCAGCGGAAGATTATAACCTGGCCATCTTGTGTGAACTCTAGCGTTCTTTCTTCAATCAGATCTTGAATTTTGTTTCTCAATGACCAACAGCTATTGGTGTCATGTCCAGGACTGTTGGAGTGATATGCACATCTTGCATTTGGATTGTAACTTGGAGAGGCTGTGTTGGGATTCCGAGGGGGGTCCCTTAATACAATCAGATTGACTTCCAACAAGCGTTGCAGCACTTGAGATAATGACACGTTAATCTCAGTGAAGCGTTTTTCAGATGTATTCCGCCTACGCCGATTACCCTGTTGACATTGGAGAGGTTGTTGTTGGGCTCGTGACCCTGAAGCAAACTGAGGAGGTCTTCTCTAGGCTTCTTTTCTTAAGGGATGCTGAATGATGACTTGATCATCAACCCTAGTCGTTTGCCCCATTTGGTTACATTCGTCTAGATGAAGCTTGTTAATGAGAACTCTCAGCTCCTCTTGTCCTAGTGCCAAGTTTTGGATGAGAGCCATCTGGCCCACGAGTTGTCCCATCATCTGGATTTTCATTATGGCTATCTCCGTTCGTAGCAGCTCCAACTGATCATCTTTGTTGCCCTCAGGATTCCCTATGATCATGCCCCAAGTGAGGAGAGATTTCACTTCTTCCTGCCCCTTGGATAGGTTCAAGAACATCTCTTGAAGTTGAGCGTTTTGAGCCTGGATGTCCTTGATAGACTTCTCTAGAGCCATCTCTACTGAAATAAACAGTAGGAAGATAAAGAGACCTGAATGGGAGAAACCTGTCATGATATGATGCATGATATGTGGATGCATGTTTTCAAGAATCTCGCGGGGTATACACAAGAAAATGTTGGAAGTTGAAATTCGATCAACGTCTTTGATTGGAGAACTTTGTATCGGTGGATGTCTTTCCACGAGAATCAAGTTCACCATGTCAAGTGGGTCATAGCCTTTGACTCAAGTTGTTGTACTTGATCTTTGACGGCATTTGTTTAGAGGAAAATGAATCCTCTCGCCCTTTGGAAGACGTCTGGTTCAACGTGACCCTGCATCAAAGACCCTCGAGATCCTTGAAATGGTTATTGAAAATGCTATGTTATGATGTTATGATGTTATGTATAGATATGCGAGGTAAGCAAGTTTATATACAAATAATCATATTCACACAAAGCAAAACAAGTCCTTAGTTTTAGGCTTGCATGGAGTTTGTAGGTAAGTACCCTCTTAAAGTTTAGTTGGCTCAACCTGTACTAGTTAATAGTAACCGGGTTCTAAGGAGCTCAATATCACTGGATTATTTCTTTGTTCATTGTTTCAATTCAACCTCTTTACTGGCGCCCGAAACATTCCAAGGAAACAACCCTCAATGAGTGTAGTATCGAGTATCTACCAACTTCGGACTGCACCAAAGTCGGTTATCTCACTACATCCTAAAAGGCCAAGTTGGTCAAGTAAGGTTCTAAGGTTAGTTGATGCTTTACGACACCACGCGACGGCCCCGTACTCTCCTTGATTCAACTCAAGGGTTATCGGTACCAACCAAAGTGCCACATCAACGTAGCTACTGCTTCAACCATGTCGGTATACCCTGCACAGTTCCCTCACAGTCTATTGCTACTTACCTAAAAGGTGTCCCCAAATCCGAGTGTAGGATTTAAAACAAACCCAAACAAGGAAACAAAATGTAAAGCATACAAATCAAATAATGAAAGCAAGTAAAGGTGATCTAACCCTAAGGTAACCCCACTTTTAGTTACCAATCCCCAGCAGAGTTGTCAGTTCTGTGATGCGGTGGGAGAACTGGCTTGATGTTTTGCGTTTGTGTTCGCAAATGTTGCGGTTTAGCAAGAGTTGCCACCGAATTTTCCTTTATCCAAAAGGAAAGGTAAAAAAGCACAGGAAAGACCTTTTGAGATTATTTCTCGGGTTCGGGGGGTAGATTATGAAAAGGGAAGGTATTAGCACCCTTTTCATCCATGGTTTTCCATGGGCTCTTAGTTACTCGTTTTAGATCACTTGCTTTTGTTTGAATGTGTGCTTGTGGTGGGATTTTTGAAAGTATTTTGAAAATGGAACTTCGTAATGGTTCTCGTTTCTATAAGAACGCCTACAAAGTGTTTGTTTCGAAAATAGTTCAAAAGTGTGAGTGTGGGTAAAAATGTTTTTGTTGTGAGCAAGCAAGTAACTAAGAGAGAATCTATCTACTCGAAAGGTCTTAGAAATGCTTTTCCTCCTCCTTTAGATGTTGCTATCTTACCATTGATTTGGTAAGAAGCCCCATCGTTGGATGTGAAGGGACAGGCGCGGGTCAATTTTACAATCATCGAAAGCAACTTGTGAGACGTTTTAGCAATTTTTGTAAGGGACAAGATCGTTTTAATCGAAGGCAACATCGAGGGTCATCGAGGGACTACGATCTTTGTTTATTGAAGGGTCATTGCTAGAGTGTCCCATATTCGAGGGACATGATTGTATTTCTGAGGCAACGAGCGGGGTTACCCTAGAGGTGCGCGTGTGAAAAAGTGTGTTGGTTTCAAGTTATTTATTCTTTGATTAGGTCATCTAGCGATTGATTTTTGAATCTTGCCATACACGCCTAATTACTATACAGTATATAGAAAGCAATAAATTGCGGGAATTGAAATTCTAAGCACTTACAAAATGTTCGGGAATGGGGGTACAAGTTTTGAATGGGGATATTTGCACAAAATAAAACCCTAATTCACTATTACAACCCAATTGAATTTATTGTACAATAAATAAATAAATAATTATTTAAATATGCAATAAAAATGTAAATATGCAAAAAAATGTTTTGTAATGGTTTTAGGTATGAGAAAATAAAATTATCTAAGTCCTAAAAATAAGAAAAAATAATGTTATTATTTTTGAAAGGAGAAACCCTAATTTTTGATTTAAAAGAAAATATGTTCTATATTATTTATTTTATTCATTTATGTACAAGAAATAAATAAATAAAAATATTTACAAATATTAAAAATTAAAATATATGTGGAAAATAATATTTTATGTGTTAAATAACAAAAATAAAAATGTACAATATTTTAAGGTATTTACAATTTATTTTAAGAAAATAATTCCTATTCTATTTAAACTAATCAATATTTTATGCAAAAAATAAGATAAAAATAAAATAAAAATGCAAAAAATTAAGAAAATATTTTTGGGATTTTTCAATGTTCAGAAAGAAAAAAAATAAAGTCAAAAATATAAAATATGCAAAAAAATACAAAAATATAAAAATAATAAACCAGGGGGTGTAAAAGTAAAATGGGGGGTGTGAAAAGTGAAAGGCCCAAGGCACCAGGCCCAGAACACCAACTTCATCCATGTCCTTGCTTCTTCGCGCGCGCCCTATGTTCAAATCTGGAACTTGCTCTAGCTTGCATAAAATCAAAAAGTCATAACACAAAAAAGGTAGCTTATGACCTCACTGTTGTACCCCAAATTTTGACCTAAGATACCATCTCCCATCTGCATCATTGCATTGCAAGGATTTTGACCTATTTCTATCATTTTTTAAAGCAGATTAAAATTCATAACTTTTTCCAGTCAAGAGCTGTTTCTTTTGAACGCTAAATTTATTAATTGATCAACGCTAAAACAATGTTTATTAATTATTTATTATCTTAAATATTAAATAATTGGAATTTATTTTCAGTTATTATATAATTTAAAGATTTATAAATAATGTAATAAATATTTGAAGGGAAGTTCATTAATTGATCAACAATGTTATTTAATTATTTATTATCCTAAGTTTAATAGTTGAAATTTACTTTTTCAGTTATTATAATTTAGAGAATTATAAATAATGGAATAGATTGAAGAGAAGTTAATTGATAAATGATGTTTATTTAATTATTTATCATTCTAAGTTAAATAATTGAAAGTCTATTTTCAATTATTATAATTTAGAGAATTATGAATAATGAATTAAATAATTGAAGAAAGGTTTATTGATCAAAGGATGTTTATTTAATTGTTTATTATTCTGAATTTAAGTAATTGAAATTTATTTTCAGTTATTATATAATTTAAAGAATTATAAACGATAAAATAAATAATTAGAGAGAAGGAAAGAATTGATTGGTAAAATATTGGAATTTTATTCATTTTATTCTAATTGTTACAATTGTCGTTTAAATACTGTATTTATTTACAACGTATTTAAAAGGATAATTTTTACAAAGTTTAAAATGAAATAAAGAAACTATTCTAATTTTTCCCTAAATTCTAAATCTTCATCTTCTATCCAATGCTTCTTTGTTTGTTCATTTAATTTTACCTGCAAAAACAATTAAAAGAAAAAGTCGGAAATAAATAAATAATTAAAAGCAGAAAATTATTTTTAGTGTTCATCATTAAAAGCAAACGGCTGGAATCAGTTTTACCCTTTTTGCAAATCACGGGATTTCTCCCGGTTCACAAAAGGGGTGAATTTTTATTTTTTTAAAATAGAATGCACAAGTTAAGTATGCACAAATTCTTTGTCAAAACTGCATTTTAAAATAAACTGCATAATTCAAAGTCCATTGCACATTTTCAAAAGCCAACTGCATATTTCAAATATGCATAATTTCTTTTTATCAAAAAACTGCATATTTCAAAAATATACACAGCATACAAAAATCAACAGCATATGCAAGTTTCCCACAAAAGCCAACGTAAACATGCAAATATAGGAAGAGGCCAAAAATCAAAGGCTCCCATGCAGTAGACAAAGAGGATATGCAATTTTAAAACCAATTTGCAAGCAAAGTAATATTCCATTTTTCATCATTTTCCAGCATTTTTACTTTTTCAGAACAGTAAAGTACACAACATTTTAGTGTTTCTCTGTACTTGAGAGAGAGAAGAGAGGAAGAGTTGGTTTTACAGGTTTTGGTTTAGGCAGGAAGAGATACAAAACAAAACAGCAGCAATGCAGTAAGAAAGAGAAAGCATAGAAAAGGAATAGAGACAAACTGATAAAACAGTATGGTGCAGAGTATCAAGAAAGATACCAAAATATACAACCTGTAACGTAAACAAAGGCCAAGCAAGCTGTTATAACAAGCAAACCCCTTTCAAAAACAAAAAGAAAGTTCACAACCTGCCTTCAAGTTTTCAAATACTCCAAAACTGTAAAACAAAGATACAAAACCATTTCTCCAAGTCTCAAAATAAAAAACCAGTAGAACCTACTGCATAAACCAGTAGAACCTATTGCAAAACCAGAACATACATAACCATTTCCAAACCCTATGGCCTAAAACCATAGAACCTGCCATCACCAAAATCAAAACCATTCCAAACCTGCATATACCAGTAAAACAAAAGACATGTCCTAAAACCATTCCAAACCAGCATACACCATACAAAAGACATGTCCTAAAACCATTCCAAACCAGCATACACCATACAAACCAACATGTCCTAAAACCATTCCAAACCAGCATAAACACCATCAAACCTCAAACCATATCAAAATCAATAAACCTGCATAAATCGGGGTACCCATGGCCTAAACAAACAGTATACCATGTCAAACCGTAACCTGAAACAATCCAACCGAAACCATGGCCAAAAAACCAATGAAGTATAAACCATAAAATCAATTTCCAAACCCAGAAAAGCCTCAAAGTAATCATCATTGGCCAATAGAAAGCAACAGTAGCAAGTGAAGAAGAAGAGGAAAAGCATATAACGGAGGCAACAGTCAAGCATCGATATTGAGAAGCTAGTCAAAACAAATTTTTTCAACAATAGCATCCAAGGCAACAAAATCATAGCAAGAGAAGAAGAGAGAAAGTGTTCAGAGGCAACAGTGAAGCAGATAAAAGCAAGGCCAGAGGAAGAAGACAAGTTTTGGTTTTCAAGATTTTCATCATCAAACCAAAAATAAGAACGAAATACCAGTAATCAGAAGCAAATATCACGCCGTCACCGTCTTCCCCACCGCTTTGGCCTCCTACGCACACGTCCAACCTCCCTCCTCCGTCTCCAAAGGTAACTTCTTCCTTCTCTTACTTTCAAATACCTCAAACAACTGGTAATAACAAGAAGTCAGAATCAAACAGAATCAAATCATAACATGCAGTAGTACAAAACCCTAACAAATAAAAGATGTAAGATCACCTTAAATCGATCGCCCGAGCATCTCATTGGAGGGAAGAGGAAGATTGTGGTACTGGTGGCCATGGATAAGAGAACTCAGAAGCTTAGACCAAGACGAAGAAGGACGCGAAGAAGACGAGAACGAGAAAGATGAGCGCCGCTTCTGTCCAAAACCCCTAATCCGTTTTCCCCAAGTGCTAAAACACTTGTTTAACCCTAAAAACAAATTCTAAAACGTATGGATCTGCTTCCTGCCTAAGCCCAACGATTTCCTTAAGGCACCCCCATCCCTTTTCTTGTTTTGGGCCCCTTAAAGTCCCTTTGGCCCATACAATTGCCTATCCACACCCTTTAATTTTGATACTCTTTTTTTTATTTATTTTCCTTTAGTTTTTTCTCTTAGAATATTATTAGTTTAGTTAATTAGTTATTTAATCAAATAATAGATGTGTAATCTAACTAGATAATTTTAATATTTGACCATTTTTTTATTAAGTTTAACCTTAGGCTTAATTTAATAGTTTTAATATTCCTTTTTATTAGACTTAAGTTAATAGCTTTTTTTTAAGGTTTTAATTTAAGTTTAGAATTATTTAATAATTTTTAAATAATACCTTTATATTAATACTAAAAAACATATAAAAATAGAATTTTAAGAACTAAAAAACATTTTTATTTTTTTAATTAATTCTCATGCTTTTGTCCACATTAAAAATGCAAAAAAAATGAAAACTATTAAAACATTTTATTTTCTTTAATTAATTCTCTTGCGTTATTAATATTAAACAAAAATCCAAAAATGCATATTTACACCATTTAGTCTTTTATTTAATTGTTGTATATCATTTATCTATCATAATTTTCTGTTTATTTGTTTATTCTGTTTACCTCTAAATCCAAGGGAAAGACGATTAAATTTGTTGACTTCATGTCCTCAAATCCGATCACGTGAATATTTTGCATTCCATTAAAACTTAAGACAATTTTCCCCCCAAAACTCAATCTTTTCAAAACTCATACCTTTTAAGCAAAAACTTCGACATTAGGTCGTCGTATCTTCAAAAACCCGTCCGTACCCTTTTCGGCCAAAACAATTTATTTTTAAATCAAACGAACAATTTTAATAAACAAATATTTCAAAAGGTTCCTATAGAGTACTATAGATACATTGGGTGCTAATACCTTCCCATTGTATAACAAACCCCCGAACCATAGATCTCTTTTCAAAAACGCCTTGTATTTTTATTACTTTTAAAAAAGTATTATTTACATTGCATATTTAGGGTTTTATTTCGCTCTTTCCCCTTTTCCCTTGGAAATAATAAAGCGCAGTGGCGACTCTTGCTTTTGTGAGACGAATTAATCGCTAATTCGGTCTCCGATTTACCCCGCTACATTTTTTATCGCTACAGAATTGGCGACTCTGCTGGGGAAAGATTGACCTCTTGCTGGTCCATCCCTAAGTGGGTTAAGCCTAATTTGTCTTATCTGTTTATTAGTATTTGATTTGTTTGATTATGTGCTTAAATTGGGGTTGTTTGGGTTTTTTTTTTTGCAAAGGACGTATCCTATACCCGGATTAAGTAACACTTAAGGAATAGGACGGGCGGTACAGTCATGTTAACTTTGAGGTAGTAATCCCGAAGAAGGAGGCATGAGATCCCCCACTCAATGGAAGGCCCTCTTGAACTTAATATTTGTTTACCGAGTAATCGGGAAGACATTATTATTTTCGACCTAGGAGCCCGAGAAGTTGAGGACCGTAGAACCCTAACCCATCTTGGCCTTTTTATGTGTAGCGCGGAAACTATCACGGAGTAATTCGGAAGTAGTTGTCACGCGATGCTACGCTCAGATGAGTTTCTCTTGAGAATATTGCTAATTATCGAGTAATCAAGACGTTGGCAATATCCGAAGGAGGAATGTAGACTCTGGGAACTCTTAGAACCTTGTCTTACAGGTGTGATTGAACCATTAGTACATACCTTTGGGTGGGCTTTACCCTCGACTCCATGCTGGAACGTTGAACCTTTGAACCCCATGTTTGCAAACTTGTGTGTAACTGTTGCATTATCATTCATTCATGCATTCATCAACATTTTTGTAAAAAAAAAAAACTTGTTTTTCAAGGAACTTCGGATTGATTTTCGAAGACATATCAGCTATTATGGAATTTGGAAGGAGAAACACTCGAAGTTTTAGTTTTAAGGAGCCCGAGATTGAAGAACTGAAGAGTTTAATTCCGAAGATCGAAAACCCGACGGATTTTCAGAAGAAGTATGGGTCCATTATACCTCTCATGAAGCGCAAGATGAAGGAAGGCATCCTTAATACATTGGTCCAATTCTACGATCCCTTGTACCGATGTTTCACCTTTCCGGATTACCAGTTGATGCCCACCTTAGAAGAGTATTCCTACATACTTGGTTTGCCGATCACCGACTGTGTTCCTTTTTCTGGATTAGAAGAGAAGCCCAAATCTCACGAGATAGCGACCATCACCCACTTGAAGAAGTCAGAGATAGAGGAGAACATGACTACAAAAAGGGGAATCCGAGGCTTGTCTACGCATTTTTTGTTGAGGAAAGCTCGTCATTTCGCTGAGATAAAAGATACTATTGCCTTTGAAGACGTCTTTGCTTTACTCGCTTATGGTCTATTCTTGTTCCCTAACGTTGATAAGTTTGTGGATATCAACGCCATCAGAATTTTCTTGATTGGAAATCTGGTCCCTACGCTGCTAGGAGATACCTACTACTCCATCCATCTTCGGAACTCTTATCAAGGAGGGATGATTATTTGTTGTGCACCATTGTTGTATCAGTGGTATGTTTCGCATCTACCTGGGTCTGATGTTTTCTGGGATCTCGAGAAGGATCCGCGTTGGGCGCCAAAGATTATGGCTCTCACTCATTTCGACATTGATTGGTATAATCGAGTTTACTATGACGTGAAGATCATCGATAGATGTGGTGCTTTTCCTAACGTGCCTCTTCTTGGTAAGAGAGGTGGAATTAACTATAACCCTGTTCTCGCGCGCCGTCAGTTTGGGTACCCGATGAGGGACAAGCCGAACAACATCCATGTGAGTGGTTTCTTTCTATAGGAAGGACAAGATCACCAGACAGCTAAGAGGGAGATCGAAGGAGCTTGGCGCCACATCCATAGGAAAGGGAGAGATATGTTAGGACATAGAGGTGCCGTTTCTTTGGAGCCTTACCTACAATGGGTCCGCGCTAGGGCTTGTGCTCTCAAGATGCCCTATAAACTTGAGAAACCTTTATTCCCTACCGTTGTGTCATCATCTGTTGTTATCCCTATCGCGAATATAGGAGAATACCAAGGAAATCTGGCTAGGATGAAGTCCGAGAGGGATGCTTGGAAAGAAAAGTATAATATGTCTGAATATGAGAATCGAGTCCTGACTCGACAACTAAAGGAAAAGGAGGATTTACTCTTTATTCAAGACGGCTGGTTCATTGATCATGATGAGAAGCTTCGTCAAAAGGATGCTTTATTGAAGAAGTATGCTAGTGAAAGGAAGAGAAAGAAGGAATGTTCGGTAAGCGTTGCTCTTGTTCCTAAGCCACAAAAAGAAATCATTGATCGACTGGTAGCTGAGAAGAAAGAGATGGAAGACTTTTATGAAGAGAAGATCAGGAAGCTCCGGTTACAGTTGGTGTTTGGTCCTTCATCTGGTGATTCCGAGTGATCTTTAGCTTTCAGTTTTATTTTTATTGATGTATTTTGTAAAACTTTGTAAAAGGGTTTCATGTTCCGAATTTGTAATTTATTGCTTTATTATGGGTTTCATGCTCCGAAGTTGTACTTTACTATTTTATTATGGACTTCATGTCCCAAAGTTGTAATTTATTGCTTTTATTATGGACTTCATGTTCCAAAGTTGTAATTTATTGCTTTATTATGGACTTCATGTTCCAAAGTTGTAGTTTACTGCTTTTATTATTGGGTTGTTATCCCAAAGTTGTAATTTATTGTTTTGTTATTCCAAAGTTGTAAGTTGTAGTTTACCGCTTTTGATTAATGGATTGAGTTTTTGTTGTTCCAAATTCCTTTACCATTGATATGTGCAAAATTATCGAAGTTCCTTGAAAAACTATTAAAATGAATCGTCATTTGCATCGCACATCATGCATCATCCGACATTCCGCTTCACATGTTTTCTAGAGTCTTATCCTTGTTTCTTTTTCCACTCTAAAGGGTTGTCAAGCTGTCTCACCGATACGACACTCGAGCCAATCGTCAGAGGAAGATGGAAGATCTGGAACAGGAAAACCATGAGCTTCGTGGGGAAGTTGCTACCCTTCGTATCGAGATGGAAAAGTTAATTGCGTTAGTGGAAAGTTTGGTGGCTGTTCAGAATCAGCCATCGACTACGACTGCTGAGATTCAGACTTCAACTCCAGTGGTTTCCGAGGTTGTCACCGTTCCAACATCCGTGACTCAAATCAACTATCTTCTTCAACATCAGATGCTGAAAGGTTTTCCGTGGGGAATGCCTTACAACTTTGTGCCAGAGGGGTATCAGCCTGCTGTACAGCCTTTGTTTCAACCTGCTTTGTCTCCTCCTCAACCAGAGACAACTGCCATGCCGCCGCTAATCCCGTCTGTAACACCTTTTCTGCAACCGGTAATGACAACTGTCGCTCCTGTGGTCCACTCCGTGCCATACTTGAATGAACCTACTTATCCTGCCGAGCCTGCTGAAAGTTTGGGTCTTTTTGATAGAATGGAAGAATTTCAGGATCAGTTCCAAGAAATGCAGAAGGAGCTCAGAGCGTTAAAGGGGAAGGATTTGTTTGGGAAGAACACGCATGACCTTTGTTTAGTTCCGAATGTCAAGATTCCAGCCAAATTCAAAGTGCCAGACTTTGAGAGATATAAGGGTGATTCGTGTCCTAGAAGTCATTTGACAATGTACGTGAGAAAGATGTCTACGTATTCCGATGATCATGACTTATTGATTCATTATTTTCAAGACAGTTTGACGGGTGCTGCTCTAAAGTGGTATATGGGTTTAGACAGTATTCGGATCCGCAACTTCAACGATCTTAGCGAAGCCTTTGTTCACCAGTATAAGTATAACGTCGACATGGCGTCGGACAGGGATCAACTCTGGGCGATGTCGCAAAGAGACAGAGAATCTTTTAAGGAGTACGCCCAGAGGTGGCGTGAAATTGCTACTCAAATCTATCCACCTCTTGAGGAGAAAGAGATGACTAAGATATTTTTGAAGACTTTAGGTTCCTTTTACTATGAAAGAATGATCGCCAGCGCACCCAGTGACTTCACCGAAATGGTAAGCATGGGCATGCGGTTAGAGGAAGGGATTCGTGAAGGGCGTTTGGTTAAAGAAGGAAGTCCGTCTAGCAGTACTAAGAAGTTTGGAAGTGTTTTCCCGAAAAGAAAAGAGCAGGATGTCAGCGTATTGTTCCCAGGGAGACCGAGGAGAGGTTACTCTCACGTTGCAGCAGTCACCCCGGCTGTCCGCCCAGCTTTGATGACCCCAGTTCATCAAACCCCACCAACTCAACAACGGCCATTTCAGCAGCAGCCTCGACAACAGGCTTATCCATTCAACAATCACAACCGTTCACCTAGAAAATCGCAGTTCGATGCCATTCCTATGACTTATACTGAATTGTTCCCTGCTCTTATCAGAAAGAATCTCATAACGACAAAACCTCTTCCTATCGCACCAAATAGTACTTCTCCGTGGTACAAGGCGGATCAGTTTTGTGAATATCATCAAGGGTCGCTGGGGCACAACCTTGAGAATTGCTTTGCTCTGAAGGCGGACGTGCACAGGTTGATTAAGAATGGTATCTTGTCTTTCAAGGATGTTAATCCAAATGTTAGAGATAATCCCTTGCCTCGACATGGGGCAGCATCAGTGAATATGGTGGAATGTTGTCCGGGGAAGTTTCGAGTTTTTCAAGTTGAACACATAAGAGAGTCGTTGATCAGGTTACATCAGAGTTTGAGAAGACTTGCCTTTGTTAAGCATCAACATGATTATGATGTTTGTGAGTTTTGTTCAAGGGAGGTTGATTGTCCTATTGTGAAGGAGGATATTCAGAAGTTGTTAGACCAGAGAGTTATCACTATTACGTATGACAGAAATCCGGTGGATGAAGTGAATGTTATAATACCACAATTCAATTTGCCTGAATCAGTAAAGATCGTTTACGACAGTCAGACTGCACATGTTGATCCTTTGATTATTTACCCACCTGGTCCTGTGCCTTACAACTCAGACCAAGCTGTGCCGTATAAGTATAATGCCACAATGATTGAGAATGGGGTAGAAGTCCCTATACCGACAAGACCGTCTTTTGTTAACATTACTGATGTGAGTAGAGTTACGAGGAGTGGACGTGTCTTTGCAGCAGTACCTTTGAAGAGACCAGAAGTTCAAGTCAGGAGGCCCATACCGGCGGAAATTCCAGTGAGAAATGTTGAACCAAGGGTTGAGATAGGCCGATCCAGTGAACCTATCCCTCACCCTGAGGATGGTGAGATTCTGAAGCTTATCAAGAGAAGTGAATATAAGATTGTGGACCAACTTTTGCAAATTCCTTCCAAGATTTCTTTGCTTGCTTTACTGAGAGATTCTGGTGCCCATAGAGAAGCTTTGATGAAGGTCTTGGACCAGGCGTTCGTGGATCATGATGTGACGGTTGACCAATTTGATGGAATTGTGGGAAATATTACTTCGTGTAACAATCTTGGTTTCAGTGATGAAGAACTCCCGGAGGAGGGGAGAAACCATAATATGGATTTGCATATCTCAGTAAGTTGTGGAAATGATACCTTATCTAGTGTGTTGGTGGATACAGGTTCGTCGTTAAATGTGATGCCCAAGACTACATTATCTCGGCTCTCATATCCAGGTGCTCCCATGAGACCTAGTGGGGTAATCGTTAAAGCGTTTGATGGTTCTAGGAAGACTGTTATTGGTGAAGTATATCTTCCTATAGTAATTGGTCCTCATACTTTTCAAATCACTTTCCAAGTGATGGATATTCGTGCTGCCTACAGTTGCTTATTGGGTCGTCCATGGATCCATGATGTAGGGGCAGTCACTTCCACGCTCCATCAGAGACTGAAGTTTGTGAGGCATGGGAAGCTAGTGATGATTGGTGGAGAGCAGGCTATGGTGGTAAGCCATTTGTCATCCTTCTCTTTTATTGATGCTGATGAGGATGTTGGAACCCAGTTCCAAGGTCTATCTGTTACCAAGGACGAAGTGAAGAAGCAAGGGGCATCCATTTCTTCTTTTGAGGATGCGCGACGAGTGGTGGAAAGTGGTTCGGCCGAAGGATGGGGCCAGGTGTTGACTTTTCCCGAGAACAAATCTGGAGAAGGTCTTGGTTTTCGTCCCGTATCTGCGAGAGTCAAGCAAGAAGTGGTTACTCGTCCGATTCAAGAGGTTTTCCGAAGTGCTGGTTTTATCCATCCGACTCCTCCTGAGGTTGATGCTATCATAGAGGACGATTCCGAGGAGGATTTACCCGATTTTGTGACGCATGGATTGGCTTGCCAAAACTGGATAGTTGTTGATGTTCCTGTTGTGATGCACCTTTCCGAGTAATGTTTTGTTTTGTTTTTTTGAAAAACTTTCACTCTGCCCAAGGCGAAAAGTATTTTGTGTCGGGCTATGAAAAATAATTCCTTTTGCTCTGCCCAAGGCGAAAGAGAAATGTCTGGGCTCCTTGTTTCAAGTATTTCCCTTCAATGAATAAAAATGTTATTTTGTCCACTACTGTTTTATTTTTCACTTTTTGGGAAATAGTAATGAAAACTAATTAGTAGTAATAGGAAAATATAATAACTTTTTTGTTTCATTTGTAAAACATTCATATTAATCGATTTCTAAAATAAAGCATAATCATATGTGCAGATTAATCCATGACTTAACCATTGAAAACAATGATCCTATCCCCTCTCCTAACTTTGAATTCCCTGTGTTCAGAGCTGAAGAAGAGGATGGTGAAGAGGTTCCTGTTGAAATTTCCCGTTTTCTTGAGCATGATGAAAAGATTATCCAGCCATTTGAAGAGCCTGTAGAGTTGATCAATTTGGGTGATGAAGAAGATAGAAAGGAAGTCAAAGTCGGAGCATTGCTTATCCCAGAGGTTAAGGAGAAAATGTTGGAGCTTCTAAAAGAGTATGTTGATGTGTTTGCTTGGTCCTACCAAGATATGCCAGGTTTGGACAACGATATTGTGGAGCATCGTTTACCGTTGAGACCTGAATGTCCGTCGATCAAGCAGAAGCTGAGAAGGACTCGTCCTGATATGGCTGACAAGATCAAAGAAGAAGTTCAAAAGCAGATTAATGCAGGTTTCCTTGTTACATCAGTCTACCCTCAATGGTTAGCCAATATAGTGCATGTTGCTAAGAAAGATGGCAAAGTTCGGATGTGTGTAGACTATAGAGATTTGAATAGAGCTAGCCCAAAGGATGACTTCCCATTACCGCACATTGACGTATTGGTCGACAGTACCGCCAAGTTCAAAGTCTTTTCTTTCATGGATGGCTTCTCTGGTTACAATCAAATCAAGATGGCACCAGAATATATGGAGAAGACAGCTTTCATTACACCTTGGGGAACATTTTGCTATCGGGTTATGCCGTTTGGTTTGAGGAATGCTGGTGCGACATACCAAAGGGCCATGACTGCTTTGTTCCATGACATGATGCATAAGGAGATCGAAGTGTATGTGGATGACATGATTGCCAAATCACAAACTGAGGAGGATCACTTGGAGCATTTATTGAAGTTATTCCAACGTTTGAGAAAGTATAAACTCCGTCTGAATCCCGACAAGTGCACTTTTGGTGTTCGTTCTGGAAGACTTCTGGGTTTCATTGTCAGTCAGAAAGGTATTGAGGTAGATCCTGATAAAGTCAAAGCTATTCGAGAAATGCCCGCACCCAAGACGGAAAAACAAGTAATAGGATTCCTTGGGAGACTGAACTATATTTCCAGATTTATATCTCATATGACTGCTACCTGTGGGCCGATTTTCAAGCTTCTCCGAAAGAACCAAGGATGTGTGTGGACAGAAGATTGTCAGAGAGCTTTTGATAGCATCAAAGAATATTTGCTTGAACCTCCCATCTTGATTCCTCCGGTGGAAGGAAGACCTTTGATTATGTACCTGACTATATTGGAAGATTCCATGGGATGTGTGCTTGGTCAACAAGATGAGACTGGAAGAAAGGAACATGCCATATACTATCTGAGTAAGAAATTCACAGACTGTGAGTCTCGTTACTCATTGCTTGAGAAAACCTGTTGTGCTTTAGCTTGGGCTGCTCGCCGTCTGCGCCAGTATATGATTAACCACATCACTTGGTTGATCTCCAAAATGGATCCGATCAAGTATATCTTTGAGAAGCCCACCTTATCTGGAAGAATAGCCCGTTGGCAGATGTTGTTATCTGAATATGACATTGAGTATCACACTCAAAAAGCAATCAAAGGGAGTATATTAGCCGATCATTTGGCTCACCAACCAATTGACTATTATCAATCCATCAAGTTTGATTTCCCAGATGAAGATGTTATGTACTTGAAAGCTAAAGATTGTGAAGAGCCGTTACCTGAAGAAGGACCTGATCCCGAATCCCATTGGGGTCTGATATTTGACGGAGCTGTGAATTCCTATGGAAATGGAATTGGGGCAATCATCGTCACTCCCCGAGGTGCTCATATCCCGTTCACGGCGAGATTGAAGTTTGACTGCACGAACAACATGGCTGAATATGAGGCGTGTATTATGGGTCTCGAAGAAGCAGTGGATTTAAGGATTAAGATTCTTGATATTTACGGAGATTCGACATTGGTAATTAATCAAATCAAAGGAGAATGGGAGACTCGTCATCCTGGGTTGATCCCTTACCGTGACTATGCTAGAAGATTGTTAACTTTCTTCAATAAGGTGGAATTACATCATATCCCTAGAGATGAGAACCAAATGGTTGATGCTTTAGCTACTTTGTCTTCAATGTTCCAAGTGAATGGTTGGAACGACGTGTCTACAATCCTAGTTATTCGCCTCGACAGACCTGCTCATGTGTTCTCCGTAGAAGAGGTCACCGACGACAAACCGTGGTTCTATGACATTAAACATGTCCTTCAAACTCAAGAGTACCCGTCTGGGGCATCCAGTAAAGATAGGAAGACGTTGAGAAGATTAGCAAGCAGTTTCTTCCTCAATGAAGAAGTTTTGTATAAGAGGAATTATGACATGGTCTTGCTCAGATGTGTAGACAGACGTGAAGCAGACATGCTGATGCAAGAAGTACATGAAGGATCCTTTGGCACTCATGCCAATGGACATGCGATGGCTAGAAAGATGTTGAGAGCCGGTTACTATTGGATGACAATGGAATCTGATTGCTGCAAATATGTGAAGAAATGTCATAAATGCCAGATTTATGCGGACAAGATACATGCGCCACCGACCCTCCTCAACGTTATCTCTTCACCTTGGCCTTTCTCTATGTGGGGAATTGATATGATTGGAATGATTGAACCCAAAGCTTCAAATGGTCATCGTTTCATCTTGGTAGCGATCGATTATTTTACTAAATGGGTGGAAGCAGCATCTTATGCTAATGTGACCAGACAGGTGGTAGTCAGATTTATCAAGAATCAGATCATTTGTTGATACGGTATCCCGAGCAAGATCATCACTGATAATGGTTCGAATTTGAATAACAAGATGATGAGAGAGCTTTGTGAAGAGTTCAAGATCGAACATCATAATTCTTCTCCTTACAGACCGAAGATGAATGGGGCTGTTGAAGCTGCTAACAAGAATATCAAAAAGATTGTCCAGAAGATGGTGGTAACTTATAAAGATTGGCATGAAATGCTTCCGTTTGCTTTACATGGATATCTTACTTCAATTCGAACTTCAACAGGTGCAACTCCTTTTTCCCTGGTTTATGGTATGGAAGCAGTACTCCCCGTGGAGGTTGAGATTCCGTCTCTGAGAGTGTTGATGGAAGCTAAACTTTCTGAGGCTGAACGGTGTCAAAGTAGATATGATCAGTTGAATTTAATTGAAGAGAAGAGATTGACAGCTTTGTGTCACGGTCAATTGTATCAGCAGAGAATGAAGAAGGCTTTTGATAAGAAGGTTCGACCATGCGAGTTCAGAGAAGGTGACCTTGTGCTCAAGAAGATATTATCTTTCCAACCTGATTCTAGGGGCAAGTGGGCTCCGAATTATGAAGGACCATATGTCGTTAAGAAAGTTTTCTCTGGAGGTGCTTTGATTCTCACCAATATGGACGGTGAAGAGCTCCCGCGCTCCATGAACGCCGATGCAGTCAAGAGGTATTTCGCTTAGATTTGAGTTGACAGCTCGCTAAGTTGAAAACCCGAAAGGGCGGCTTAGGCAAGCTTTTGGTCAGACCAGTCTTGGCATTTGAACATATTTTGGAAATTCGAAGTTGTTAGGGAGAATAGTGATCATGGTTTTTTATGTAACCTTTTTATTTCATGTACTATTTCCCAAGTTTTTGTAAACCGTTGGAGTCGCATTGTTAGCGAACTACCATCTTATTAATGAAATTTGAGCATTTACCTTTTGTGGGCAAAATTTTAATTTTTATGGAAATACTTGAAACAAATTTATTTAAAGTATTCTTATTTTTAAATGTGTCGTGAATCATGAAAGGAATATTAACAGTCGTTCCAAGGATGGTCAAGCCATGAAGTGCAAAACAGTATGGTATTTTATCCTTGCTTGATGAACTTATTTTCTTTCAAAATCGTCATGAGGTGTTGGTTGTGTAAGCTTGTGTTTCTGGTGGTACTAAGTTTGGTGACTCCCCAACTGTTCCGGTTAAGATTTGTTTCAGTTATCCTTATTTGAGCAGATTTCGGAAGTGTGGTACGCTTTGTCTCTTGCCAGTGGTCTATTGGTATTGTAAGATTGGATTTGAATGCTTTTCTCCTCAGAAGATTTGAGCCTTGTAGTGTGATACGCTCTGACGTTGCTTTGGGGTTCCAGTTCCAGTTATTTTCCGTCTTTTTTTAGGATTGGCCGAGTATCTATCTTGCTGTGACATCTTATTATCTTCAAGATATTCCATTTGTTCGTTTTGTCAGCATAACATTCATTTATTCATTTACACTTATATCACGCATACATATTCACATTTGTCATCGATTTTGGCTTGTACTTTGTTTATTCAAATAACGTACATGTTTCTTTCCAAGTAGAAGGTTAGCTTAGGCAGAAAATGTGCTTCCTTTCTAAATTCGCCAACTGAGCCAATCCTCATGGATGATTTTTGATTTAGCTCACCTTGTCCATTTCTGGATAGGATGAATTCCCCAATCAAGTTACTTTCTCATTGGTTGGAGTCTTGCTTGACTGTTTTCTCTCTAGTTATTCCTGGATGAAGTTGTTGTCTCTTGCGTAGGCTATCTCATGATTTTCCCCAGTGAAGTCGCGACCTAGACGAATGGTGCATTTATTTTGCACATTTAAGTATGATCTCCTCGGGAAGGATTGATTCATGATTCCCTTTGACGAAGATTTTATTCTCTGCCAGTGTCATCGCAACTTCTTTCTGAGTTACTCATCGGAAAACGACAAGCGGCAGCTCTTCACGAGCAACTTGTGCGTTATTATTATTTTTGAAAAACGACAAGCGGAAGCTCTTCGCGAGCAACTTGTGCGTTATTATTATTGAAAAACGATAAGCGGCAGCTCTTCACGAGCAACTTGTGCGTCATTATTATCTTGTGGAAAACGACAAGCGGCAGCTCTTCACGAGCAACTTGTGCGTCATTATTATCTTGTGGAAAACGACAAGCGGCAGCTCTTAACGAGCAACTTGTGCGTCATTATTATCTTGTGGAAAACGACAAGCGGCAGCTCTTCACGAGCAACTTGTGCGTCATTATTATCTTGTGGAAAACGACAAGCGGCAGCTCTTCACGAGCAACTTGTGCGTCATTATTATCTTGTGGAAAACGGCAAGCGGCAGCTCTTCACGAGCAACTTGTGCGTTATTATTTTGGAAAACGGCAAGCGGCAGTCTCTTTATTTGAGCAACTTGTACGTTATTATTTTTCTGGACGATAGCAAGTGGCAGCCTCTTTATTTGAGCAGCTTGTATGTCATAGTTTTTGGACGACAGCAAGTGGCAGCCTCTTTATTTGAGTAGCTTGTATGTCATAATGTTTTTTGGGAAGACGGCAAGTGACCGCTTCTTTATTTGAGCAACTTGCGTATCTACAACCATATTATCTCAGCATTAATGAGTATATCTCGGGAAATCTCGCAGAGAAGCTTGTCATGAATCATTACCTTCAGAAGTCAGTAATCTGTCATCAGCAAATTTGATACTCTCTGTCTATCTTTGACCTTGAGTTGTGAACTCACTGTTATTTTTGGGTCAATAATCTGTTTTATGGCCTATGCAAGATGCCTTCTTTGTTAGGGTCAGAGGTCGTTTTCCCTCAATTTTATTCGCTGTCAAGAGTCTGTCGTTTGAAGTTGATAGCTCGTTTCCCCAGTAGTGTATAATCCATGTCTCTGTGTTTTGCTGGTGTTTGATTTCTCCAGCATTGTCTTGTTTCATACAATATCTTTCTCTGTGAATTCAATCACTGCATTCATATCAAACATAATGGCGGTATCTTAGAGCAAAATTTGCGTATTATGTATTTAAGTACCTTCAATCCCGTCGAAACAAAGATTTTAATCTTCATATCTCCGAATAGAAGAAACTTAAATAGGGGCAGCTGTTGTACCCCAAATTTTGACCTAAGATACCATCTCCCATCTGCATCATTGCATTGCAAGGATTTTGACCTATTTCTATCATTTTTTAAAGCAGATTAAAATTCATAACTTTTTCCAGTCAAGAGCTGTTTCTTTTGA
Source organism: Vicia faba (assembly GCA_948472305.1). NCBI lineage: Eukaryota > Viridiplantae > Streptophyta > Magnoliopsida > Fabales > Fabaceae > Vicia > Vicia faba. Next base: position 1,244,440,222 of record OX451738.1, read on the forward strand.
ACGCTAAATTTATAAATTGATCAACGCTAAAACAATGTTTATTAATTATTTATTATCTTAAATATTAAATAATTGGAATTTATTTTCAGTTATTATATAATTTAAAGATTTATAAATAATGTAATAAATATTTGAAGGGAAGTTCATTAATTGATCAACAATGTTATTTAATTATTTATTATCCTAAGTTTAATAGTTGAAATTTACTTTTTCAGTTATTATAATTTAGAGAATTATAAATAATGGAATAGATTGAAGAGAAGTTAATTGATCAATGATGTTTATTTAATTATTTATCATTCTAAGTTAAATAATTGAAAGTCTATTTTCAATTATTATAATTTAGAGAATTATGAATAATGAATTAAATAATTGAAGAAAGGTTTATTGATCAAAGGATGTTTATTTAATTGTTTATTATTCTGAATTTAAGTAATTGAAATTTATTTTCAGTTATTATATAATTTAAAGAATTATAAACGATAAAATAAATAATTAGAGAGAAGGAAAGAATTGATTGGTAAAATATTGGAATTTTATTCATTTTATTCTAATTGTTACAATTGTCGTTTAAATACTGTATTTATTTACAACGTATTTAAAAGGATAATTTTTACAAAGTTTAAAATGAAATAAAGAAACTATTCTAATTTTTCCCTAAATTCTAAATCTTCATCTTCTATCCAATGCTTCTTTGTTTGTTCATTTAATTTTACCTGCAAAAACAATTAAAAGAAAAAGTCGGAAATAAATAAATAATTAAAAGCAGAAAATTATTTTTAGTGTTCATCATTAAAAGCAAACGGCTGGAATCAGTTTTACCCTTTTTGCAAATCACGGGATTTCTCCCAGTTCACAAAAGGGGTGAATTTTTATTTTTTTAAAATAGAATGCACAAGTTAAGTATGCACAAATTCTTTGTCAAAACTGCATTTTAAAATAAACTGCATAATTCAAAGTCCATTGCACATTTTCAAAAGCCAACTGCATATTTCAAATATGCATAATTTCTTTTTGTCAAAAAACTGTATATTTCAAAAATATACACAGCATACAAAAATCAACAGCATATGCAAGTTTCCCACAAAAGTCAACGTAAACATGCAAATATAGGAAGAGGCCAAAAATCAAACGCTCCCATGCAGTAGACAAAGAGGATATGCAATTTTAAAACCAATTTGCAAGCAAAGTAATATTCCATTTTTCATCATTTTCCAGCATTTTTACTTTTTCAGAATAGTAAAGTACACAACATTTTAGTGTTTCTCTGTACTTGAGAGAGAGAAGAGAGGAAGAGTTGGTTTTACAGGTTTTGGTTTAGGCAGGAAGAGATACAAAACAAAACAGCAGCAATGCAGTAAGAAAGAGAAAGCATAGAAAAGGAATAGAGACAAACTGATAAAACAGTATGGTGCAGAGTATCAAGAAAGATACCAAAATATACAACCTGTAACGTAAACAAAGGCCAAGCAAGCTGTTATAACAAGCAAACCCCTTTCAAAAACAAAAAGAGAGTTCACAACCTGCCTTCAAGTTTTCAAATACTCCAAAACTGTAAAACAAAGATACAAAACCATTTCTCCAAGTCTCAAAACAAAAAACCAGTAGAACCTACTGCATAAACCAGTAGAACCTATTGCAAAACCAGAACATACATAACCATTTCCAAACCCTATGGCCTAAAACCATAGAACCTGCCATCACCAAAATCAAAACCATTCCAAACCTGCATATACCAGTAAAACAAAAGACATGTCCTAAAACCATTCCAAACCAGCATACACCATACAAAAGACATGTCCTAAAACCATTCCAAACCAGCATACACCATACAAACCAACATGTCCTAAAACCATTCCAAACTAGCATAAACACCATCAAACCTCAAACCATATCAAAATCAATAAACCTGCATAAACTGGGGTACCCATGGCCTAAACAAACAGTATACCATGTCAAACCGTAACCTGAAGCAATCCAACCGAAACCATGGCCAAAAAACCAATGAAGTATAAACCATAAAATCAATTTCCAAACCCAGAAAAGCCTCACAGTAATCATCATTGGCCAATAGAAAGCAACAGTAGCAAGTAAAGAAGAAGAGGAAAAGCATATAACGGAGGCAACAGTCAAGCATCGATATTGAGAAGCTAGTCAAAACAAATTTTTTCAACAATAGCATCCAAGGCAACAAAATCATAGCAAGAGAAGAAGAGAGAAAGTATTCAGAGGCAACAGTGAAGCAGATAAAAGCAAGGCCAGAGGAAGAAGACAAGTTTTGGTTTTCAAGATTTTCATCATCAAACCAAAAATAAGAACGAAATACCAGTAATCAGAAGCAAATATCACGCTGTCACCGTCTTCCCCACCGCTTTGGCCTCTTACGCACACGTCCAACCTCCCTCCTCTGTCTCCAAAGGTAACTACTTCCTTCTCTTACTTTCAAATACCTCAAACAACCGGTAATAACAAGAAGTCAGAATCAAACAGAATCAAATCATAACATGCAGTAGTACAAAACCCTAACAAATAAAAGATGTAAGATCATCTTGAATCGATCGCCCGAGCATCTCATTGGAGGGAAGAGGAAGATTGTGGTACTGGTGGCCATGGATAAGAGAACTCAGAAGCTTAGACCAAGACGAAGAAGGACGCGAAGAAGACGAGAACGAGAAAGATGAGCGCCGCTTCTGTCCAAAACCCCTAATCCGTTTTCCCCAAGTGCTAAAACACTTGTTTAACCCTAAAAACAAATTCTAAAACGTATGGATCTGCTTCCTGCCTAAGCCCAACGATTTCCTTAAGGCACCCCCATCCCTTTTCTTGTTTTGGGCCCCTTAAAGTCCCTTTGGCCCATACAATTGCCTATCCACACCCTTTAATTTTGATACTCTTTTTTTTATTTATTTTCCTTTAGTTTTTTCTCTTAGAATATTATTAGTTTAGTTAATTAGTTATTTAATCAAATAATAGATGTGTAATCTAACTAGATAATTTTAATATTTGACCATTTTTTTTATTAAGTTTAACCTTAGGCTTAATTTAATAGTTCTAATATTCCTTTTTATTAGACTTAAGTTAATAGCTTTTTTTTAAGGTTTTAATTTAAGTTTAGAATTATTTAATAATTTTTAAATAATACCTTTTTATTAATACTAAAAAACATATAAAAATAGAATTTTAAGAACTAAAAAACATTTTTATTTTTTTAATTAATTCTCATGCTTTTGTCCACATTAAAAATGCAAAAAAAATGAAAACTATTAAAACATTTTATTTTCTTTAATTAATTCTCTTGCGTTATTAATATTAAACAAAAATCCAAAAATGCATATTTACACCATTTAGTCTTTTATTTAATTGTTGTATATCATTTATCTATCATAATTTTCTGTTTATTTGTTTATTCTGTTTACCTCTAAATCCAAGGGAAAGACGATTAAATTTGTTGACTTCATGTCCTCAAATCCGATCACGTGAATATTTTGCATTCCATTAAAACTTAAGACAATTTTCCCCCCCAAAACTCAATCTTTTCAAAACTCATACCTTTTAAGCAAAAACTTCGACATTAGGTCGTCGTATCTTCAAAAACCCGTCCGTACCCTTTTCGGCCAAAACAATTTATTTTTAAATCAAACGAACAATTTTGATAAACAGATATTTCAAAAGGTTCCTATAGAGTACTATAGATACATTGGGTGCTAATACCTTCCCATTGTATAACCAACCCCCGAACCATAGATCTCTTTTCAAAAACGCCTTGTATTTTTATTACTTTTAAAAAAGTATTATTTACATTGCATATTTAGGGTTTTATTTCGCTCTTTCCCCTTTTCCCTTGGAATTAATAAAGCGCGGTGGCGACTCTTTCTTTTGTGAGACGAATTAATCAATAATTCGGTCTCCAATTTACCCCGCTACATTTTTTATCGCTACACTCACGATTCCAGTGATATAAAGAACATGACCTAACTCTAAAAGACCAAGGATAATTTTAATGGCCCTAATTTCTGACCTAGTTTTTTCAGCATGTTCAACAACCAAATACTCTTAGCTCAGTTAATATAAATGGAAAGTGTGCATATGTACAGCTTAAGCATGTTAAGGACTACATTTTTGCTTCACAAATCAAAGCCTAAGGATGCCTAAATAAGGAGATAGAACTTTCAAAAATACCTTGTTCAGTTGAGTTTGGATATGGCAATGTGGGAACTTTGAGCGAGGCTTGAAGATCGTGTGAGCTTCCTTGAAATTCTCTCAAGCTTCTCCAATGCTCAGCTTGCCTTGTAGATGCTTGAATCTTCCTGTAGAAGTCAACCTGCAAACCTCCAAAATGAAAATGGTGATCCTAGAAACAGGGGTTACAGTTGCAAGACAAAGGCCTGGACAGCTTAGGTGTGATGTAGGGAAGATGTTTCAAGGGTTAAAAGGCAAACCGCACGAGCCAATATTGCAATGGCTTGAGTTTTGCAGATGATGCCCTGTTTGGGCAGGAACTTGGGTTTTTTGTGTTTGAGAGTGTTTTGAATGTTGTGAATTCATGTATTAGGCTTGTTACAAGGTTCTGAAGTCCTTTGAAATGATACTCCCCCTTGCCTTTATCAGATGGATCAGTTCTCTTGACTTTTGCAAGTTTATTACTTTTGAAGAAAAGTTTGAGGTGACAATACCAAAGCTTGTACTTGCTAGCTCATGGACTGCATAAAATTGGTACAAGTTGCCTGATGTTTGTGGATCTTGTTTGCAACCAAAGATCATGCCCATGGCTTAAGAAATATAAAGTTGGAAAAAGCAAGCTTTATCAAAATGGTATTATGAACTTTATGCCATAAATGGATTAATTCATTGTGCAATGCTTCAAAGATCAGAATAAAGCCAATATCCAATGTGTTAGCATTCAATTATGGAGTGTAGAAGGGATTAGGACCTTTAATACCAAGTACAAGCATGTTTGAAACTGATTTGCAACTTGTAACATTGTGAAAATGCCTTGAACAAAAGTGATAAATTGCCATTTTCCCTTCTTCGATTCTCCCTAACCATAAATGATCTTTGAGAGTTCTTGGACATTTTGGAAATATTGTAACATGCTCTACAATCAATCTTTGAAATGAAACTTGAGATACCTCTTGGAACTAGGTGAAAAGTTGCCATGAAGTTAGGTCAAAAATCTACCTAAACTAGGGCAAAATTTCACTAAGTTAAAAAGTTTATGGACCCCTATTCACAAAATCATAACTTGAGATCCAAGCAACTTTTTGGAAAACTTTGTCAATCAAAGTTGTAGATTTCATGAGGGACTACAACTTTCATGTTGGAAGTTTTCTTTGAATCCAATTTCATCATGGTGAAAAAGTTGTGGAAAGTTGGGAAAAAATAAGAAATTTCCATAACTTAGAAAAATTCTACGTTATGAAAAATTCTACGTTATGAAAAATTTCAAATTAAAACCCTAATTTGCAATTTTATGTTTCTTGGCCAACAAGTTTCACATTTTGACATATCTTAATGAATTATGACCCTTGGCACTTGATTTTGACCAAAAAGTCAAAGTTTGACTTTCCAGTGTACAGTTGATTTTGATCAGTTGACTGCAAAATTCATCTGTCAATCCTATGTATTTGAGATCTTTTGAACTATATTATTAGGTCAAGATGATTCTATTGAGTCCTTGAAATCATGCTTGGACCATATAGGTCATTGGCTAGGTTAAAAATCAGAAATTGCCCTCTCTCTATCAAAACCCTAATGTTTTTACCATTTTGCCCTTTTGATGATCTGATCAAATTTCTTGAGGAGTTGTGATCCAAACTTGATCAAATGGTACATAGTAGCCTAGAATGTGATTGTGTATCAAAAATTATGAAGTTTGACTCTAAGTTGGCCATGGTTGACTTTTTCCCCAATATAGCTGATTTTTAGGTCAATTGTCCAATTGACTTGACAAAAATGTGATTCAAGGCTTGAAACTTGGTATGAGCAATCTTAGGGGTCCAAGATGGTGTATGAAAGTCACATAAAGCATTGATGGCCCAAAAATCCTTGTGAAAACTCAAACCCTAATTTCAGGTCATCAGTGCGAGGTGAGGTCTTGAGCTGAGGAAACCCTAATCCTGTCTGGAGTCCAAGAAGTCTTGTGAGAAAAATCTTGATAAATGAGAGGGCAAATTTTGGGGTACAACACCAGTGATTTATTTTCCTGGTCAAAATATCTTTTTAGTCCGTTGGTTTTATTTTCTGCTTCCTTAGTGGTGTTTTGTGTCACATATGGAGTTGGTCATTTGCATTCATAATCATAAGCATTGCATGGAATCTTAGGGCCAAAAATAGGGTTTTTTTTAATATTTAAGTATCTTCAATTGCGTCTATACGAATATTTTAACCCTCGTATCTCCGGATAGAAGACACTTAAATAAGGGCAGTTGTTTTACCCCAATTTTTGACCCCAAGATCCCTCATCATCTCATATCAATACATTAATATCACACATTAGGGTTGGTTCTCTCATTCTACTTCCATCCTATATTTAAGATTTCTCTTAAGGGATCACCAAGAACCTTTAATTGTGTATCTTGTACATGTTTTCTTAGACTAACATCAAAATATGAATATATGTCTCTTTGAATGTCCATATTGTAGGTGATGACACAATTTCATTCATCTAACCTTGGGTTTGAGGGGTGGTAATCAGTAAATGGTTCTTCAATGGATTGCAAGAATTCAATTTTCAAGGCTATGTCTATCATATCAAATATTTGTGGTTCAAATAGCTCCCTCACTTTATTTAGGTCAAACTTTCCCCAAAGTTGGTGGTGGAATTCATCAAGAAGATTCATAGATTCATGTGTTTATTTCTATGCCTTCTTCAACAAGTTTAATTGATACTTTAGCTCCATATTTGAGTGTGCTTCAAGACAAAATCATTTAAGACCTATTGTGACTTAGCGTGCTTTATTTTTCCAAGAAAGATCAAAATATTTTAAGGTTGATTCAACAAGTTTAACGTAATTGAGCAAATGCTTGATTCAGTTATCACATGTGCATAACTTTCTCAATTTTCAACAACTTGAGTTAGTTATTTTTGCTTTGGATTCTTATCATCATCTACAACAACCTCTCTTCACATTACAAAGATCCAATTGTGCAAGAAAAAATCATCAAAAGTTGAAAGGGGTTTCAAGTCCTATTGACACTCTCTGAGCTAGGGTTTGTTGACTTCCAAGAATGATATCTTGATCTTTTTTGAGATTTTTGATTGAATACAAAGCCATGATTCTCTTTTAAGGGCCCTTAACAATCTCTCTTCGGGAATCTAAGGCTAATTTTGAATGGAATATCACTAATGGTTGAGAAAGATTACAAGTCTCTTTGAAAAGCCTTTGAATCTTAGGGTTTGACTTCAAATGATCATAACTTGGTCAACTTTTATCTCCGTGAGCCCATTCCTTTTTCATATTAATCTTATGGATGTGTACTATAACTTTGTTTCAATGTGCAAGACTTTAAACTGCATGGAAAGTTGTTGAAGAATTAAAGAGATTATAGGTCTTTTGTGAATTTTCCCAAATTTGTTCATCATCTTCCAAAGACCATAACTCTCTCATTTTTTATGATTTTTGAGTGATCTCAATTATACAACTCAATTCAATATGTCTACTTCATTTCATCTTCAGATATCTAGATCAAATTTCGAGTGGAAGGTCATGAAATTTTGAAGAACATTATAGATCATTTTGAGGTCTCATACTTAGAAATATTTCTAAGTACAAAAATTAGTTTGTCTTTCATGATTTCAAGAGGACATAACTTCCAGCTCAATTATACAAATGGAGTATTTCTTGGCATATTGTAAAGATTATAACCTTAACTTTCAAATGCTTCAAGAATCATGTGATAAAGCCTCATGAGCTGTGTGCACCATGGATTCAAAGTTGGTTCTTTAAAACTGAAAGATCACTTGAAGTCAGAAGTAAGTTTGTGAAATGTGGCTTCTAATCACCAAATTACCACGTGATTTTCATTTAAACATATTAGCAAAGATGTCTTAAGCATTTAGAGTGTCAAAACACATCATTTGGATGAGTTTTGATGTACATGTGCTCACATTTTGCTCATGAACACAAGTGTGCACGAATTCGATTGAGATTGCATCATTCACCCCTCCTCTTGATTCCATTCACTTCTCCTATCAATAGAGACATCCTCTACTTCATTTTACAAGATTTGTAGAGCCAAAAAACTTCTATTGGACTTCCTCCATACCTCTATTCTGCAACTTCGAATTTGGTTTTAAAGCATTTTTCAATCTAATTTCTTTGCAGATTCTTCATCCTTGAACTTCGCTGAAGCTAATAGAAGAAGAACCAAGCCTTGAAGTGTCTTAAATCATGCTAGCCAAGTCATGCTTCAGAGCTCTGATGTTGATCTTCAATAGGTAGATTCCTCCTACAATTCTCTCCAAACTTGTTGCTACAATGTAGCTCTCATCACTCTGATACTGATCACATCGTTAGTTTATAACTGGAAGTGAGTTTTGATCATGAATTTTCAAATCTCTTTCCAATTGTTTCCTTCTGGTTTTTCTTAAATCGACTGAGCTACAAATTAAATAAATTTTTCGCGAGGGTACAATTGTCTTTGTCTTGATGAGACAAAGCAAATGACATTGGTCTGAACCTTTAATTTTACCATTTGAAGAATCACAATTTCTCTGGAGTTTATGAAGGCTATAGATTAAATACGATGACATGTTTCGTCTCAACTAATCAGAGTGTGCCAATTGTTTTATATTAATTGGCCCAAATTTATTTGATTATGTGTTTTCTTGCTAAGGTCCTGTTTACAGTGATTTCTAGTAAACAACCGCTAGTCTTCGAATTTACTAATTTATTATTGGTTACTTGCAGGATCGACTACATTTATCCTAGAACACATGTGTCATAACTTAGTTTTATGTTCATATCTATTATATTGATAGACTTATATTGTATGTTAAGTTTGAAGACGAGATTCTTAGGATAGATTTCTAAAAATGGTCTATAGGAATAAACTAAATGAATGTAGGCAGGAAAGGCTTCGAATTAAACTTGGGCTTGAATGTAAAGGTAATTCTAAAATGGCTTGGATGTGAAGGTAAGTGTTTGACTAAAAGGATAAAGAAAAAGTAAATCGAAGGATTTAAGGGTAAAAATATTGTCTAACGAAATGACTGTGTTTAAAGGCAAGTAAAACAAAGGAAATGCAAGGAAATCAAAGTGTTTAAAGACAACGAAATAATTGTAATGCAAGGAAATCGAAGTGTTTAAAGGACAAGGGAATACTGTAATGCAAGGAAATGTAAGGATGTAAAGAGCAAGGAAATACTATAAAGGTGGTCGAAGGATTTAAAGACAACGAATTACTGTAAAGTTTCTAACGAAATGACTGTGTTTAAAGGCTTCAAATTAGAAAGTAAAACAAAGGAAATGCAAGGAAATCGAAGTATTTAAGGACAGAAATGTTGTAATCGAATGATTTAAAGGACATGGAAATGTTGTAAAGTTGAATTAAATATAACAAGACTTGTATTGAAATTGTAAAAAAGTAGTGATGTTCAACACGTATATTGTATCTTCTGACTCGTTTTCCTTAATTCACGGAAGTAATGAGTATTTTGAGATATTTTAGTACATAAAAGTGAACATCCTTAAATCTAACATAAGAACACCTATTTATAGTGTTTCGACCCTAACGGCCCTACTCTAAAATCACGCCACGTTCGAAGCATGCAGGCTTCACATGCTTTCTGACTTCCACGCGTCTTCTAGGATGGCGCTCTTTATTTGAAATTTGAAATCTATACCAATCTAAGCATCTTGCTTCTTCGTTGCTTTCGAAATAATCCCAATTACTTGGACCGTTTCCAACTCCTAGCACCTTTACATAAAGGAGCTCTTTTGTAATTCGAACACCAAAAAAGTCCAAATCGAAATATGCTGGAACTTGAATAATCCTTTAGCATAAAGACTCCATGTCTCCTACCAATATCCAATATTGATATTAAATCTTCTTAGGTGCTTCATTCGAAATATTATTTTGATAGTGGTTTCTTCCTTATTCGAAATAGCCAGCTAACAAATTGCCCCCAAAGAACATGTATTTCGACAGATATAAAGAAATACTTGGTTTTTGAATCATCCAGGCTATTTCGAGAGTATCAAAAACTCATGCATTATCCTACAGTGATTCTAACCTCTTGCAAGCATGGTTTATACCTTTTTAAGTATTTCCCATTTACCCTCAAGATTCTTCTATCTTCTGCTAATTCTTCTATTTCATAAGCATTATTCAAAAATGTTTTCAATACTCGAAAGGGACCCTCCCAATGGGGTGACCATTTACCCAATAACATGTTCTTTTTATCCATAGGTAATATAACCTTCCATACCAAGTCAATGGTTGAGAACAACTTACTTTTAACTCTTTTGTTGTATGCTCTGGCTACTCTTTCTTTTTGTCTTCTCATAACTTCTAAAGCATGTAGCCTATCTTCATCCACGTCCACTAATTCATTCATCATCATTTCCCAATATTGATCAGTTGATATTTCATTTTGTCTTTGGATTCTTACTGATTGTAAGTGTATTTCGACTGGCAACACTGCATCATGTCCAAAGGTAAGTCGAAACGGTGTAGTATTTGTTGCTTCTTTAGGAGATGTTCGACATGCCCACAAAGCTTGGTCCAAAGTTTTGTGCCAATTTCTTGGCTTTCGTCCTACATGTTTCTTTATCAAACCTATTATGACTTTATTGGCTGCTTCCACATGTCCATTAACTTGAGCGTAGTAAGGAGTTGACGTGAGTAATTTAAATCCCATTTCTTTTGCAAACTCTTGCATTTTTCGCCCTGTGAAAACTGAACCTTGATTTGTTATAATACTTTCTGGTATTCTGAATCTGTAAATTATTTGCCTCTAGATAAATTCCATAATGACCTCTTGATCAACATTCACTAGAGGAATTGCTTCGACCCATTTTGTAAAATAATCTATACTCACAAGGATATATTTCTGTCCTTTGGATGATGCTGGTCAAATTTCACCAATTAGATCTAATGCCCATCCTCTAAAAGGCCAAGGCTTAACAATTGAATGTAACTCACTTGCAGGAGCATGTTGAATACCTGCGTGAACTTGGCCTTGTTCACAACCTTTAGCAAATTCTATGCAGTCTTTGAGCATAGCGGGCCAATACATTCCATATCGAAACAACAACCATTTCATTTTGTGACCTGCTTGATGTGCCCCACATGCCCCACTGTGCACACTGGATACTGCTAAATATGCTTCATTTTCTCCTAAACACTTGAGTAATATACCTTCTGGGGTTTTCTTGAAAAGTTCATTTCCTATTAGGACATAAGACAATGCCTTATATTTGGTCTTTTTCTCTGTACTTACTGAAAGTTCTTTCAGGTAATTTACTATGGGACTTCTCCAATCTGTATCTGCCAAAGTATCAATATTCAGAACTTCGAATTCTTTCTGATCTGCATAACCTAGTTTTGAAGTTTCCAAGTCCAATGGTGATAATTTGGTAGCCAATATTCTGCCTCTTGTTTCTATGAGATATTGGAGTTTTTCTCTAGATATCTTATATCCTGAAGCTATTTGAGCCAAGTCATTTGCCTCCTGATTATCAATTCTGGGAATATGTTTTATATCCACATATTCAAATTTCTTGAGTAATCTATTAGCAATAACGAAATACATGATCAAATTTTCCTTGATACACTTGTATTCTTTGGTTATCTGTTTGATGACCAGCTCTAAGTCTCCCTTAATTTCGACTCTGGTTGCCCCTAATTCTATCAAAGCTTCAAGTCCAGCAATTAATGCTTCATACTCAGCTTTGTTGTTCGAACAAGGGGGCCTTCTAACTTGTACTTGAATTTCGTTGGAAATCCCTCAGGAGAAATTATAAGGACTCCAACACCACTTCCATATTTATGTGTTGACCCATCGAAGCATAATTTCCAAGGCTGGACCTCAACATAATCTAACGTGAAGTCCTCACTCACAAAGTGATCTACTATGAAATCTGAAACTACTTGTCCTTTCATAGCTTTTAAAGGCTTGAAGGTCAAATTGTACTCGGTGAGTGCTAAGGCCCATTTGCCAATCCTGCTGTGCATGATTGGTTTCGAAAGCATATGTTTAATAACATAAAAGTGAGATGAAACATAAACATCAACGGGTTTAATATAATATTTAAGTTTTGTACAAGAGAAATGCAAACAAAGGCATAGTTTTTCAATACTATTATACTTAGCCTCTGCTTTATTCAAGACCCTACTAAGATAATAGATGGCTCTTTCGACGCCATCATCATTTTCTTGGGCCAACATACTACCTATAGTTACATTGGAGGCAGAGATGTACAACCTCATTGGTTTATCTTTCGAAGGGGGTGCAAGTATAGGAGGATGCATCAAATAAGCTTTGATTTCCTCGAATGCCTCCTGATGCTGCGCAGTCCATTCAAAATTCCCTTTGTTGAGACGGAGCAGTGGAGAAAAAGCTTGAGTTCGCCCACTCAAATTAGATATGAATCTCCTTAGAAAGTTAATTTTACCCGATAGAGATTGCAACTCTTTCTTGGTTGAAGGAGGCTTCGTCTCCATAATAGCCTTCGTCTTGTTCAAGTTAATTTCGATCCCCTTCTTGTGGACCACAAAGCCTAGGAAATCCCCAGCCTGAACAAAGAAAGCACATTTAAGAGGATTCATTTTTAAGCCATGTTTTCTCATTCTTTCGAATGACTGGCAAAGGTGAGTCAAATGATCCTCATCAGAAACAGATTTGACCACTATATCATCTATATAGATCTGCATAAATGACTCACTGAAATCATGGAAAATAGTGTTCATTGCCCTTTGATATGTTGCCCCAACATTTTTTAGTCCAAAGGGCATAACTACCCATTCATAAGTGCCTAAGGCGCCTGGACATCTGAATGTAGTTTTGGGAACATCATCCTCAGCAATAAAAATCTGATTATACCCAGAGTATCCATCTAACATACTCAGGTATTCGAAACCCGCAGCAGAATCAATTAGCATTTCTGCTATAGGCATGGAATATTCATCTTTTGGGGTGGCAGTGTTTAAATCCCTAAAATCTATGCAAATTCGTAAAGAGCCATTTTTCTTAATAACAGGTACAATGTTAGCAAGCCATTCTACATACCTTGTGGTCCTGATAAATTTGCATCGAAGGAGACGTTCTACCTATGCCTTTATTTTTGAGAGGATTTCTGGAGCGAATCGTCTAGGCATCTGCTTGATGGGCTTCTTGCCATCCTTGATTGGAAGCCTATGTTCTACCAGTTCTCTCTTTAAACCAGGTACTTTATCATAGTCCCAGGCGAAGCAATCTCTATTTGGTTTGAGTATTTCAACCACTTTGCCTATTAAATTGGGACTAAGTTTCGCACTAATGTATGTAATCCTTTTTTCAACACCATCTCCAATATCAACTTCCTCCAAAGGATCTTGGGCCAGCATCTTAGCGTTTGATGACTCTGGATCCTTTTCGAACCCCAAGGGCTCTTGATCATAAATGGCATCTAGTCTTTGATCCATCAGTTCAGAATTTTGTCCATCACATGGTGAGGATGAATGGTTTCCTTCAGGATTTGCTATTTCTTTGTCTATGGCTTCGACATCCATGTTTTGTATTTCGGCTTCGAGAGCCGTTCTTCGTTTATTCTCAGCCAAATAGGCCGAAATCTTTTGGTAGTAATTTGATTCAGTCATAATAAACTTCGCTTGCCCAGCCAGTTGGCCGTATCGTCGAAGTATCTCCATCTTTCTCAGTCACCTTCCCATTCCACATGATTTCCCTATCCCTTTGGAATCCATTGGGACGCAAGGTTAGGGAATAATAAGCATTTTCATTAGGGTCGAAATATTCCTCAGGTGGGTGACATGGCCCTATGTTGGCCATATTTCTGCCGAAATTCCTTTTATCCACATTGTTGATTTCTGCCATATAGTAGCTTTGGTCTGCTTCTATATTTTCAACAATCCCATCATCTCTCCACAACACCAGCCTTTGATGCATTGAAGAAGGTACAACTCCAACTCCATGGATCCATTCCCTGCCAAGCAACAGATTATAATTTGCTTTTGCAGCAATGACCATAAACATTGTTTGCCTTGTGAGGGAACCAACTGTCAGGTTAACTTGTATTACTCCCAAAGTTTGGCCAACCTTCCCTTCATAATTCGACAGCACCATGTTGTGAGGTCTGACATCTGAATCCTGCAATCCTATTCGCTTCAGCATGAATTGGGGCATCAAATTGACAGCAGCTCCACCATCTACTAGAACCTTGTTCACACCATACTGTTCCACCTTCACCCTGATGAATAAGGGTTTGAGATGGTTTTTCATTCCTTCGTCTGGCTTTTCGAAGAAAGTGTTCTGCTCTTCGACCGCTCCATTGTTCATCACATAATAGCATACTGGCCTATGTCTGGCCATTTCGTCCTCATTTGTCCCCTCATCAGCATAGACCTCTGTTTCCTGATTGTACTCACAAGGCATTACTGAAACTACATTGCAGTTTGCATTGAAGAAGGCATCAGTCATCAAGTCCTCTTCGTTCGCAGCTTCCTTCTGAGTCATATTTTCTTTAGTGTCCTTCTGTGGAGAAAAAAGTCTCCTGGACACTGGGGGTTTTCCCCCATTCTGGTTTAGTGATGTTGGTTTATTGGTACTGGATTCTCCTACTCCCATAGGTTTCGAATCCCTTGCAGCTTTTTGGTTTCGCTGGTGTCTGTGCCATTGAGAGCGAGACATTGGGTTTCTGACCTTATAGTTCTCCAATCTTATTTCCTCCCTCCTGTTCGAATTGAATTGCCTCATGTACTCCATTGCAGTCCTGCCTCCTCGATCGAAGTTGCGCCACTTCCCTTTTCCCTTATCAGCATTCACTTGCAGCCATCTATCAGTGGGGATTTCTGCAGGTAGTTTAAAGGAAACTCTCTTCGCTCCCCTGGGATAAGGGCTATCTGGCCTCCTTGGCATACTTTTGGTTATGCTAACAAGATTCGAAGGCATTCCACCTTGGTGCCCCCAGCCTGACGAAAATGGAACTCTTCCGAATGCTTTGGCCATTTCCTTATCATACACTGCTGCACATCTGGGACATATCAAGCATTATGTTCCAATCTTGTGGCAACGAACCAGGAATTCTAGCAGGCTTTCATCAGCCTTTGGATAGACTTTGTATTATTGGTTGTCTTTCCTCCAGTTGACTCCTGTTCATTCACGCCGGGCCCTTTCGAATTCAGCAGCAGTTCTGGGGTTGCCGATGATACTGCACCTTGGGCATAACAACTTCTCCTGATTTTTCTTATGACAGTGGAAGAGGTATTCATGCAAACTTGCATCCTTTCTAGGTAAGTTCTCTCTTATCTGTTCTCTTTCCCTCTCTAGGCAGCGTTCCACTTCTTCCATTTCAGCATTAGGCTGTTCGAAATCCACCATATTCACTCCCAGCATTTGGTCACCAGAAATCTTGACTTCTTCAAATTTCATCCTAAGACCTTCAGTGGATCTGCTAATTTTCTATCCCTTAATATCTTTGCTTTGAGCACCTTTGGGAGGCCATCAGTGGCTTCTGTTTCCTTTTCGATCAATGGGAGGCCATCAGTAGCCTCTTTTTCGTTTTCGATTAGGATGAAGTCCCCATCCTCTTCGAATTCCTCCTTCGACTCAACTTTCCCCTTAGCAATTTCCACCATATTGATGTCTAGTGGTTCAGCATAGTTAGTCTCCGCCATCAGCAACGGATTAGTATCAACTTTCATTGGATTCTTTCCCTTGTCTAAGAACTTCAGCCTGCCATCCTTGAGAAAAGAAAACACTGTGAAGTTTTATGGCCTAAAAAGTTGTGATATTTACAAAAGCCCCTCTTTTTCCTTTGTTCCAACGGGGGGATCTTAAGGTTAGGAGGAACTATTAACTGGCCATCTTTAACAAGTAGATCAAATATCTCATCACATTTAGTTACATCGAAAGTATAGATTTTCTTGGGGAATTTATCATTCCTTTCACTTTCGACAGAATCCTTTCCATTGAAAGGAAGTAGAACTTTGCAAGCATAAGGGGGTTCTTCTATTAGTTCTGCAAGATCTATTTCGAATTGATCGAAATCATAAGGGTCTTGAGAATCATCAATGTTTTCCTCTTCAGATTCAATGTAGGCTATTCTCTTTTTCTTATGATTTTTACTAGCCCTGGCTTTTTCAGCTTTTAATCTTTCGACCTGACGCACTCTGTCTGCTAGTTGGGACATATCTCTAAGATATTGAGTATCTAATTTCTTTCGAATGGAATAATCTAGGCCCCCAGCAGCCATCTCGACCAATTCATGTTCAGGGACCACTGTGAAGCATCTGGATTTTAATAAATGGAATCTATTCAAATATTCATCTATTGGTTCCGTGAATTTTCTCTTAATGCTTGCTAGTTCCTTGAGACTGATTTTAGACTGACCCATGTAAAATTGTTCATGGAAAAGTCTTTCTAAATAAGGCCATGTGTCTACAGATCCAGGGGGCAAGGTGGTGAACCAAGTAAAAGCGTTCTTTGTCAAAGAACTTGAGAAGTATTTTATCCTAAGATTTTCATCATTTGCTATGTCTCCTGCTTCTGTTAAATATCTTGTTATATGTTCTACTGTTGATTCACTTGTATCTCCAGCAAATTTCGTGAATTTAGGAACTTTCAAGCCACTGGGTAATTCTATTTGCAAAATATAATCCACAATAGGAGATGTGTAATTTGGCCTCCTGAATCCTGAATTTAAACCATTCTGGGCCATTATTCTTTCAATCATGGTGGTGAGGTTATTTCCTGCCACTAAATTGTCATTCCTAATTCTATGAACAATTTCGTCTACATTTTGGTCCCTATTCACCATCAGTATAGGTCTAGGCTGTTCATTCTGAACTTCCTGAATTCCCTGATCCCTTAATCTCACCCCTATATTTCTTTCTTCGACCACTTGTACAGGGGGTCGAATTTGTTCAATTATGGGTTCTTCATTTCGAATCTCCACTAGGTTTTGCCTACGCCTTGCAGGCGCATTAGGGGCACCAAAAAAATCTGCTATTCTGGCCATCTGGGCTGCATTTTCTTGGTTTGTTCTATTTATATTCTGGATTAGGGGATTGAAAATAGCATTCATTTCGCAGGCTAAGATTCCCACCATGTCATGATTGTTATCATCTATCTGTTGTCTAAGGGCTGCCTGACTATTGGTTGTAAGAGTAGACAATTGGGCGAAGTTTCCTATATTCTGGAAATTTGTACCCAAATGGTTCATTCCTGAACCAGGTCCTTGGAGTGGGGACGAAGTTGTTGCATTATGTAACCCTACCATAAACGAAGTTGGCATCCCATACTGAGGATTTCTGGGTCTCAAAGGTTGGAAACCTGGAGGCCTAGGGGGGGTCGAATACTGTTGATTCCCTATGTGTGGCGCAGTTTGCACTGAAGACACGTTTGATGGCATGTCTAATGTACTTACTGGGATTGTATTTGAACTGCCAACAGGAATGGCATTGGAGGCATCAATCGAACTTGAAACGATTGTTGCAGCCCCCTGTTGAGGATCCTGTACTCCATCTTGGTTGGTTGTATTAACCATTATTTTGGTACGTTATTTTCTGGGTATATGTGGATTGTTATTCTTTATTTTGCCGCTTCGAAGGTTCATGTACTGAAACGCGCTCCACACTCAGAAAATCCTTAAAACTTCTCTAATATATTTGATAAAACTTTGTATTATGACACTGTCCCACCAGGTGTGCCAATTTGTTTACAGTGATTTCTAGTAAACAACCGCTAGTCTTCCAATTTACTAATTTATTATTGGTTACTTGCAAGATCGACTAGATTGATCCTAGAACACATGTGTCATAACTTAGTTTTATGTTCATATCATTATATTGATAGACTTATATTGTATGTTAAGTTTGAAGACGAGATTCTTAGGAAAGATTTCTAAAAATGGTCTATAGGAATAAAATAAATGAATGTAGGCAGGAAAGGCTTCGAATTAAACTTGGGCTTGAATGTAAAGGTAATTCTAAAATGGCTTGGATGTGAAGATAAGTGTTTGACTAAAAGGATAAAGTAAAAGTAAATCGAAGGATTTAAGGGTAAAAATACTGTCTAATGAAATGACTGTGTTTAAAGGCAAGTAAAACAAAGGAAATGCAAGGAAATCGAAGTGTTTAAAGACAACGAAATAACTGTAATGCAAGGAAATCGAAGTGTTTAAAGGACAAGGGAATACTGTAATGCAAGGAAATGTAAGGATGTAAAGAGCAAGGAAATACTGTAAAGGTGATCGAAGGATTTAAAGACAACGAAATACTGTAAAGTTTCTAACGAAATGACTGTGTTTAAAGGCTTCGAATTAGAAAGTAAAACAAAGGAAATGCAAGGAAATAGAAGTATTTAAGGACATAAATGTTGTAATCGAATGATTTAAAGGACAAGGAAATGATGTAATGTTGAATTAAATATAACAAGACTTGTATTGAAATTGTAAAAAGTAGTGATGTTCAACACGTACATTGTATCTTCTGACTCGTTTTCCTAAATTCACGGAAGTAATGAGTATTTTGAGATATTTTAGTACATAAAAGTGAACATCCTTAAATCTAACATAAGAACACTTATTTATAGTGTTTCGACCCTAACGGACCTACTCTAAAATCACACCACGTTCGAAGCATGCAGGCTTCCTATGCTTGCTGACTTCCACGCGTCTTCTAGGATGACGCTCTTTATTTGAAATTCGAAATCTGTACCAATCGAAGCATCTTGCTTCTTCGTTGCTTTTGAAATAATCCCAATTACTTGGACCGTTTCCAACTCCTGGCACCTTTACATAAAGGAGCTCTTTTGTAATTCGAACACCAAAAAAGTCCAAATCGAAATGTGTTGGAACTTGAATAATCCTTTAGCATAAAGACTCCATGTCTCCTACCAATATCCAATATTGATATTAAATCTTCTTAGGTGCTTCATTCGAAATATTATTTTGATAGTGGTTTCTTCCTTATTCGAAATAGCCAGCTAACAGGTCCATATCAAGCACTGCGCGCCAGGTCCTTTGGATCTGTTTACTAACACGTTTTGACTATGATCCAATGGCCTATATTTTTTTTGTTTATTTTTAATTTATTATTTTATAATTGATCTGGTGTATTATTCAAGAGAGACCATGACATGCACATCGCGTCAGATTCCTTGGATATGATTACTAACGCGTTTTGACAATGATCAGATGGTCCACATTATTTTGTTTAATATTTTATTTTCTGATTTTTGATTTAATTATTTTAAACTTCAAAAATTCATAAAAAAATTTATTTCAACTTCTAAAATTCTGAAAAAATTCCCAAAAATACTTTTGATTTTTCTCTTTTTTATTTTTTCACAATTTTATTTTGTGATTTGATATTTTTTATGATTTTTCACACTATTTGACTTGTTTTAATTATTTAAAAAATAATTTTCTTAATTTTTAAATTCTGAAAAAAATATGGAAGAATCCAATGACCTCTTGACAAATATTGATGACCTTATTTTTATTTTTATTTTTAATTTTACTATTTTTCACAATTTTTTGTTTATTTTTCTTATTTCTTTCAATTTTGAAAATAGTTTCTAACTTTAAAACATTCTAAAAAAATTTGTCAATGTTTGTTGACTCATGTTTGACCTCTGGTATTTTTTTAGGATTTTTATTTGGTGTTTTAACATAATTTGTGTATTTTGCCAATTATTTCCTTTTTGATAAATATTTAAATATTATTTTATTAAATATATTTCATTATTTTTGCTTGGTCCTGATTTGTGTATTATTTTTTAGACAAGTTCCTCAATCTCATTGGATCTTGGGTGTTGATAGGTTGAAAAACAAAATCCATCAAAATGGATGAATGATGTTGATGATATTTGAAACCTTAATTTCATCTGATACATCTCATCTCTCTTCATCTTATCCCTTTCTTGTTTTTACTTGTGCTACATATTTTTAGAGAATGATCTACATATCATTTCTCTAACATGTTAGTACATAGATTGTTATTGACCGGCCTCAAAATAGGTGTGACTTCTATATAAGTCCACTTACAATTGCTTAACATAGCGCTAAATTTGTCCCGATTCGAAAAATGATCAGTCATGGCCTAAACCTATGTTTGCAAGCCCATGTATGTTTAATTTTAAACCTTTAATCCAATAACTTTGAAGTTCATTGTTAGGAGGCTTTGATTCTATCAATCCTGTAATGAACTTCATGAATTTTGCTCTAAATGAATCATTTGAACATCGTTGATCATATGTGGTTGCCATGAGTACTTGAAATGAATGATATACTTGACAAAAAGCAAAATGAAACTTGTTGTTGAGAAGTTTTGATTTTATCAATCTTCTAATGAGTTTTCAAGTGCAAGCTTCAAGATGGTCATTCAACTAACATTTTAACTACTAATTCACTAACAATTGACTTTACTTTATGCTTTTACTTTAGGCCTTTATTTTTTGTGTCTTTACTTTTATGTATCATTTACTTTAGCATTTACATTTCATCCCATTTTCCTCTTGTTCATTTTAACATTTATCTTTATGTCATTTTATCTTTGCTCACTTGAGCTTTTTATTTTCTTTTGGAGACACTTAATAATAATCTTGAACATTAAAAACTTTAAGGTTACTTGGACTATTTGGTTACTATCCTTGGCATTATGGAGTTGTGGACCTCTCAGACTTAGGATTAGAAGCCTTGATACTTGGGACCTTGTGGATCTCTTGTTATTTTTTCTAAAGTTCTTGGAGTTTACTCCAAGATATTGGGTTGATTTTCTTTGTGTGCAGGTTATTCTTATTATATACTTTGTCTGTGATTGAGAATTCTTCAGTATACAGTCGTTACTCTGCCCAATTTTTGTGAAGACTTAATTCATCTGAAGCTTCGTATTTCTCAAAGGTTTAATATTTTTGCTTGCTTGGTTTAAATCCAAAAGATGTGAATTCTTCATTGACTTCATATGTCAAGTGTTGACTTCTTATTAGTTAGATCGTTCTTTTTCTTGGCTTTTACCTTATACTTTAGGATAGTCCCTTCATCTCCTCATATCTTCTTTAATTTCCAAATCTTCTCCCTCCTTTTCAAAACTCTTCTTGTTTTCTAACTTGAACCACTTTCATTATAAATTTGGACTTAGGTCCGTGCATTTTCAAAAAAAATCTTTTCTTAAATCAAACTTTAATCAATTTAACCATACTTTGACATCTTTCTGAAAGACTAAAAGTCATTAAACCTCATTCAAACCATTTTGCCACTTTGGCTTTTTACTTTAAAATTTTTTTTCTCAAAAGATTAGACTCTTGTCGATTCTTGTAGTGATGCGAGCTACTATACTTCTACGATATATAGTGAAGTGAGATATTTTCTACTTGGGTGTTGAGTGAGGCTTGGTTGATTTTAAAACCCGAGCTATATCCTCCACTTTGAGATGATGAAAATTCTCCTTTCTCATAATTATGGGTAGTAAATGTTCTTCCACTCGGATATGACAATGATGTCTCTTCTCATAAAATTAACCAACACATTTGTGTTTTAAAATTTTTAAGGTGTACCACGAGTACTCTGATCCCCTATTGCACGAAAGGTGGTACGTAGGCACTAAAGATTCGCAACCGCGGCGGATTCAAAATTGTAAAAAATATTTTTTTCTCATCTCCTCCATCTATTTTTGTATACATTTTTTATAGCCAAAATACACAGATTTTCAAAGAGGTTTCTTCGGAGTACCATAAATGTTTAGGATGTTAATATCTTTCCTTAGCATAATCAACTCTCGTACCTAGATTCTCTCCCCTCTCTTTTTTTAGTTTATTCGCTCCTTTTCCATTTTCTTTGAAAACAATAAAGTTTGATGACAATTTTTATTTGATCTGTGCGAGTTAAGTCAATCCAATGACTCAGTCTCAACATTTCTACAACTACACTGGTTAAGCTGAGTTTTAGATTTACTTTAATTTGATTTTAACACAAATAATTACTAAATTAAAATATATTAATAGAGAATTTAAATAAAATTATATTGATTTAAATTACTAAATTATATTAATTATTTCATATTATAACTAATAAATAAATGTTTATTTTAATATGTTTTAAACACATGTAAATATCAACGATTAAACATTAAGTATTAGTATAAAAAGAATTAAACATAGTGGTAGTATTTCAAAATTCAAATCAAAATCAAAAGTAAGAGAACATATAATGAAATAATTTCTACGACTTGAAAAATATTTGTGGCAGTATTTTTAAAGTTCAAATTAAAAATAGAATTGCAATAGTTGAAAAAATCTATATAAGTCAAAGAAGTTGAAAGGATGTTTTTGGCTTCCAAGTTTTGTTTTTACATTAAATGTTTTTGGGTTAAAATAAAATTATACTAAAATTACTACTAATAATAATAACACAATGAAATAGTCATAGACAACCTTAGTATATTTAACAACTCAAATGGATAAAGTTATCTAATTTTTAGAGAAGGATAACTACTCAATGAATCGGTAAATGCAAGAGGGTTATATCACATTAATACTTCTTGATTATTATGGCAAAATATTTATTTTATTCTCTTAACTATATCTTAAGGTGTAGATTGATTTTTTTAATTTTTTTTATCATTTTGATTTCTTAATTTTTAAAATATTTTATTTTAATTATTTTTATCTAATTAGTGACAGATTTCAAAAAAATTTCTATCATTAATTAGTCAAAAATGACTAAAATAAAACGTTTTAAAAGTTAAAAGACTAAAATTATATGAAAAAAAATTAAGAAATCAATATAAACCCAAATATATAATTAAGAGATCAAAACAGATATTTTATCATTATTAATTATATATCAAATTATAAAGTTCAAGTAGTAAATGATTCTTGGATTTCACAATAGTAAAAAAAAACCGATAGAAAAAAATGTTTTACATTTGAATTTTTTGTTTATGAACATGAATTACTGAAGTTTTATAAGTTGATTTTATAAGAATTGAATTAGATGTAATTTGATTTTAAAATTAGTATTGGAATTTATAGGTCAGCTACTATCCAATCATTCAGGTAATACTCAAAAGTTCAGTCTAAACCAGAGATGGTATTTTAAGAGCTTTAAATTGAACAAATTCTAAAATCTATTTATAAATGACGATAATCACCCTCTTACAAATTACTTTATCGTAATTAAATTATACTTAAAGTCTATTAGTTATATTACACAACATAAAACTGGAACAATTAAATTGATGAAATAAAGCATTCTCATGAGAACAATATAGAAAACGGTTACATGATTCAATGATGGCATGAAACACAAAGACATAAGGAAGGTGACTAATGAGCTTATTAATAGAGGTGGCAAAATAGGTTTGGTCCTTGGGCATGCTCGTTTTACCCACACTTTAATATGGGGTGGGTCGAGAATTTAGACCTTCATTCTCTAATGTGATCGTTTCGTTCCGCTTCGTTTTCTTCGCGGACTTTTGCGGGCATGATTATTAGCATAAAATTTTATATTTTTAGGTCTAAAAGGTTCAGTGCCCGCGAGTTTTCTCTGCTCCGCATTCACTTTTTTGCGAGGCGAGCCTAGGTTTTAGGCCATCATCCTCAACTATGTATGTCCTGCCCCGGCCCGTTTTTTTGAGAGTTTTTGCGGGACAGATCTAAACGGGACGGACATGCCCGTTTGCCACCTCTACTCATTAACATTGTGTTAGTGCCTGAAGAACTTTGGGTGAGAGGAGAAAGAGAGAAATAATGAAAATAAAATTTATTATTGAATGTATCTAAATCTAAAATATAAATGCATATATATACAAATAACTAACTTCCAATTCAAGTAATTAATTTGAGTTCGAGTTTAGATTACACAACTTGAATTATACTCTCTACAAACTCTCTTATAATCCAAGTTATTAAGCACTAGCTAATCGTAATCAATTTGAACTATTTTTAATTTCTTCCTCAAAGGTATGAATCTATCGATCTTTAATCTTTTGAAGAAAATTTCAGTCAACTGTGCTTCACTTGAGTAATGTCTCACTTCAAGTTCACCTTGATTTACCTTTTCTCTTAAGAATTGAAATTTAGCTTCGATGTGCTTACTCCTTTCATGCAGAACCGAATTCTTGGCGGGATTTATGGTTGACTTGTTGGTCTACAGCACTAGAAGTTTCTTCACTTCGACCTCCATCTCGTCCTCACTACTACAAAAAGTGCTTTTAACCTCGGACGTGAAATGCATTTTACCTCGACTAAAGAAGCGAGGTAACATATGGCGTAACGAAAAATAACCACTTAACACCTCAGTTTTTAAAATACTGAGGGATAAGTTTATTTGCGCATGGGTTCGAACCATATCATTTTCACTTTTATTATTTACAAAATTAACGCTTCATATATCTCGGTTTATCAATAAAACTGACGGATGAGTAAGATTATTTTTATTAAAATTAAAACTCGTTATATTATTTACACAATAATTTGTTTACAAACTACAATATTTACCTAAAATATTACATTATTTACACAAAATAATATAATAAAAATTAATTTGTCCATGAAGATCATATGTTGGATCTTCAAATCTTTGATATTCTAGACAAGATCAAATGCTGGGTGTCAGAATATTTTCTATTGGTTTTCCTTACATTTGTTCCTGATACGAAAAAAAAAGGGTTAGATAAAAAATGTTTAGATAAAAAAAAGGGTTAGATAAATAAATTATTTTCTACTAAAATAAATATTTAAGAACACAAATCCTAAACCCAAATAATTTTATGCTATTGCAATCTAGCATAGAGAACTCTTTGTGCCAAACACTCTTGAAAATCTTAATATGGGAGATAGTTTCAAGCGTTTCATGATGTTTCATTATCAATTTTTTATATTCATAATACTTTTATAATGAAAGTTATTTATATTTCACGTAAATCACTAATGATAGTGTCATGATTGTTGATAACTATAAAATGGACGACAAATATTTGATTAAGGATAGTGATAAATATTCTCGATTTTAAAGCTAAATTATCCCCTCGTGTTTTAGAAAAATCGAGGTGAAAAATCTTTTTTTTTTTTTGCATTACATTATTTACACGGAATATTAAAATACAATATTACAATAAATCCATATTCTTGGAGAACAACAAATCTTTGATGTAATGAGTTATCTACTCCAAACATTAAAAAATGTTATATAGATTTGGCCATAAGCGCAAAGTGAATGAGATCATCATCATCATCTTGATCTCATTATCATCGAATACTTTACAATCTTGGATCTCTAAGGAAAACCTCTTTGACTGGTTGTTAGTTTATTGTTGTCTCCAATTTCGACTTCGACCGGTTGTTGTTTAGGACCTACAAAATTCTAAAAATTATGATTTTCCTGCTAGAAATCAATTTCAGCATCTGGGAAATCAATTTTAGTTGCACTAGAATCAGTCCCAGGAGCCTCATTATGCAAAAATCACGACGGAAATTAATTTCCCTCATCCTGGAAATTGATTTCCATACATATCATGCCCAGTTTTATTCTGTCAAACAACCTTACCTCATCACAAACACATCTCAACTTATAACAATCTTATTTCTTTTTATATCAAACAATTTGTAACCTCTGGTATGATGATAACCAAGAAGCAACATCATCTCACCTTTGTCATCCAACTTCTTTCGAAGCTGACCCGGAATATATCAAAATGCTACCAAACCAAAAAACTTTAAAATAACTTAAACTTAGTTTAAGTCAGACCATACCTCTTTTAGATTCACCTTATCCAACTTCTTTGTAGAGCACCTATTCAACAAATAGGCGGTTGTAGAAACGAATTCTTCCTATAGTTCCTTCAGCAAGCCTTTTCCCTTCAACATGCTACAAACCATGTTCATTATTGAATGATTTTTTCTCTCAGCAACACCATTTAGCTGAGGCGTATAGGTGGGAACAACCTCACACACTATACCCTCCTAATCATAATAATTTCAAAACTCATTCGAGGTATACTCACCTACATCATTTGTTTTAAGAATTTTAATTTTTGACCACTTTGCCGCTCATCCGTGGACTTCAACTTATTAAACACATCAAACACCTCATCCTTTATCTTGATTAGGTATATCCATAATTTCCTACTAAAATCATTGATAAATGTGAAAAGTGCCTATTGCCACCATACGAGTCGACTTGCATTGGACCACTCACGTCGAAGTACACCACCTCAAGGTGTTGTTTGGTCCTATGTCCTGCATCGTTGCTGCAACTACTCTTGTGTTGCTTCCCTTAAACACACTTTTCACATATATCAGTTGGAACATTGATTTTCGGCAACCCGATTACCATACCATTCCTTTGTAACGCGTCGAAGTCTCGAAAATTGAGATGTCCATGACGGTAGTGCTACAACCAGTCTTCATGACTTACCATTATAGCAAGACATATGTACTCCATCACTTTCAATGATATCTTGAAAGTTTGATTGCCTTCCATGGGTGCTTTAAGGACTAAAACCATGTTTCTGTTCAAAACACGCAATATTTCTCCTCTATGATCATGACCAAACAAGTTTTATCATTTTTCACCTTCTGTCGAGTAACCTTAGCCTCATCGCTTTGATTTTCCCTTGATTTCACATTATAATCCCTTGCAAAATGACCAAGTCTATGGATATTGTAACACTTCACATTACTCTTGTCAAATTTCTTGGTGTAGTTGCTTTGACCACTACCTTTAGAGTTGCTCTCTGTTGTACCCAAAACATTTCCCTCCCATTTTACTCAATATATTCTCATTAAGACCCTCAACTTGCTCAAGGATGCTCAAGAGTTGACCAGACAAACTCTCTCCTAAAGCAATGGACCTCCAACTACGGTTTCCATTTTCATCAAGAAGGGTGAGCTCCAAAGGCCTCATATGCTCTCCATAGTCATAATATGTCCTCAAGACCCTCCATGTCAAATTTCAAGCTTTGCACAAGAAGTTTTCTCAGTCAATTGCTCAGATGCTGGAGAATCGTATGTATTAGGTCAAAAGTCAATTGTGGCCTACATACAGTCAAACTTCAAGATTTTTGGTCAAAATCAACATTTTTAAGTGATATTCATCATTTTATCAAGGGTTGATCATGATTCCTCAGGGAATGCTCCTAATTCATCAAAACTCAAAAGTTGCTAAATTAGCGTTTCTTAGGAAAAGTCAACCAAATTTTGACCAAGCATAACTTTCTCATACTTTATCATAAATTTATCATCCAAGGCTCATTTTGAATGGAATCCAATTTCCTACAACTTATCTTCATCCCTCAAGTTCAAAAAATGCACTCATAAAAAGATATAGATTTCTACATTATAGGTCCTTTTGAAAAGTCAACAAAAACACTTTTTGGGTCAAAGCTTCTTACATGAACATTGAGGACCCAATTGAAATTAGACCAAAAGGTTTATTTAGGGGACATTCTAAGCTTTATAAAAAGTCCAAGAACACCTCTCTATGGTTAAAATTGGAAGAGTTATGCATTGTCAAAGTTGACCATTTTTAGAAAATTGCCAAAAGTCAAATGTGCTCAAAAATGCATTTTTTACCAAAAGGGCCTAGCATTTGAGGACCGTATCTTATTAAGGACATGGTCCACGACCTAAGTCATCAACCACATCTTATTTTCTCCATTTATTTATTTTATTATGATTTTTATTTATTAAAAATCATATTAAATCAAATAAATAACAAAAAATACCAAAAATTGTTGTGAAGATCTGACTTTGATGGAAATCAAATCTAATTATATT
The DNA here is from genome assembly GCA_948472305.1 of Vicia faba. Classification (NCBI taxonomy): domain Eukaryota; kingdom Viridiplantae; phylum Streptophyta; class Magnoliopsida; order Fabales; family Fabaceae; genus Vicia; species Vicia faba. The sequence goes on from OX451738.1 coordinate 1,244,468,159, forward strand.
GGCCAAATTAGATCAAAAAGAATCAAGGTAATTTGAGGCAAAAATAGCATGATTTGCATGGTTATGGAAAGATATCATATGGAAAGAAAATCTCATTCAATCTCCATAATTCCAAAGGATTCGGGTCGTTTTTGCTACCCTAATCCTTCATACTACATATAATGAACAAAAATAAGGCAAGAGAACAAGGTTTTGGCCGCACGAAATTGACACAAGAGCTTCAAATTTTTTCACAAAAAGTGGCAATTGGTTTGACCTTTGCAGAGGGATTCAAGAAGTTTTGACACTTGCAATCAATTCCTAGGCACATTTGGAAGCTAACTGGATCATTTGCACGCATCAAGAAGTCCAGAACAAGCATCTATAGCATCACGGTTTGCTTATTGTTCTTGAATTCAATTTTGCCAATATATGCATTATAAACGAATTTTGAGTATGCATTCATGTTTATATGATCATTTAGAGCATGTTTGAATGATTAATTGTTTGTTTTGATGCGTGTTTGACCACTTGCCATTGTTAGGGTTTGAGAAGCCATTATGGGGCTTCTCTGTACAGCTAAAATTAGGCCAAGAAATTGATGCCATGATGCTCGTGAGATCAAGACGAGTGGATTAGTGTCCTTAGAATTAATTTATCATGCGTGGTATGAATTTTTGAAGTTTGCAGGTGTATAGCTATGGAGTTTTGTCCGTAGGTATAAACCTGATACCTAAGACGACAGACGGGGAAGAAGACGGTGACTCGTCACCATTCTATTGGTCTGTTTGAACGTTCACGCATTTTTTTTGTTTTCTTTAGCCTAGCCACTTGTTTGATATATTATGATTATGTTTTATTATTATATCAAATAACCAATGCGGCGCAGATGGCAGGGGTAGTAGCATGTGAAGCCAAGCACCTGGGTTCGATCCCAGGTCCAAACGTTTTCCTATTTTATGACAATTTAAGTGCAGATCCAGCGTGCCTCATGATTTGGCGCCTACCGTGTACCCCCAGATCTCAACCCTGAGATCCATCATCAGGCCAAATCTCACAACCAACGTTCAATTCAAAGAGAGACCATGGTGCACCTTCCAAGCATGCCAACACAGGATCTGGCACAGAAACTGGACTCAGCCATAATGGGCCTTGGAAATTCAGAAACACACCCCCTAGGTGCTTAAGCAGGCCCAATTTCTCACCCTTTTATTTTAATTCCTTTTTCTTATTATTTATTAATTATGTTTTTTTAATAACACCAAAAATAAATCATTGTTTTTATTTATTTAATCAAAAAATCATAAAAAAACATAAAAAAATCATTTTTTTCATAAAAATTTTATTAATTAATTAATTAGATTAAATTTGGGTAATTTAATGTTTTTTACTATAATCTAAAATAATTAGAATTAGGGTTAATTTTATACTTAACCTAATTTTTCCTTAAAAATAACATAAAATTTTTCTTAAATTAGATTTTTAGGTCACCGAATTATTTCTCGCATTTAATTTGCCGCGCGCTTTGGATCTTCCTTTTTTTACTATTATTTGTAAATGCTTCGAGTTTGTAATAGATTTAAATAGGGTTTTAATTCCGTATTTTATTTTCAGTCAAAATAATTATGTATCTGCCCAAAGTCATATAATAGCTAGGACTCTAATTTCTCGCTTATAAATTTCTGCCACTATGAACTGTTTAGATGTATAGACAATAGGCTTGCATGTGAAAGATAAATGATTAATACAGTAGAAAACCCTAAATGTGCAAAGATAATTAACTGGAAAAAAATACACTTGCACATGCTCACTCCTAGGGTTTATCCCACTTGGTTGCCTCGGAAATATTGGTCATGTCCCTCGAACGTAGGGATACCTTAGCAATGACCCGCGATTCAAAATCGTCATAAAGATCATAGTCCCTACTTGTCCCTCGAGTTGCCTACGAATTGATCTTATGATGATAGTCCCTTCGAAATGCTAATGTATTTTTACTTGTTGCCTTCAAAGACCATTTCGTCCCTTCGAACGTCCCTTTTAAACTCCAACGACGGTGCTACCTATTCCTTAATAATAGGATAGTGCTGTCTAAAGGAAAATGAACAAATCTTTTTTCGAGTAGGTAGATTAGTTCTTAGGTACTTGCTCAAGCAAAGCTTTTCACACAAACACTATTCAAAACAATTTTCAAAACAACTTCGTCACACTCTTGAGGACTGATACAAGAGTTATCACGAAGTAAAAAAATTTCAAAACAAGCACACACAAGCAATTTTAAAAATGAGCAAAGTACCTAAGAGCCCGTGGAAAACCACAGATAGAAAGGGTGCCAACACATTCCCTTTCTATAATCTACCCCTCGTACTCAGAAACATTCTCAAAAAATGTTTTTTCTGTTCTTTTTCCTTTTCCTTTGTTGGATAAAATAAAAGACGGTGGCGACTCTTGCTTACCACAACATTTGCAAATAAAAAACGCAAACCAGTATAACAGTTGGTTCTGCCACCGTATCACATAACTGGCGACTCTGCTGGGGAGATTATTAATAAGTGGGGTACACCTTAAGGATCTAGGTCATTTTTAAAATTGCTTTCTTATTTGTTTTGCCAGCTTTATCTTTAAGGGTTTTGCTTGGGTATTATTGAAGATCCTACACCCGGATCTGGTGACACTCTTTAGGTAAACAACAATAGATCATGGAGACTGTACGGCATAGACAGATATGGTTTAAGCGATGGCTGTGTTGGTGTACCACTTTGGTTGGTAACGGTATCCTTCGTGTGGAAACGAGGAGAATACGGGGCCGCGCGTGGTTTCGCAAAGCACTAACGGACCTTAAAACCTTAGTTGAACAAACTTAGCCATTAGAAAGTAGTGAGATAGCCAGCCTCGGTATAAAGCTGAGAATTGGTTGATACTCGATGCTACACTCATTGAGGTCAGACTTTCGGGATATTTCGGCCATAAGAAAAGATTGCTTGAGCTGAAACAATGCCCGATAAAGGATGATCAGTGATATTGAGAATCTTTAGAACCCAATTACTTTTCTAAGACGGGTTTAAAACCAACTAAACTTCAAGAGGGTACTTACCTTTAACCTCATGCAAGCCTTTGAAACTAAGGTTTATTGTGTGCTTTGCTTGTGTGTGATTTACTCTGTTTGAACATAACATCATGCATCATAACATATCATCCATTCTTATTACACTAACCATTTCAAGGACCGAAGGAATTTATCTTTGTTCTGTTTTGCAGATTATGGCTTCCGCTCGTCGAAACACTATCTGAATCAACTTTGTGAGAATACCTCCCCAACTCAAGGAACTAGTATCAAGGGTTCCTGAAACTTCTGCATTCACTAAGAGACATGGTCGACTTCTCAACCTGGTTACTTCAAACTTTGATGAAAAGATGATGAGTGTACACTTTCAGTTCTTTGATCCTAAGCACCACTGCTTCACCTTCCCAGATTATCAGTTGGTGCCTACCATAGAGGAATTCTCTCAGCTGTTGGATATACCCATTCTTGAACAGTTGCCTTTCACAGGTTTAGAAGAGGTTCCTAAGTCAGAAGTCATTGCCTCGACCTTGCATCTAAAACGGGCCGACGCGGTATCCAATTGGGAAACAAGAAGCGGAGTCAAGGGTTTTCTATCCAAGTTCCTAATAGACAAAGCCCAGCTGTTTTGGGATGATATGGACTTTCAGGCTTTTGAAGAGATCTTGGCCCTTCTAATCTATGGGTTAATACTGCTCTCTAATCCAGACTTACTCATAGATGTGAATGCTATCAAGATCTTCCTCTCTCGTAACCCCATGCCTACCTTGCTCGGAGATATTTTACACGCTCTCCATACTCGTACCATGAAGAGAAGAGGGGTTATTATGTGCTTCATGTCATTGCTGTCGAGGTGGTTTATTTCTCACCTCCCTAAGTCCGTACTAAAGAATGAAGAAGGTTTGGGTTGGTCGCAAAGGGTAATGTCACTGCTCATACAGATATTCTATGGTATTCATGAGCTATGGGAGATACTGCTATTATTGTTGTGGGGAGTACCCTAATGTCCCATTACTTGGCATCAGAGGAGGCATAACCTACAATCCTTGTTTAGCTCTGCGACAATTTGGTTATGCTCGAAGGGATGGCCCCCATGAGTTACTTATCTAGGGCATTATATTTAACTATGAGGATGATGTTCAAGGGTATCTATTGTACCCCAAAATTTTCCCTCCCATTTTACTCAACAAATGTCAATGGAGGTCCCCAAGTTGCTATAGGAAGTCCAAGAGTTGACCAGACAAACTCTCTCCTAAGGCAGTATACCTCAAATTAGGGTTTCCACTTTCATCAAGATGTGTGAACCACAAAGAGCTCAAATGCTTTCCAAGGTTTTAATATGTTCTCAAGACCCTGCATGTCAAGTTTCATGCCTTGGACAAGAAGTTTGCTCAGTCAACTGCTCAGATGCTTGAGAATCGACTATATTAGGTCAAAAGTCAACTGTGACCCACATACAGTCAAAATTCAAGATTTTTTGTCAACATCAACATTTTGAAGTGAGTTCCATCATTTGATCAAGGGTTTATCATGATTCCTCAAGGAATGCTCCAAATTCATCAAAACCCAAAAGTTGCTAAATTAGGGTTTCTTAGTAAAAGTCAACCCAACTTTGACCAAGCATTACATCTTCATAATTTATTAGAAATTTTACATCCAAGGCTCATTTTGAAAAGGATGCAATATCCTACAATTCATCTTCAGCGCTCAAGTTCAAAATATGCACTCATAAAAAGATATGAATTTTGACATTATAGGTCCTTTTGAAAAGTCAACAAAAACACCTTTTGGGTCAAAGCTTCATACATGAACATGTAAGATTCAATTGATATGAAACCAAAAGGTTTGTTTAGAGGGAATCCTAAGCTTTCTAAAAAGTCCAAGAACACCCTCCTAGGGTCAAAATTGAGAGAGTTATGCATTGTCAAAGTTGGCAATTTTTGGAAAATTGTCAAAAGTCAACATTAATCAAATTTGCATTTTTTTTCCAAAGGGGCCCATATTTTCTTGTTTGAAACATGTTTATAATAGGATCCACGACCCCTGAGCTTTTCCACCTATTATTTTATTATTTTTATCATTTATTTTGATTTTTTATTCATTTAAACCAAAATAAATCAAATTAAATGGTAAAATAATAAAAGCAAATCAAATCTTGGGATTTCTGTGCACATTATGAGTCCATATACAACTAGCATGGCATGTAATTCGAACAAGGATGATTTAGATTGAAAAAGTCATGATTGGAGCTATTTTGGAAGAAAAGTCAACTAAACTTTGACCAAGCATAACTTTCTCATACTTCATGAGAAATGACCCATCCAAAGCTCATTTTTAAGAGTATGAAATGATATATAATCCATATTCAGCTCCCAAGTTCAAAATATGCACTCACAATAAGTTATGAATTTGGACATTATAGGTAATTTTGAAAAGTCAACAAAAACACCTTTTTTGTCAAAGATTCATACATGAACATGGAAGACCCAATTGAGATGATACCAAAAGTTTTACTTAGAGGACATCTTGAGCTTTCTAAAAAGTCCCAGAACACCTTCAAAGAGTCAAAATTGAGAAAGTTATGCATTGGTGAAGTTGACATTTTTTGCAAAATTGCCAAAAGTCAAAAGTGCCTCAAATTACAATTTTTGCTAAATAGGCCTAATCTTTTGCACTTGTTTTGAGTTGGTAGCATGGTCCACGAGCCCTAGCTCTTCCAATTTGTATTTATCTTATTTTTGTTATTTATTTTGATTTTTATTGCAATTAAATCAATTTAAATCAAAACAAATCATGAAAAAATCCAAATCATTCAAACTTCAAAATCTTGTGCATATTTCAGGTCCTATATCCAGCTAGCAAGTGAATCAATTCGTGCAAGGCATAGGTGGGCACAAAAAGATTGATTCTGGCCTATTTTGGAAAGATTTTCAAGTGAATCAAATCAATATCAAAAGCCATAATGGATAAAGATTGAGAGCATAATTTCAACCCTAATTCAATCCTTGGTATATAGTGAACAATTACAGATCAAAACAATAAGGTTTGGAGGCGCATAGAGGAAGAAAAAAACATGAAAAAATCACCAAAAAGTGCTGACTTGATTTCATACTTCCAGGCGTTTACAGGACTCGCTAGCCATCTCATTCGCTTCCTGGGATTGCAAGGAAGTTGTACCAATCGAAAGCAAGCGCGCTAGTGCCCAGAATTCATCCCCACGACTCCCACGGTTTGCCCTTATTTCCAAAACTGAATCTTATTGTTCTTGCATATTCATCATGTTTCAATAGTATATTCTGGACCCCTAACACATTTACAAGTTATTTATATCATTTAATTGCATTTTTGGAAGCTATATCAGAATCCACCATTGTTAGGGTTCTTGGTTTTGTTTTATGGTCTTTTCACACAGGTAAAATTGGCCCTTAAGAAGGGCACCATCATGCTCAGCAGGCCAAGACGATTCGATTCATGGCATTAAATCTTGTTTATCATGCCTGTATTTGATTTTGAAACAAGAAAGGGTTGTAGTGACAGACGTTTTTCCGTAGGTAAAAGTCTCTGACTTTTACCAATAGAGAGGGGAAGAAGATCACTTGCGTGGCACCGTCCCATTCGCCTATTTAAAATTTCGCGCGTAGGGAGCTAACAAAGTTGTGTTGTTTTTATAATATTTATTTGTTTCTTTACATACAACAAAAGCGCGTGGTTCAGTTGGTAGTGGAGCAGTTGGAAAAGGTTATAGGACCTAGGTTCGAATCCCAGGTCCCCCCATGTTTCATATTATTTTGATTTACATGATCACGCGCATGCACAGGTATGAAGTCCACCTTGTGACCTCAAGGTTTCTCCATTGGATCTCCAGATGGCCAGATCTAAAGGCCATCATATGAAGGACCATCATACGCCTTGGTCAACATGCAGCAGGGAATCTGGGAGGTCAACGTGGATCAGCTGGTTTGGGCCCAGAAAATTGCTAATGGAACTCCCCAAATGCTAACAAACAGGCCCATTTTCTTTTTCTTTTTCTTTTATAATTTCTTCTATTTAATTTATTTAATTATTTCTACTAACATAAAAATTAATTCTTTTTATCAAAAAATCATAAAAATAATTCACCCCAAATTAGATTTAGGTTTTATTTTTTTTACAAAATTAATTTAATTAGTTTATTTAAATTATTAGGTGACTTTAATTCCTCTTGTAAATAAATTAAAATTAACTAGAACAATTAGGGTTTTTGTTTCTAATTTGATTCTTATTTTATTTTCTTAAACAAATCACAAAAATGCAAAAATAGGCCATGTAAATTATTTTCTTTATATTAATTTAATTACTAATTAGATTTGTATTTAATTTAAAAACCTTATTTTCTTAAAATAATCAAAAAACAACAAAAATAAGTTTTTTTCTTTTAATTAGGTTAGACGGGGTCAAAACCCTAACTTCTCTCGTTCTTAACTCATCGCGCGCACTTTATTTATTTTTACCATATTGATGTAATTGCTCATGGGATGTAATAGATTAATTAAGACTTTTTTGTGTTCATTTATCATTTCTTTTTACGGGTTGTTTTGGCTATGTAAATTAATACCCGAAGCCTTGTAATAGCGTAGCTTTACCTTCCGCATTTTTTATTTCCGCAAATATTAACTGTTAGATGTATGATATTAGGGTTGCATGACAAGAATGTATGATTAACTTTAAAACGGTTAGCAAGCCCTAAATGTGCAAAGATAATAATTTGAAATTGAATCACTCGCACATGCGCACTCCTAGGGTACACTCCCACTTCGGTTGCCTTCGGTAAACAGTCATTAAGTATAGGGTATTTTAGTGGTCGCTCTCTTGTCTAAACAAAGATCAAAGTCCCGTTCGGAAAAGTTTCCTCGGATTGGTTGCCTCGGATATTGTTGCCTCGAATATTGATCTCAAGACATTAGGGTTATTACTAAGACGTCCTGACATTGCTTTAGTGATAGTACGTCCCTTTCGAATTGACCCTTAAAACTCCAACGACGGTGCTACCTACTCACTAATAGTGGGATAGCACTATCTAAAGGAAACAAGAACAAAAACATTCTCTTTTTCGAGTAGGTAGATTAGTTCTTAAGTACTCGCTCAAACAAACAAACTTTTCACACCAAACACTTTTTTCAGACAAAGTTTTTTAAAAATGACTTCGTAACACTCTTGAAGCCAGAAGCAAGGGTTAAATCGAAGTAAAACAAAAAAAATTTCAAATCAAACACACACAAGCAATTTTGAAAATGATGAGCAAGTACCTAAGAGCCCGTGGAAAACCACGAATAGAAAGGGTGCTAATACCTTACCTTTCTATAATCTACCCCCCATACTCAAAATCTTGAAAAAAGGAATTTTTCTGTGCTTTTTCCTTTCCAGTTGGATAAAATAAAAGTTGGTGGCGACTCTTGCTTACCGCGACATTTTGCAAACACAAACGCAAAACACAAACCAGCATTTCAAAATAGTCCAGTTCTAGCCACCGTATCACATAGGGTTTCCACTTTCATCAAGATATGTGAACCACAAAGGGTTAAAATGCTTTCCAAGGTTTTAATATGTTCTCAAGACCCTACTTGTCAAGTTTCATGCCTTGCACAAGAAGTTTGCTCAGTCAACTGCTCAGATGCTTGAGAATCGACTGTATTAGGTCAAAAGTCAATTGTAACCCACATACAGTCAAAATTCAAGATTTTTGGTCAACATCAACATTTTCAAGTGACTTACATCATTTGATCAAGGGTCGATCATTATTCCTCAAGGAATGCTCCAAATTCATCAAAACCCAAAAGTTGCTAAATTAGGGTTTCTTAGTAAAAGTCAACCCAACTTTGAACAAGCATAACTTCTTCATACTTTATCAGAAATTTTACATCCAAGGCTCATTTTGAATAGGATGCAATTCCCTACAATTCATCTTCAGCGCTCAAGTTCAAAATATGCACTCATAAAAAGATATGAATTTTGACATTTTAGGTCCTTTTGAAAAGTCAACAAAAACACATTTTGGGTCAAAGCTTCATACATGAAAATGGGAGATCCAATTGAGATGAAACCAGAAGGTTTGTTTAGAGGACATCCTAAGCTTTCTAAAAAGTCCAAGAACACCCTCCTAGGGTCAAAATTGAGAGAGTTGTGCATTGTCAAAGTTGGCAATTTTGGAAAATTGTCAAAAGTCAACATTGATCAAATTTGCATTTTTTCCAAAGGGGCCCATATTTTCTTGTTTGAAACATGTTTCTAATAGGACCCACGACACCTGAGATTTTCCACCTATTATTTTATTATTTTTATCATTTATTTTGATTTTTTATTCATTTAAACCAAAATAAATTAAATTAAATGGTAAAATAATAAAAGCAAATCAAATCTTGGGATTTTTGTGCATATTATGAGTCCATATACAGCTATCATGGCATGTAATTCGTGCAAGGATGATTTAGATTGAAAAAGTCATGATTGGAGCTATTTTGGAAAGAAATCATACAAGGCCAAAATCAAATCAAATATTCATAATTCCTTAAGATACCATGAGATTTCTTCCATTATTTTTGACATAAATTCCTCCTCTATATAAACACAACACCCTCATACACTAGGGAGCACAAAATTGGCTGCCCAAGAACGCTCTATAAAAACCTCAAATTCTGTCAAAACTAGTGCAAAGTCAAAACCGAAGATCCAGCCACTTTCAGACCAAGCCATCAATTACAAATCATTCCCGAGGTATCTAAGGATTCAGTACATCATCATTCCATGTGTCCATCATACGCTCACAAATCCTACCCTTTGGATCATCCCTTGGTCCAGATCCAACGTCTAACCACAGCAGCCCATGGTGCACTCTCTGAAGCTAATCCACATGGGATCACACGCAAGGAACCTGGGCCAACCAATTTGGGCCTAACAATTTGGCAATGCACCCCTCAGTCTGCATTCTACCACACAGGCCCAATCTTTTCTTTTTTATTTTATTTCAATTCTTTTTATTGTTTTAATTTATTTATTTTATTTATTTTCCAAAAATCATTTTTAATCAAAACATAAAAATCAGAAAATCACAAACAATATTAGGTTTAGTCATTTTTTCATAAAATATTTAATTGCATTAATTAGTTTAATTGGGTTAACTTAAATCTTTTTTTCATAATTAAAATCAAATAGAAATTAGGTTTAATTCTTAATTTTAATTCCTTCTCAAAATAAAAACACAAAAATAGGTTAATTGGTTTTTTCATTAATTTAATGATTTTTCATAATTAAAACTTAATTAGTGATTAGGATATTTTGCAATTTATTCTTTATTTCCTTAAATAAAAATGACAAAAAAATGATTTTTTTTTTCTTTAATTAAATTCAATTTGGTTGTCAAGGGTCAAAAACCTAATTTCTCGCATTTACGTTTGTCGTATGTACTTTTCATTATATTTTTGTAATTGCTCTGAGGTTGTAATAGTCTTTTAAACTAGGGTTTTATTTACTATTTAATTTCCCCCCAAGTTTTGGTTATGTAATCCCCATTCCCTGAAGCCTTGTAATAATTAGATTTACTTTTCCGCTTTTAATTTCCACAACTATCAAACTGCTAGATGTATGCCTAGGATTGTATGCGAAAGACAATTTGCATGAAAAATTAAAACAGTTAGAAAACCCTAATGTGCAAAGATAACATTAACTGAAAAAGCACACTTGCACATGCTCACTCTTAGGGTATACTCTCACTCTGGTTGCCTTTGGTAAACGGTCATGAAGCATAGGATGTTTTAGTGGCTATCCTCTATGTCCCAAAAGATAATAAATGACCCTTTCGACTGTTGCCTCGAAAAAGATCTTTAGGACTCTAGGATGGTTACTAAGGTGTCCTAACATTGCTTTTGTGACCGTACGTCCCTTTCGAATGTCCCTTACAACTCCAACGATGGTGCTACCTACTCCTTAATAGTAGGATAACGTTGTCTAAAGGAAATAAAGCGAACGATCTTTTTTCGAGTAGGTAGAATCTTAAGTACTTGCTCAATAAAACCTTTTCACACAAACACCTTTCAAAACAAATTTTCAAAACAAACTTCGTCACATCCTTGAGGACTGATACAAGGGTTATCACGAAGTAAAACATTTTCAAGACAAACACACACAAGAAATTTGAAAAATGAGCAAGTACTTAAGAGACCGTAGATAACTACGGATAGAAAGGGTGCTAAAACCTTCCCTTTCTATAATCTACCCCCATACTCATAATATATCGAAAAAAGGTTTTTTCTGTTCTTTTTCCTTTCCATGATTGGATGAAATAAAAGTCGATGGCGACTCTTGCTTACCGCGACATTTTGCGAATACAAAATGCAAACCAGTATTAAACAGTCGGTTCTGCCTCCGTATCACAGTATCTCCAGAGGTTCATACGATCTTGGAGCATGGTAAACAGATCTGGCGCCAAGGCTTTGGGGCCAAAGGCTTTCATTCCTATGGAACCTTATCTCCAATGGGTATGAGCTCGCACCCAGAAACTTATGATGCCCTACATGGCCATTTTACCAGTGATTATGGAACCACTACTGAAGGGGGTATTCCTTACACGATTCTCTATCCTGATATGCCCACTGATCTTGGGGAACTACAGAGGTCTTGGATTCAGTTGAAGAAAGAGCGGGATACTTACAGGGATCAGTTCTATGCCCAGGAAAGGAGGGTTTTAGAGCTCACAAAGCAGCTTCATGAGGAAAGAAGCCTTAATTTCTATCTCGGCACGAAGAGGAAGCATCCATGGGAAATTTGATTTTTCTAGTTTTTTAGAATTATTTTAATTGTAACGCAAAAAAGGCAATTGAACGTTGAATTCTACTAATAAAATCTTTGTTTCATTTTGGTTCACAAATTTAAATTTCCCAAAGTCTTCGAAATCATTACATACGCATGCCATCCATAAACACTGCATATACAGGTACCATTACAGGCTTCTCATCTTCTTCGCTGTTTATTTTAGCAGAAATGTCTTCTGAACAAAGCATCAAAGATCTTCAGGCACAAAATGCCCAATTCCAACAGATGTTCATAAATCTGGAAAAAGGGAGGGAGGATCTGAAGGCCCTCATCCTGAAGGAGAAAAAGAAAAAGGAGAAGGTCGCTGGTATTCTGAATATGGGCAGAAGGTTCAGGGGGGCGTTAAAACAGCAAGTCGACCTGACCTCTTCATCCAAAGAAAGGGAAAATCAAGAAGAAGAGACAAGGGAAAAGGACCCAAGTCCTTAGGTTTCTGACAATGATACTTGTTGTACCCCAAAATTTTCCCTCCCATATTTCTCAAGACATGCCAAGAATCATCCCCAAGTTGTTTAAGATGGCTCAAGAGTTGGACAGTCAAATCACCTCCTAAGGCAGTCAAGTCAAAATTAGGGTTTTGTGTTGCATCAAGTTCTTTACATACAAATGACCTCAAGTGCTCCCCAATGTCCTAATATGTTCTTAAATTCATCCATGTCAAATTTCAAGTCTTGCAGAGGAAGTTTGGTCAGTCAATTGCTCAAGAGGTCCAAAAATCGACTATGCTAGAGCAAAAGTCAACTGTGACCCAAATACATTCAAACCTCAAGATTTTTTGTCAAAATTCTCATTTTGAAGGATAGTTCATCATTTTATCAAGGGTTGATCATGATTCATCAAGGATTTCACAAGATTCATCAAGATTCAAAAGTTGTTAAATTAGGGTTTTGCAGGAAAAGTCAACTCAACTTTGACCAAGCATAACTTTCTCATACTTTATGAGAAATGACCCATCCAAAGCTCATTTTGAAGAGGATGCAATTTCCTACAATCCATCTTCACACCCCAAGATCAATAAATTCTCTCACAAAAAGTTACAAATTTGGACATTATAAGTCATTTTTGAAAGTCAACAAAAACACCTTTTTTTCCAAAGCTTATAACTTAAGCATGGAATATAAAAATGAGATGAGAACAAAAAGGTTGGTTATAGTACATCTCAAGGTTTCTAAAAAAGTCTAATAACACCTCCAAAAGTTCAAAATTGAAGAAGTTATGCATTGTTGAAGTTGGGCATTTTTCCAAAATTGCCAAAAAACTCCAATTTTTGACAAAAGGGCCCACGTTTTTCCACTTGATTTGGTCTTATCACACCACACACGTGTCTCATCTTTAATTTCATGACCAATCATTTATTTTTCTATTTTATTTAATTTTTATTGATTTAATTCATTTTAAATCAATATTAATTCAAATAAAATCTAAAAATGGATGGAATGATATCTTTTTGATCATTGCAGCTTTCAATTATCATGATTCATCAAATCAAATTCGTATCAAGCCTTTTCATGCATAAAAAATCAGATTTGGTACAAATATGGAAACTTGATAATGGAAGATCAAATCACATCTCAATTCTTCAATTCTCATGGATTAAGGCCCAAGTGATTAACCTAATTCATTCCCTTATGTACACACAAGCCATAGAGATCAAGGACACGCCCTAAGCATTGCAGAAACGGCCAGAAGAAGTTTGAGAAAAAGCTTGAAAACTTGGAATCTGAAATCCACCTTAGAGCTTGATTCAAAGCAAAAGCTTGACACTAGTCCCTTGTTGGCAATCCCCTGAAGCGAAAGCAACCGGAACCAAGCCTTCTCATCGCCTGAAACTCACTGTAAGGGTCCACGAACCAAGCTCTGAACACAAAATCCAAACCTCTGATTCTTGCATCCTTTCATTGAAATCTTTGCATATTTGTGTTTGTCGTTTGATTTAGAACATTTTTGCAATATTTAATTTTATTCTCATGGCCTCTAACGTGATACCCGAACCTAGGGTTTCCAAGCTTTGTTTTTAGGCATTTTTGGTACAGGTACAATCAAGGCAAACCATGGCCATATTCGTGCTCAGGGAAGAGAGACGATCACATTGATACCCTTAGCTTGCGTTTACATGGCCTATGAAGGATTTTTGAAACATCCCACGAACTTTCCTGCGGATAAAAATCCGCAGGTAAATAACCAGGGATATTTGGAGAAGATGATAACATGGCTTATTTCCATTGGCCAGTTCAAATGTGTTTAGCGCGTTTTTTTTATTCCAACATAGTTAATTGTTTTCACATATTATATTTACTACTTATCCCATTAACAATAAAGCAGCATGGTTGAGTTGGCAAGGGAGGCGTGTCAATGAGCATTGGGACTTGGGTTCGAATCCCAGGTCCCCCAAAACTTTGTTACAATTTTGTTTCAGGTTATTCCATGTAGCATCCAAGGCGTGGACCATCATGTTCTGCAAGATCTCAAACGCCAAGTGTCCCATAAATCAAATCCAATGGCTTAGGTTGGACATCCACCATACTCCTAGTCAACAAGCGCATGCTGGAATGGGATAGTCAACAAAGGACAACGTGTTGGGCCTGAAAAATTGCCAGATTTACCATCAAATTAAGCCCACACCCCCTGAGTATTTCTTTTACTTTTTATTTCTTTTTCTTTATTTATTTATTTATTTTGTTAACTATTATTATTATTATTAAACACTAACCAATTAAATTTTTTTAATAAAATCAAAAAAATACAAAAATATTATTATTATTAATTTCACTATTTTATTTTGTAAATAAATAATTTAATCAATTTAGTTCTTTTTAATTAGGTATAATTTTAACATATTTTGCAATAAATTAAAATCAATTTAGAATTAGGTTTTTTTTTAATAAATTTTAACCATTCTTATTTTATTTCCTTAAATATAAAAAACCCAAAAAAAATTTCATTTAATTAGTTGATTCAATTATTAACTTAATTTAATTTCCATTTAATTCAAAAATCAATAACAAAAATATGCTTTCTTTAATCAAAAAGGGTCAAAACCCTAAAAATGCGCCGATTTAATTTTCTTGCACGCGATTCATTTGTTTCCAATTTTGTAATTGCTTCGGGAATGTAATAGTTTTTTAAATTAGGACTTTTAATTATTTATCGCTTTGATTTACTTTCCGCAATTTAAATTAAAGGGTTTGTCTTTGGCGATGTAAATACCTGACGCCTTGTAATAGCTTAGATTTAATTTCCCGCAATTTAATTTCCGCACAATATTAACTGTTAGATGTTTGATAAATAGGCCATGCATGACAAGATCAATCTTTAACTTAAAATTAACATAGCTCACCATTGACATTTACAGATAAAAATTAACTGAAACAACACACTCGCACATGTAACTCTTAGGGTACACCTCACTTGGTTGCCTCGAACGTGGTCATTGAGTATAGGAAGTTTTAGAGGTCGCCCTCTTGTCCAAAGATCATAGTTGCCTCGAAACGGTTGCCTCGGATAAAATGATCTAAGACATTAGGGTTACCACGAAGGCGTCCTAACATTGCTTTAGTGACCACACGTCCCTTAATCGAATTGACCCGAAAACTCCAACGATGATGCTCCCTACTCATCAATAGTGGGATAGAATTGTCTAAAGGACATTAACACAGATTAATTCCCTTTTGAGTAGGTAGATGGTTCTTAAGTACTTGCTCCTTTTAAAACAAAACAAAAACTTTTTGCACTTACACTCCTTTCAAACAAAAACACTTTTCAAACCCACAAACAGAAAGAAAAGCAAACTTTTGAAAACACAATGAGCAAGTACCTAAGATCCCGTGGATAACCACGGATAGAAAGGGTGCTAACACCTTTCCTTTCTATAATCTACCGTCCGAACCCGAGAAATATCTCAAAAAGGAATTTTTCTGTGCTTTTGTCCTTTCCTTGTTGGATAAAATAAAAGACGGTGGCGACTCTTGCTTACCGCGACATTTTGCAAAAACAAACGCAAAACGCGAACCAGCATTCCAAAACAGTCAATTCTCATTCCCACCGATCACAGAACTGGCGACTCTGCTGGGGAATATTATAAAGTGAGGTGTACCTTAGGATCAAATCATTATGTTTTCAATTGTATGCTTTGTATGCTTTAATTTTGTGGGCTTGTATCAGAGTTCTATAGATCCTAACCCGAATCTGGGGATACCCTTTAGGTAAGTAGCAATAAACTGTGAGGGATCTGTACAGCGTAGACCGATACGGATGAAGCAGTAGCTACGTTGGTGTGGCACTTTAGTCTGTACCGATATCCCTTGTGTTGGAACGAGGAGAATATGGGTCTTCTAAGGGGTCATTAAGCACCAACTGACCGTAGAACCTTAAATTGACCAACTTGGCCATAGAACAGTAGCAGTATGCTACACTCATTGAGACTAAACTATCGCGATGATTCCGGCCGCAAGAAAAGGTTGCTAAACTGGAATTATGATCGATTGTGGGTAGTCAGTGATATTGAGATCCTCTAGAACCCGGTTACTATTTTTAGGACAGGTTTAAACCAACTGAACTGAAAGAGGGTAGTACCTAAGCTCCATGTCAGCCTGAAATCTAAGGGTTCTCAGTGTGACTTGTGTGCCTTTACCATGTTTGCTTTTTGTGGATACTTGTGGTGTGCCTTTATCATGACATCATGACATCATAGCATTGCATACATCTTGCATAAGACTAACCTATTTCAAACACAGGAGGGTTTCATCTTTGCTATGTTTTGTAGGTCATCATGATGCCCATGCGTAAGAATACCATCCGGATCAAATTTATCCAAGTACCTACCTTGCTTAAAGAGTTGGTTCCCAAGATGCCTAACACTACTTCCTTCATCAGGAGGCATGGTTATCTTCTCAGTTTGGTCACCTCTAAGTTGGACGAGCAAATGATGAGTGTTCTGGTCCAGTTCTATGATCCGCTGTACCATTTTTTTACTTTTCAAGACTATCAGCTGGTTCCCACCCTAGAAGAGTTCTCTGAGCTACTCGGTATCTCTGTTTTGGAGCAGACTCCGTTTACTGGTTGGGAGAAGACTCTTAGGCCTGAAGAGATTGTTGCAGCCCTTCACTTCACCAAAGAGGAGGTAATGGCTAACTCGGAGACTAGAAGTGGAGCTAAGGGTTTTCTGACTAAGTTCTTGGTTGGCAAGGCTAACTACTTCTGGGACAACTTAGACTTCAAGGCATTCGAGGATATTCTGGCTCTCTTGATATATGGCTTGGTATTGTTTTCGAATCCTGATACTTTTGTTGATGTTAATGCCATAAAGATCTTCATCTCTCAGAACCCAGTACCCACTCTCTTGGGTGACATCCTTCATCAGCTCTATGCTCGTACTGCCCGAAAGCGGGGAACTTTGATGTGTTGTGCTCCTTTATTGTCGAGGTGGTTTATTTCGCACCTCCCTAAGTCAGTGCTGAAGAACAAAGAAGGAATGGGCTGGGCTTATAGGGTGATGTCTCTTTCTCATAATGACATTATCTGGACTCTCAAAGGTATGGATGAGGTGACTGTTATTGATCGATGTGGAGAGTATCCTAATGTTCCATTGATAGGGACCCATGGAGGAATTTCTTACAACCCATGCTTAGCTCTCCGTAAGTTCGGAAGAGCCAGAAGAGAAGGACCTCATGAGATGTTGATGCCTCATATCATCTTTGATTTTCAGGGAGATAGCGACGAGCAACGTCGCAGATTCGTAAGAGCTTGGGACAGAGTTCACCAATCTGATCCACATGAGTTGGGTCCAAAAACTTCTCTGCCAATGGAGCCATATCTCAGATGGGTCCGCATCCGTGCCCAGAAGCTAGGTATGCCATATGAAGTTGTTCGGCCTGTCACTCTTTAAGTTGCTAATGAAGAAGGGGTTCTTCCAACCATTCTCGATCCTTATATGCCCACTGATATTGGGGCACTGAAGAGGTCTTGGATGCAGTTGAGGGATGAACGGGATTCTTACCGAGAGAAGTTCAATGAACAAGAGCAGAAGATCCAAAAGCTGACTAGACAGTTAGAGAACGAGCGGATCCTGAATGACTATGTCCGCACTGAGAAGAAGAGACCATGGGAGCATTGATTGACCTTTGATGATTTCCTTTCCAGCTTTTGTTTACTCTTCAGTATTTACATTCTTGTAACGCCCTAAGGGCAATTTGTTGAACAATTTAAATTTTGAAGTTTAAATCTAATAAAGTGTGTTTCCTTTCTTGTTTACAAATTTGAATCCCGGTTGTCTTTGAAATCATAATCATATGCATTTCATCCCATGCACTCCATAAGCAGGTACCCATTACAGGTCTCTTATCTTCTTCGCTGTTTATTTCAGCAATCATCATGTCTACTGAACCTTCAACTGAGCAAGCTATCAAGGCCCTCCAGGCCCAGAATGCCTAATTTCAAGAGTTGTTCATGAGCCTAGGTAAGGGTCAGCAGGACCTGAAGACCTTGATTCTAAAGGAGAAAAAGAAGAAGAAGAAGAAGAAGAAGACAGTCTTGTTTAACACAGGACACAGGTTTGGAAACAGGTTACAGAATGAAGTTGATCTTACCACCTCGTCTGGAGGGAAAGATAGTCCACAAGAAAGGAGGGCTCCTAGCCATGTGGTCTCCGACAACGAGACAGACTAGGATGAAGAATAGTATCCTCCTGCTGAGGATAAGTACAAACAGCTGGAAGACCGTTTGAGCGCTATGGAAATTCAGAAGGTGCCCGGTCTGGACTTCGAAGATCTAGGTCTATCATCTGGGGTGGTGATTCTCCATAAGTTCAAGGCACCTGCTTTTGCCAAATATGATGGAGTTTCCTGCCCGAAGCTGCACCTCCGGTCGTATGTGAGGAAGATCCAGCCTTACACTGCTGATAAGAACTTATGGATCCATTTCTTTCAAGACAGTCTCTCAGGGACTCAGCTTGAGTGGTTCTATCAGTTGGACGGAGCCAGTATCCGCAGCTGGGAAGATTTGGCTACTGCATTCTATAGGCAGTATCAGTACAACTCCGACCTCGCTCCTACGCGTACCCAACTCCAGGGTATGTCAATAGGAACGGGTGAAGGATTTAAAGAGTATGCTCAGAAGTGGAGAGACCTTGCCAGAAGGGTGCAACCACCTTTGGCTAATCGTGAGCTTGTTGACATGTTTCTGGGGACCCTGTCTGGTCCATTCTTTAACCATCTGATTGGAAGCTCTTCATCTGGGTTTACAGATCTTATTTTGACCGGTGAGAGAATTGAAGCGGGTATTAAGGCTGGGAAGATACAGAAGGGTGCCTCATCAAGCACCGAGAAGAAGCCATTTAAGAAAGAGTCCAGTGCTGTCTATAGTGCAAGAAGATAGGATAGACCTGAACACCGCCAAGCTGTCAATGCGATTGTTATTTCAAAACCTTCTGGTACTCCTCAGTACAACAACCAACAAAAGGACGAGAGGCCTAAGAGGAAATTCACTCATCTCAGCATGACCTTATCTCAGATTCTGCCACAGTTGTTGAACACTAATCAGGTGACTCTAAGGGAACCCCCAGAGAATTCAAATACAATGTCACCAAGGTATAACCCTAACGCCTGCTGCGCTTATCACTCTGATAGCACGGGGCATAATACAGATGATTGTTGGGCTTTGAAGAACAAGATACAAGACTTAATTGATGCAAAGGAGATTGAGTTCGAGGCGCCCGAGAGGCCTAATGTTGTGACTGCTCCCATGCCCAAACATGGAGTACATGCTGTAGAGGAAGACTTATTTGTAGTTTCTGTGGATGATATTGTTACCCCTCCGATGACTGTCAAGAAGAATTTGTTGCTAGCCGGTTTATTTTCGGGTTGTGACGAAGACTGCCATATGTGTTCTGTTTTACCTACTGGTTGCCCATTCTTGAAGTCAGGTATCCAAAACCTGATGGATAGTAAAGAGATCTTGTTTGAGAAGACTGTTGTTTCCTCGGTTCATTCTGAAGAAGTTGCCATCATTACCATTTTCGACAATTCTTCCAAGGCTCCCTTGAGGAAGTCTATTAGAAATACATTTATCCCGAAGACCGCACCTGTGATCATAATTGTTCCGGGGCCCATCCCATACACCTCTGACAAAGCTGTCCATTGGCACTATGGGGCTGATGTTTATGTCCTTGGAATTAAGCAAAAGTTGGATGTTGATACTGGCATCAGCAACATTACTAGCCCTGCTAAAGTCACCCGTAGCGGAAGACTTTTCTCACCAGATATTGTCCCACCAACAGCCTGAAGACCTGTTGTCATCACACCTGCAAGTGTACCTACTGCCATTCCTGATCAAGTTCCTAGTCCTACCCCTGTCGCCGAGTCATCTGAAACTCGGGGCAAAGGGATCACCACTGATGTGCCTGCCCAGAAGGAGGCACCGAAGACAATTAATGTTGAAGCTTCCAAGTGTTTCCAGTGATTTCTGGTAAACAACCGCTAGTCTTCCAAACTATCGAATAATATTTCTTACTGTTATTCAATTCCTCTGGTAACTCACAGGATCGACTAGATTGATCCTAGGACTCCTTGGATATTAAGGTTACTCTCACGATCGAACAGATATTCATGGTTGATATTTGAGTGTTTGGCTTATTTCGATTTCTCTCTCTAAAAGTCTAAAGATGTAATCAAAATGTGTGTGTGAAACTAAGTTGCATGAGTAAATATTAATTGTAAAGACATATGAGATTGCATAAAAGTCAAGTAAATGGTTTCGAATCATAAAACAGTTAATGTAAAGGATTGCTGGAACGTAAAAGGCTTGAAATATGAAGAAAGTGTTTAATGCAAGAAATCTGTAAATGACTTTAAGTAAAAATATGCGTTCGAAGGATAAGACTTGAAGGTAAAGGTATGGAAAATATGACAGTTTTCTAAGATGTAAATTGCTTGAAATGTGAAGAAAGCATTAAAATGTAAAACTTTGAAGAAGAGATTTCGAAGTGAAAAGACTGTAAATGAGAAAACTTGTAAATGTTATTTGACAAAAAGATAAAGGAAAGTGCTGGAAATGGTAAAAGGTTTTCATTAAATCAGAAATACATGGTGCTATCATACATACATTTCTCTTGCATTCGTTTCCCTTGCCATGTGGTAGTTTGAATGTTACTGAGTATTTTGTATAATAGATATGACACACGAAATCCTAATACTAAGACTTCTATTTATACTAATTCGACCATAACGGTCTTGCTATAGGATTATGCCACGTTCGGAACATGCAGGACAATGCCTCTTTAATCTTTCCACGTGTCCCCAAATGCACCAGCACATAACTTTCAAACTTCGAAAGTCCCGCTTCCATTTGAATTTCAAATGCTTTGGTACTTCTCCGTTTCGAACGCTCTTCCCAGACACAGCCTTGTTGTTATTTCGAGACTTCTTTAGATATGTTCCCATAATTGCCACTCGAAACTCCAAGTTTTGACATACTTATTCGAAACACTGCTTCTGCTACTTCGAAACATGACGCTTTACCTCATTTCGATCGAAATGTTTAATTCATTTGGCTTCTAATATCATTATCAAAATCTTCAGCCAACAACACCCCATTGAGTTATCGAGTACTGTCAAGTATAAGATCAGAGGTCTCCCTTCAACTGGTGGCATTAGGATGGGTGGCTCTTGGAGATACTCTTTGATTCTTTCGATAGCGGCTTGGCATTCATCATTCCAATGTACCACTTGATCTTTCTTCAGTAGCTTGAAGATTGGCTCACAAGTAGCAGTTAGGTGTGAGATGAATCGAGCAATGTAGTTCAGTCGTCCCAGAAAGCCTCTGACTTCCTTCTCTGTCTTGGGAGCTGGCATCTCTTGTATGGCTTTCACTTTGGCAGGGTCCACTTGAATGCCTTTGTCGCTCACGACGAAACCCAGTAGCTTACCAGGTCTCACCCCGAAGGTGCACTTGTTCGGGTTCAACCTCAGCTTGTACAAATTCAACCTGTCAAAAAGCTTTTGTAGATGGTCAAGTCGTTCTTCCTCTGTCTGGGACCTTGCAATCATATCGTCGACGTATACTTCAATCTCATGATGGATCATGTCATGAAACAAAGCAACCATGGCACGCTGATATGTTGCCCCAGCATTTTTCAACCCAAAAGGCATGACCTTGTAGCAAAAGGTACCCCACTGAGTAACAAAGGTCGTCTTCTCCATGTCTTCGGGAGCCATTTTAACTTGGTTATAACCGGAGAAACCATCCATGAAGGAGAAGACCTTATGCTGAGCGGTGTTGTCAACCAGAACGTCAATATGAGGTAAGGGGAAGTCATCCTTAGGGCTCGCCCTGTTTAAATCCCTATAGTCAACACACATTCAGACCTTACCATCTTTCTTCGGAACTAGAACCACATTGGCAACCCACTGAGGGTAAGAAGTAACTGCTAGAAAACCGGCGTCGAACTGTTTCATAACTTCAGCCTTGATTTTCTCAGACATCTCTGGGCACATACGGCGAACCTTCTGTTTTACTGGAGGACAGTCTTCCTTGGTAGGCAGGCGATGAACCACAATATCGGTATCCAACCCTGGCATATCTTCATAAGACCAATCAAAGATCTCAACGTAGTCATGCAACATCTGAATCAACCGTTGTTTCACACTAAGCTCCAGATTTGCACCGATCATGACTTCCTTTTTGTCTGTCTCTATACCCAGATTCACTGTTTCCACTGGCTCTTCATGTGGCTGAATGGCCCTCTCTTCCTGGAGTAGCAGTCTTGCAAGTTCACCGGGAACTTCACAATTATCTTCACCTTCGTCTTCGGCTAAGTTGATCGGATTTTTAAAGTCATAAATGGCAGTAGCAGAATCGTTACCAGTGAGATCCAGAGTGGATGTGGACCTGTATATGTGAGTGTGTGTAAAATAGCTGTTTTGCAATATATAATAAAGAAAGACAAAGAGCGCAAAATTTGAAATGCAAGAAACGTCCAATGCTTTTATTAATGATATATGAAAATGACACACAAAAGCCCTCACAAATGAAGCCACAGTGTCCTGGGTAAGACACCGGGCCATAAAGTTTCAAACATTGTCTATTGCAAATTCAAAACAAAAGTTTCATTACTAGGTAACAAAAGTAATAGGGATGAAGTCCTTTGCTGTCCAGTTGCTTGGTCCACCGTTGGTCGTAGGATAGATCCAGCTGTCGAATTCAGACTCCTTCACATCATCTTCAATGGCATTTACTCCCGAGTTGCTGATGAACACGGGAGGTCTTCCGATCCTTGCACTTCGAACAACCCTTTGAGCTTCTGCAGTGAAACCCAAAGCAAACTTGTTAGTCTTCTGTGTAAAATCAGGGAGTCTGCCCCAATTTGCACACCCACCCTTCTCAATAACAGCCCGGGCATCTTTTAAGGAAGCCATCTTCATAGGAGAATCCTCAACCACAGTCTCAGCTGACGCCGGTGTCTGGGGAACCTCTTCAAAGTGTTGAAATGGGGTTTCAATGAATTCCCCATCTATCTCTACGTATCGGAACGAGTTGAGGTGGCTGACCATGTACTCTTCCTCCCCTTGTACTGTCACAATATTCCCTTTGACTGGGTATTTCAACTTCTAGTGGAGCGTTGAGGTTACGGCCCCAGCTTTATGGATCCATGGACGACCCAGTAAACAAGAATAGGATGGCCGAATGTCCATCACATAGAACATAGAATTAAGGACCTGAGAACCGACTTTAATTGGAATATCAACCTCACCATGCACCATCCTCTTAGACCCATCAAAGGCCCTGACAATGATGTTACTTGGTTTTAGCTCCAACCCTTCGCAATCCAACCGGTCTAGAGCTTTCTTGGGCAAGACGTTCAATGAGGAACCCGTATCAACCAATACATGTGCAAGAGTAGTGCCCCTGCATTCAATGGAGACATGCAGGGCATCGTTATGATTTTTCCCCTTGGCAGTCAAATCGGCGTCGGAGAAACCCAAACCATTATCAACAGTTAAATTGGCCACACAATCGGTAAACTGATCAACTGATGTCTCTTGTGGCACGTGGGCAGTCTTCAGGAAGGTAATCAGAGCCTTGGCATGGGCCTCTGAGCACAACAATAGTGACAACATAGAAATCTTGGATGGGGTTTGCCCCAGCTGCTCAACTACGTTATAATCACTCTTCTTAATAATCTTCAGAATCTCTTCCATCTCCTGCTTGGTGTTGGCTGAAGATTTTGGTAATGATATTAGAAGCCAAATGAATTAAACATTTCGATCGAAATGAGGTAAAGCGTCATGTTTCGAAGTAGCAGAAGCAGTGTTTCGAATAAGTATGTCAAAACTTGGAGTTTCGAGTGGCAATTATGGGAACATATCTAAAGAAGTCTCGAAATAACAACAAGGCTGTGTCTGGGAAGAGCGTTCGAAACGGAGAAGTACCAAAGCATTTGAAATTCAAATGGAAGCAGGACTTTCGAAGTTTGAAAGTTATTTGCTGGTGCATTTGGGGACACGTGGAAAGATTAAAGAGGCATTGTCCTGCATGTTCCGAACGTGGCAAAATCCTATAGCAAGACCGTTATGGTCGAATTAGTATAAATAAAAGTCTTAGTATTAGGATTTCGTGTGTCATATCTATTATACAAAATACTCAGTAACATTCAAACTACCACATGGCAAGGGAAACGAATGCAAGAGAAATGTATGTATGATAGCACCATGTATTTCTGATTTAATGAAAACCTTTTACCATTTCCAGCACTTTCCTTTATCTTTTTGTCAAATAACATTTACAAGTTTTCTCATTTACAGTCTTTTCACTTCGAAATCTCTTCTTCAAAGTTTTACATTTTAATGCTTTCTTCACATTTCAAGCAATTTACATCTTAGAAAACTGTCATATTTTCCATACCTTTACCTTCAAGTTTTATCCTTCGAACGTATATTTTTACTTAAAGTCATTTACAGATTTCTTGCATTAAACGCTTTCTTCATATTTCAAGCCTTTTACGTTCCAGCAATCCTTTACATTAACTGTTTTATGATTCGAAACCATTTACTTGACTTTTATGCAATCTCATATGTCTTTACAATTAATATTTACTCATGCAACTTAGTTTCACACACACATTTTGATTACATCTTTAGACTTTTAGAGAGAGAAATCGAAATAAGCCAAACACTCAAATATCAACCATGAATATCTGTTTGATCGTGAGAGTAACCTTAATATCCAAGGAGTCCTAGGATCAATCTAGTCGATCCTGTGAGTTACCAGAGGAATTGAATAACAGTAAGAAAGATTATTCGATAGTTTGGAAGACTAGCGGTTGTTTACCAGAAATCACTTGAAACAAATTGGCACACTCGGTGGGACCAATAATTGGATATTAGAAATAAAGATTGTTGAGACATAACCATTACAAAAACGTTGGAACCTAAGAAGTTTGCTGTTTTATGAACCTGAGAAGTGGTAAGATAACCAACAGCAACCAAGGCTCTGTGTTTACTGGTAGAAAGATGCAAGGATTTGCCCAAGAAATGGGGTTTAGATTGCTAACATCAACGCCATATTATGCTCAAGCAAACGGTCAAGTCGAAGCAGCAAATAAAGTAATAATAGGATTAATTAAGAAGCATATTGGCAAAAAGCCAAGAAACTGGCACAAAACTCTGGACCAAATATTATGGGCTTGTAGAACATCTCCTAAGGAATCTACTAACACTACGCCTTTCCAACTCACATTTGGTCATGATGCAGTGTTGCCAGTAGAAATTCATCTACAATCAGTTCGAATTCAGAGACAAAACGAAATCCCAGCTGCATTATATTGGGAAATGATGATGAATGAATTAGTTGAGTTGGACGAAATTAGATTACATGCATTGGAAATTTTGATGAGGCAAAAAGAAAGAGTGGCCAGAACATACAATAAAAGGGTGAAGAAAAAAGTATTCATTATTAATGACTTGGTTTGGAGAGTCATATTGCCTATGGACAAGAAGAATAAAGCGTTAGGTAAATGGTCACCTCATTGGGAAGGACCTTTTCTAATATTAAAAGTATTCTCAAACAATGCATACGAAATCGAAGAACTCGCGGATGATAAACGTATCCTAAAGGTTAATGGGAAATATTTAAAGAAATATAAGCCAAGCCTGCAGGAGATTCGAATAGTAACAACGTAAACAAGATGGTATAAAAAGCCAAGATGGCAAGATCAAATGCCTAAATGGCGTTGTTCGAATATTACATATAAGAAACCAAAATTGTAGTCAAATAAACATCAAAATCTAGAAATAAGAGTTATTCTTCAATCGATTAAAATTGCTTCGAAATGATTCAAGTTTCTGCTGAGCGAACCTCCTGGCTCCTTCCAAGGTTGCCACTTCTCCTTTAAGTTGTTCTGCAGTCTCCATTTCCGCAAGCCCCTGGTTGAGAAGCTCTTCGAATTGGTTACCAGCAGTATTAGTTTCGAAGGCTATTTGTTGTTCTTTAGCCTCCTTAACCTTCTGTTGAAGTTCCAGAATCTGCCTTTCCCAAAGAAGTATAGACTCAGCTCGAGCCTCATAGTCAGTTTTCGCCTGCTTCACATGCATAGCTTGATCCTCAACTTCTTGAGAGAGTTTCGAAGCTTGTTCATAAGCAGCATCCATGGCAATGCGTTTCTCTTGAACCTTCTTGGCAGCAGATTCGTCTTGGAGAAGGTAACCAGTTACGTTGTCCAGCAAAGCCTGAAGATCGAACAAGAGAGTACTAACTGGCAAGGAGCAGGTGGAAAGATTGACCTTTGTGAGCAGCTCCTTCATAGTATAGCAAGCAGTACTATCTTGCTTAAGCACTTCGAATATATCCACATTGAGAATGGTTTTCCTAATTTTATTAAGAAGAATAATTCTTTCATCTGTGGGAAGAGGATAGCTGGTCGAACTTGTGCCAGCCCTAGCGAGTGGGACGTCCCTCTGAGCCAACTTTGCCTTCATGTACCCAATAGGGTCATTTCGTCTCAGAAGTTCCAGTTCCTCGTCAGTCATTCGAGACAGAGAGGATTGAGGGAGTTCCACACGTAGGGGAGCCACGTCCATTTCAACCTCTATGGGTTCGTTGGTTGCATTATCATTCCCTTCATTCGTTTCGTGCTCTTGATCTTCTTCATCCTCATCCAAGTCCACAACTTCGATACCATCCCTTTCACTGCTATTTGTGTTGGACTCCGTCCCACTAGTCGAACCGTCATTGGCATTCTCCTCCTCAGATTCTTCGTCTGCAGATTCTTCGGCTCTTTGCCCAGAATCAGCTTTCTCTTCTTCAGTTTGAGTGTCCTTTGGGTCCTTTTGAAGAGTTTCAAGAGGGGACTTTTGAAGAGAAGCCCTTTGCAAATCCTCTGCAGACGTTTGAAGTGTTGTTTCATTTATCTCTTTCAGAGGAATGGAGGTACCTTGATCATCCTGTTGTTCAGAAGTTCCAGCCAGAACCGCCATATTGGAGGAACCTTTATTTTGAACCAGGTTGCTGGAATCTCCTTGAGGAGAGGAGTTGAGCGGAGCAGCAGCTCTGGATGGTGAGTTCGAAATAGTGGAAGCTGGATTCAAGATGTTCTGCAAGGAACAACAGAATGTTAAAAATATTCACCAAAGTAATAAGAAGTTATTATTGTCAAAAATTTAAAGGTTCAATTTACCTGTGGACTCTCGGAGGAGAGGTTACTAGCTATACGTTCCAACGTTGGGTTGGAGGTCGAAGGTGGATTTTTGGATTTGGGTGAGGGAGCAGCATCCCTGGAATCAAGTCCAGAGACACTAGTTGGGACGGTACTTTTCGAAATATCTTTCTTTGGCTTCTTCTTCGAAGCAGTATTTAAGTTTCCTCCAGCCTTGGGATCTTCCCCAGTGGTGCTTGATTTCCGCTTCTTGGGAGTAGTAGGAGGAAGCTTATTGGTCTGAAAAGATTTTAAACGAAGAGTTAGATGCAAACCATAAAGCATGAGTGAATTCGAAACATCAAGGCTAAGTGATTACCGTTGGAATTGGAGCACCGGTTGTTGTTGGTATTATTGTTGTTGTTGTGGTTGCAGCAATAGTGGTTGTTTCGGGTGGAGTCACTTTGTCAGTAGTTTCGATGGAGGCTTGAGAGGCGCTCCCTTCTTTCGACTTCGAGGCAGTTGTCTTTATCCTGATGGCTGAAAATCGAAACAATTAAAGCAAAGGTTAAAGATATTGGAAAATAAAAGACATTTGGGATTTTCCCAAGCATTCGCACCTGTGCCTTGATCAGATTTAATTGACATGGCAGAAAGGTCGTATCGAAGTTGTCCTGGGAAATCATGAAGCCAGTATCGAGCCCATGTCACAGTCTCAGATGGCTTTGGTTTCCTTTGAAGATATTTGAACATCTCTTTGCAAGTAAACCACCAAGGATATGGGGGAAACCAAGCCAGAGTCAGTTCTGAGGTAGGTAATCTGGGAAATTTAGGTGGATGCATTTCGAATGCCAACCTATACCTATCCTCAGGTGACAGCCCTGAAGGAAGTTTTAACTTAGAAACTTTTTGTTTAAATTTTTCCTTCAAGGTCTCAGCCGCTTGATGCACAGTGGAGTCCAAGCGCGTGGGGTCATAAGTAGTTTCAAAATAATTTTGGAAAGCTTTAATCTCTTTGGCATGAGTAAACATACCTTTCTTTGTTGGTACCTGCACATCGAAGGCATCAATTAGTTTCTGTTGAATTGTAAGTGTATCGAACATATAAGTTTGATAAAACTTGGTCCACCATTCCAGAAATCCTTTAGCCGTGAGATGGGTAGGTTCGAAGGTTATCAGCTCAAATTGGGCAAAGCCTTGATATTGTTCTTGCTGTATCTTGGCTTCCCGTGCCTTGAAAGTTCGTCCAGAAGTGATGGCGCTCTCAGTTTGAAATAAAGGTTCAGGAATCAGTTGGCATAAGCCAAACTGCCTCGAAACAAAGTTTGGTTGGTAGGCAAAGAGAAAAATCTGGTTTTTGGTTGGAGTTATTCTTGAAGAAATAAGTCTAGGCAGCAAAAACGCTCTCCATACATCCTGAATCTCCTTGCTCTTGATAGCTTCTGAGAGAGCCATGGTGAACCAAGAAGGTCCATGAGTCCTCGAAGCAAAAGGCGCCATGCTCTCTTCGAACTTGTGCCTTTTGGAGAATATCATGATGTACTTCGAGAATTGGACTTTGAAGTCATCTTTGTCGTCATTGGGAGTTAATCTTCGAAGCCTAGTGCCTTCGACTATCCTATCATTTATCTCAGAATCTTGCTCATCAATGGTGTTGGCGGTTGATAAGGAGGGTTCGAACATGGCATTTAGCCATAGTTGAAGTAACCAAAAAGGGCCAGCCAACAGAATATTTTTGGAGGTGTGGGATTTGAGGCTCGAAAAAGCTGACCTCAGGCTTTCGTAAAGGTCAACTAAGAGCAGTTCACTTAGGCACACTTTTCGATTTTCATGCAAGTCCCTAGCTAGAGGAATGAACCTACTAGCTACCTGTAGGGATCTACTGCAGAAAACGTATCTTGACAGCCACAGGGTTAAGAAAGCAATGTGCTCTACGTCAGACACATTGTCCCCCTCAGCATGGTAATGACTGATAAACTTGGAAAAGCTGGCTAGCTTGACTTCGAAGTCAATTATGCTTGAATGTTCTTCGTTGTCGGGTATATAAGTTTCTCCCACTGGCGATAGCCCAGTGATGGCCGCTATGTCGAAGAAGGTTGGGGTGATCATTCCACCTGGGAGATGGAAAGTGTTATAGGTACTGTCCCAGAAATAGAGGGACGCGAATAGCAGAGGGTGGCTGTAGGTGAAACCAGGCTTCGATAGCTTAATCAGGTTATAGATGCCTAATTCTTCCCATTGCTGGGATTTCTTAGCTTCTACTTTCTTGAACCAATTTTGATAAGCAATATCAGAGGTGGGGCAAGATCGAAATGGCTTAAAATTACTCTTTACATAATCCAATACAAAGGGGTCCTTAGGAGGAACAGTTGGGTTTTCTATGGTATTGGAATTAGGAGATTCTACTGCCTTAGGGGCGTCCATTTTGTTAAATAAGGGTTTAAAACTATAACAAACTGGGAAAATCGTCCTGGTGTCTTTTAATATTTCAAAAACCGTAAGAGGGCCATTTAAAGCTAACCTCTTACCAGCAACGTTGGTAGGAATGAGTACCTGTGACGCATACAACATTTCTTTTTCCTTTGAAATCATCTGAGGGGCAAGAACGGATTGACCTCGGTGAGTGATGATTTTACTTTCCATGGTAGCTCCTGTAGTTTTTCCTTTCTTCTTGGAGACTTTCTTGAGTTGGGATGAAGTAGAAGAAGACATTTTTGAAAGATGTTGAAAGCTTGGGTTTTTGACGAGAGAAGGAGGGTAAAAGATTTAGAGTGTGAAAAGAAAAGAAAAAGATTAAGTTGGTGATGTTTTATAATGGGGAAGTTTAAGCACCCACTGAATAAGGGTGTGATACGTGGAAATCATGGGTTGGTGTGATGAAGAGGTGGCGTAAAGTTAACATGGGTAATAGGCGTGATTTAAAGATAATCATTATTTGTAACTGCACCATGCTGTGAAGTGGCTCCAGGCGGTTAAGGAATCCAAAAGGTGCTATGATTGACGCGACTGGAGTCAAATGCATTAAATGTTACGATGATTCGAAAGTCACATCAAAATCTTGTGTAGGTGTTTAAAATAGGTATTTCTCAGAGGAATCGAAATACATATTTTAAAGGGGCAATTTGTTGGCTGAAGATTTTTATAATGATATTAGAAGCCAAATGAATTAAACATTTCGATCGAAATGAGGTAAAGCGTCATGTTTCGAAGTAGCAGAAGCAGTGTTTCGAATAAGTATGTCAAAACTTGGAGTTTCGAGTGGCAATTATGGGAACATATCTAAAGAAGTCTCGAAATAACAACAAGGCTGTGTCTGGGAAGAGCGTTCGAAACGGAGAAGTACCAAAGCATTTGAAATTCAAATGGAAGCGGGACTTTCGATGTTTGAAAGTTATGTGCTGGTGCATTTGGGGACACGTGGAAAGATTAAAGAGGCATTGTCCTGCATGTTCCGAACGTGGCATAATCCTATAGCAAGACCGTTATGGTCGAATTAGTATAAATAGAAGTCTTAGTATTAGGATTTCGTGTGTCATATCTATTATACAAAATACTCAGTAACATTCAAACTACCACATGGCAAGGGAAACGAATGCAAGAGAAATGTATGTATGATAGCACCATGTATTTCTGATTTAATGAAAACCTTTTACCATTTCCAGCACTTTCCTTTATCTTTTTGTCAAATAACATTTACAAGTTTTCTCATTTACAGTCTTTTCACTTCGAAATCTCTTCTTCAAAGTTTTACATTTTAATGCTTTCTTCACATTTCAAGCAATTTACATCTTAGAAAACTGTCATATTTTCCATACCTTTACCTTCAAGTCTTATCCTTCGAACGCATATTTTTACTTAAAGTCATTTACAGATTTCTTGCATTAAACGCTTTCTTCATATTTCAAGCCTTTTACGTTCCAGCAATCCTTTACATTAACTGTTTTATGATTCGAAACCATTTACTTGACTTTTATGCAATCTCATATGTCTTTACAATTAATATTTACTCATGCAACTTAGTTTCACACACACATTTTGATTACATCTTTAGACTTTTAGAGAGAGAAATCGAAATAAGCCAAACACTCAAATATCAACCATGAATATATGTTCGATCGTGAGAGTAACCTTAATATCCAAGGAGTCTTAGGATCAATCTAGTCGATCATGTGAGTTACCAGAGGAATTGAATAACAGTAAGAAAGATTATTCGATAGTTTGGAAGACTAGCGGTTGTTTACCAGAAATCACTGGAAACAAATTGGCACACCTGATGGGACCAATAATTGGATATTAGAAATAAAGATTGTTGAGACATAACCATTACAAAAACGTTGGAACCTAAGAAGTTTGTTATTTTATGAACCTGAGAAGTGGTAAGATAACCAACAGCAACCAACCTTTATCCAGAAGAAAACGTTTGGACAAAATGTCTAATTCTGACAATCAACAAGGGGACCAAAATGGCCCACATACAACAGGCACTAATGCGTCCACTTCGATCGGAACATCTAATGTAATCCCTTCGAACGTACAGTCTATTGCATCTTCAACCAGTAACGTAGCCACCAATGGAGTAAGTGGCATATCAACTAATAGTTCGATCTTAGGAAATACTGGAACCATTGGCTACCCTGGGGGATTCGTTCCACCATCAGGGACACAATCCCATTTCGCCACTCCGTTAACTAGACCACCCGGTTTCGATGGGAATAGAACCAGAAACTCCTCTTATGGAATGCCAACATCTGTTATGGCAGGTTTACACAATTCCACATCGAATTCATCCCCACAACTAGGGTCTGGGTCTGGGGCGAATCAGTTTATGACAAATAACCGAGGGTCAGTGGGTTATAGCACAATGCCTATCCTAACCATAGACAACCAGTTGGCTTTTAGGCAATTGATGGATGACAGTAACCATAATATGATAGGGGTGTTAGCACAAACCATGCAGGAGATATTTGCCCCAATAGTGCAAAATGTGACTGTGACAAACAGAAAAAACGCTGACAATATGAGTCGAATAGCAGATTTCTTTGCTCCCCCAGAAAGGCGTAGGAAGAATCAGGCGGGATTTCGAGCAAACATGTCTGTTATAGAACAAATTGCTAACGACCCAATTTATAGACCACCCAGAGAAGAAGTTAACTTGGGGGCCAGGGCACCAAGGTTAGAAGCCCCAATAATCCCGGGCCCACAAAG
Source organism: Vicia faba (assembly GCA_948472305.1). Classification (NCBI taxonomy): domain Eukaryota; kingdom Viridiplantae; phylum Streptophyta; class Magnoliopsida; order Fabales; family Fabaceae; genus Vicia; species Vicia faba. Next base: position 1,244,500,867 of record OX451738.1, read on the forward strand.
AGAAATTATGGAACCAGGGGCAAGGGTCGAAAGGCTAGAAGCCCCGGAGTTTCGAGAAGAACAACCTAGGGGAGTTGTTTTGGTTGGTCGAAATCAAGATGCTGATGCTGTCGTTCATAGAGTTCGAAACGATAACATCTTGGCAGAAAACAACTTAACCACCATGATAGAGAGAGTCATGGCCCAGAATGGCCTCAACACAGGAATGAGAAGGCCAAATTATGCTTCTCCTATATTAGATTGCATAATGCATACTAATTTACCAAGGGGATATAAAGTCCCTAAATTTACAAAGTTCGCTGGGGATACCAATGAGTCAACAGTCGAACACATAGCGAGATATCTAACCGAAGCGGGAGATATAGCCAATAATGAAGATCTCAGGATCAAATACTTCCCAAGTTCCTTGACAAAAAACGCCTTCACATGGTTTACCACTTTGCCTCCTGGGTCCATTGACACTTGGGCTCTCTTAGAGAGATTATTCCATGAACAATTTTACATGGGACAATCGAAAATAAGTTTGAAGGAATTGGCCAGTGTTAAGAGAAAGTTCACCGAACCCATAGATGATTATCTGAATAGATTTAGGCTTTTGAAATCCAGATGTTAAACAGTAGTTCCTGAACATGAGTTAGTCGAAATGGCCGCTGGTGGCTTGGATTATTCTATTCGAAAGAAACTAGACACTCAATATTTGAGGGATATGGCTCAGTTAGCCGATAGGGTTCGACAGGTCGAAAGACTAAAGGCCGAAAAAGCCAGAGTCTTTAAGAATAGCAAGAAAGAAAGGATTTCCTATGTTGGGACTGAGGAAGCAGAAGAATATCCTGAATTTGAATTCGAAGAGGTCGAAATCGACCTCGCTGAATTAAAACAGGCCCCGCCTTATTCCTGCAAATTGTTAGTTCCCACAAAAGGGAAAGACATTGTTGAAAATGAGAAAAGTGACAAATTTCCAAAGAAGGTTTATACCTTCGATGTCACTAAATGTGACGAGATTTTTGACTTACTCGTCAAAGATGGCCAACTAATTGTGCCATCAAATGTCAAAATACCTCATTTGGATCAGAGAAAGAAGAGAGGATTTTGCAAATATCATAGTTTCCTAGGCCACAAAACCTCACAATGTTTTCTTTTCAGGGATCTAATTCAAAACGCGATCAAAGATGGCAGACTAAAGTTTGTTGATAAGGTGAAGATGAAAGTGGACGAAGATCCCTTGGACGTCGCAGACACCAACTACTCCGAGCCTGCATGCATTGGAGAGGTCAACATGGTGGAAACTGATCGAAGCGACGCCCTAACAGGAGAGAAGGGTGATGAAGCTGAAAACTGGGTGATGGTCGAAGTCAATAAGGAGGTCACTGAAGACATCCAGAATACGCCAGAGACTTCGATTGCCGCACCTGTAGTTGTTGCAAGAGAAACCCATGCTACTGAAGGCCAGGGAAATCAAAACCAAGAATTAACACAAGTCACTGAAGGCTTGAGGCTGGAATTGGAGAAAGTCCAAATCACGCAGCCAATTTCCCCTCAGAAGGAATTATGGGACACTCTAGGGGAACCCAGTGGAAAATTTGACTATTTGGTCAAATATTCTGCCCCAGAGAGTTCGAAGGTTCAGATTAAGGATATAAAGCCCACGGGATGGGGCGATGATGAAGCTAAGGGGGAAGATGTTGAAATAAATATGGTGGATATGGAAAGACCCCGCTCTGAGATGGAGGAAGTAGAAAAATACTTAGAAAAAGAAAAGTGTAGAATGGGGGATAATCACACTGGAGATGCTAGTCTCAAGGATTATCTCATGACATGCCACAAAGGAGATTCAGGCATGATATTGTGCCCTAGGTGCAGCATCCTCTGCAATCAAAGAATCGCTGCGAATTTCGAAAGGGTACAGAGGACTCGAACTGGCAACAATTGGCGCCAGGATAACCAGCTTTTTAGGTGTTATCCCAAGGCTGGAGAAAGTTTGCTGGAATTTGTGTTTCGCTGCTACAAAGGGGAAACCAAGGGCTTGATTTTCCCAAGGTGTTCTGCTGTGTATGACCAAAGCATGGCCAGGGCTTTCGAAACGATTCCCTTTGCCCCTTGCTGGAACCATCAAGAAACTGTCCAGATGGGCCCACGCTTCGACAGCAGACAAAAACAGCGAAGGCCTGATAGCCCTCACCCCAAGGCTGCTCGAAGAGTGACTTTCAAACTCCCTGCTAAAGTGCCAACCGACAGATGGTTACAAGTCAGAAATGACAAAGGCAAAGATAAATGGAGAAACGCTGAACGAAATGCACGCCATGCTGTGACATACAGGAGGCAATTCAACACAGCAAAAAGGGAGGAGGTGAGATTAGAAAATTACAAAGGAAGGAACCCCATGTCAAGATCCCAGTGGCGCAGACAGCAAAGGATTCGAAAGGCTGAGAGAGAAGCTGTGGCAAACAAAGGGGTTACTTCAACGAAAAACCAAGGTGAATCTAGCACCAACAAACCAAAAAATCAAACTGAAGACAAACCTCCAGTCAATAGGGGGCTCTTCTCTGAAGAACAACGCGATGAACCAAAGGAATACACTCCAAGCCCGGAAGAGGACGAAGATATGATAACAGATAACTTCGAATCGGAGGGGGAGTCTTCATTTAACCTGAACTGTAACGTGGTGTCTGTGCTTCCCTGCGAATTTGGGCAGGAAACCGAAATCAATGAATATGAGGAGGAAGACACCACAGATTTGATGAAACATAGGCCTGTGTGCTACTATGTGATGGACAATGGGGCTGTTGAGGAACAAAATGCGTTCTTCGAACGTCCAGAACCTGCAATGAAGAACCATCTCAAGCCACTTTTTATTCGGGAGAAAGTTGGTGTCCATGGTGTGAACAAAGTTCTAGTGGATGGGGGTGCCGCAGTCAATTTGATACCCCATTTCATGCTAAAAAGATTAGAGATCCGCGAAGGAGACATCAAGCCCCATAATATGGTTCTGTCCAATTATGAGGGAAAAGTGGGCAAAACACTGGGAGTGGTCCAGTTGGAATTGACAATAGGCTCAAGCTGTAGGCCCACCATGTTTATGGTGATCGAAGCCAAGGCAAACTATAACTTACTGCTGGGAAGGGAGTGGATCCATGGCGTGGGGGCAGTTTCTTCGTCAATGCATCAGCGACTAGTTCTGTGGAGAGATGATGGAATCATGGAGAACATCGAAGCAGACCAGAGTTACTTTATGTCAACTGTCAATTTAGTTGATAAGAGGGATTATGATAAAAATCTGGCAAAGATTGCTCCGTGTGTTCCAAATGATGAGATTAATGAAACTAGAAATGCCCACTACTACATGACCCTTCGTCATGATGTCCTTTACTGGGATAGAACAATAATCAGTGAAGAAGAGGGAGTCGAAAGCACTATACAAAAACGGCCAGCGGGCTGGGACTTCGACAACCTTATCCATGACTGAGTCTACCTTTTTCGAAAAGATTTCGGCCTATATGGCTGAGAACGAATCAAAAGCGGCCTTAGAGGCTGAAATAAATAAATCAACTATAAAGATGAACGAAGTAAGTGGGGATGGGTCGAAATGCTCACCCTTCGAAGAGTTTGAGATGGATCAGAGGTTGGATGCCATCTATGATAAAGAACCCTTAGGCTTCGAAAGGGACCCCATAAACTCAGGTGCCAAAATGTTGGCACAAGATCCACTCGAAGAAGTCAACTTAGGGGATGAAAAAACGAAAAGGGTAACCTATATAAGTGCTAAACTTAGCCCAGGCCTCAAGAAGGAAGTGATCGAAGTCCTCAAGGAAAACAAAGATTGTTTCGCATGGGATTACGACGAGATGCCTGGTTTAAAGAGGGAGTTGGTCGAACACAGACTGCCAATCAAAGATGGCAAGAGGCCCATCAAACAAACTCCCAGAAGATTCGCACCAGCGGTTCTCACAAAAATTAAAGCTGAGATCGAAAGGTTGTTGCGTTGCAAATTCATCAGAACAACAAGGTACGTTGAATGGTTAGCAAACATAGTACCTGTTATTAAGAAAAATGGTTCTTTAAGAATTTGCATAGATTTTAGGGATTTAAACACTGCAACCCCTAAGGATGAATATTCCATGCCTGTGGCGGAAATGCTAGTAGATTCTGCTGCAGGTTTCGAATACTTGAGTATGTTAGATGGATACTCTGGGTATAACCAGATTTTCATTGCTGAAGAAGATGTTGCAAAGACAGCATTTCGTTGCCCAGGAGCCTTAGGCACCTACGAATGGGTGGTGATGCCTTTTGGTTTAAAGAACGCTGGGGCAACTTATCAAAGGGCAATGAATTCAATTTTTCATGATTTCATTGAAACCTTCATGCAGGTGTATATTGATGATATAGTCATCAAATCCATATCTGCAGAAGCACATTTGCATCATTTAAGCCAATCATTCGAGCGAATGAGAAAACATGGCTTAAAAATGAATCCCCTTAAATGTGCATTTTTTGTGCAGGCTGGAGATTTTCTTGGTTTTGTGGTTCACAAGAAAGGAATTGAAATCAACCAGAACAAAACCAAAGCCATAATGGAGACGAAAGCACCTACGTCAAAAAGGGAGTTGCAATCTCTGTTAGGAAAAATTAACTTCCTCAGAAGATTCATTTCGAACCTAAGTGGAAGAACCCAGGCTTTCTCTCCGTTACTTCGTCTAAAGCAAGGCCAAGCCTTCGAATGGAACGAAGCTCACCAGGAAGCGTTTGACAGGATAAAAGAATACCTTTCTCAGCCTCCTATTTTGTCTCCACCTTCATGGGGGAAGCCCATGAGATTGTACATATCTGCCTCTGAAGTTAGTATAGGTAGTATGCTAGCACAAGAAGATAGCAATGGCATCGAAAGAGCCATATACTATTTAAGTAGAGTGCTAAATGATGCAGAGACCAGATATAGCAATTTAGAAAAGCTATGTCTCTGCTTGTATTTCTCTTGTATGAAACTCAAATATTATATAAAACCTGTTGATGTTTATGTTTCATCTCATTTCGATGTCATTAAACATATGCTTTCAAAACCAATAATGCATAGCAGAGTTGGCAAGTGGGCTTTAGCCTTAACAGAATATTCTTTGACTTTCATGCCTTTAAAAGCTATGAAAGGTCAAGTGATTCCTGACTTCATTGTGGACCATTCTTTGGTTGAGCAGACGGTCATGAGTTACGTCGAAATGCAACCATGGAAATTGTACTTTGATGGTTCAACCCACAGGAATGGAAGTGGTGTTGGAGTCCTTTTGATTTCTCCTGAAGGAATTCCAACAAAATTCAAGTATAAATTAGATGGTCCTCGTTGTTCGAACAACGGAGCTGAGTATGAAGCGCTCATTGTTGGACTTGAAGCTTTGTTGGAATTGGGGGCAACCAGAGTCGAAATTAAAGGAGACTCTGAATTAGTGGTCAAACAAATCACAAAGGAATACAAGTGCATAAAAGAAAATTTAATGGTATACTTCGTCATAGTCAATAGGCTATTGAGGAAATTTGAATACATGGATATTCAACACATACCAAGAATAGAGAACCAAGAAGCAAATGACTTAGCGCAATTGGCTTCGGGTTATAAAGTGTCTACCAAGAACTTCAAGGATTTGGTTGAATTAAGGGGAAGAGTTATGGCTACTAGATTTACACCATCGAATCTGGAAAGTATGAGATTGGGATATGCTGAGAAACAGGGATTCGAAATATTAGCCATAAATACTTTGTCAGATGCAGATTGGCGAAGTCCACTGAAGAGTTATTTAGCAGACCCAACTCTAAATGTGGATAGAAAGACAAAATATAGAGCATTGTCATATCTCCTCATGGGGAACGAATTGTTTAAAAATACCCAAGAGGGTGTATTATTAAAATGCCTAGGAGAAAGTGAGGCATATTTAGCATTGTCTGAAGTCCATAATGGGGCATGTGGGGCACATCAAGCAGGCCATAAAATGAAATGGTTGTTATTTCGATACGGCTTGTATTGGCCTAGCATGATCAAAGATTGCATAGACTTTGCTAAAGGATGTGAGGAATGTCATAAACATGCAGGAATTCAACATGCCCCTGCAAGTGAGTTGCATTCGATCATCAAACCATGGCCATTTAGAGGATGGGCATTGGATTTGATAGGAGAAATAAATCCTGCTTCGTCCAAAGGACAGAAATACATCTTGGTGGGAATAGATTATTTTACCAAGTGGATCGAAGCTATACCACTGATAGTTGCTGATCAAGAGGCTATTATTGAATTTATACAAAAGCACATTATCTATAGGTTCGGATTTCCAAAGAGAATAACTACAAACCAAGGCTCTGTGTTTACTGGTAGAAAGATGCAAGGATTTGCCCAAGAAATGGGGTTTAGATTGCTAACATCAACGCCATATTATGCTCAAGCAAACGGTCAAGTCGAAGCAGCAAATAAAGTAATAATAGGATTAATCAAGAAGCATATTGGCAAAAAGCCAAGAAACTGGCACAAAACTCTGGACCAAATATTATGGGCTTGTAGAACATCTCCTAAGGAAGCTACTAACACTACGCCTTTCCAACTCACATTTGGTCATGATGCAGTGTTGCCAGTAGAAATTCATCTACAATCAGTTTGAATTCAGAGACAAAACGAAATCCCACCTGCATTATATTGGGAAATGATGACGAATGAATTAGTTGAGTTGGACGAAATTAGATTACATGCATTGGAAATTTTGATGAGGCAAAAAGAAAGAGTGGCCAGAACATAGAATAAGTAGGTGAAGAAAAAGTATTCATTATTAATGACTTGGTTTGGAGAGTCATATTGCCTATGGACAAGAAGAATAAAGCGTTAGGTAAATGGTTACCTCATTGACGGGGACCTTTTCGAATATTAAAAGTATTCTCAAACAATGCATACGAAATCGAAGAACTCGCGGATGATAAACGTATCCTAAAGGTTAATGGGAAATATTTAAAGAAATATAAGCCAAGCCTGCAGGAGATTCGAATAGTAACAACGTAAACAAGATGGTATAAAAAGCCAAGATGGCAAGATCAAATGCCAAAATGGCGTTGTGCGAATATTACATATAAGAAACCAAAATTGTAGTCAAATAAACATCAAAATCTAGAAATAAGAGTTATTCTTCAATCGATTAAAAGTGCTTCGAAATGATTCAAGTTTCTGCTGAGCGAACCTCCTGGCTCCTTCCAAGGTTGCCACTTCTCCTTTAAGTTGTTCTGCAGTCTCCATTTCCGCAAGCCCCTGGTTGAGAAGCTCTTCGAATTGGTTACCAGCAGTATTGGTTTCGAAGGCTATTTGTTGTTCTTTAGCCTCCTTAACCTTCTGTTGAAGTTCCAGAATCTGCCTTTCCCAAAGAAGTATAGACTCAGCTCGAGCCTCATAGTCAGTTTTCGCCTGCTTCAGATGCATAGCTTGATCCTCAGCTTCTTGAGAGAGTTTCGAAGCTTGTTCATAAGCAGCATCCATGGCAATGTGTTTCTCTTGAACCTTCTTGGCAGCAGATTCGTCTTGGAGAAGGTAACCAGTTACGTTGTCCAGCAAAGCCTGAAGATCGAACAAGAGAGTACTAACTGGCAAGGAGCAGGTGGAAATATTAACCTTTGTGAGCATCTCCTTCATAGTATAGCAAGCAGTACTATCTTGCTTAAGCACTTCGAATATATCCACATTGAGAATGGTTTTCCTAATTTTATTAAGAAGAACAATTCTTTCTTCTGTGGGAAGAGGATAGCTGGTCGAACTTGTGCCAGCCCTAGCGAGTGGGACGTCCCTCTGAGCCAACTTTGCCTTCATGTACCCAATAGGGTCATTTCGTCTCAGAAGTGCCAGTTCCTCGTCAGTCATTCGAGACAGAGAGGATTGAGGGAGTTCCACACGTAGGGGAGCCACGTCCATTTCAACCTCTATGGGTTCGTTGGTTGCATTATCATTCCCTTCATTCGTTTCGTGCTCTTGATCTTCTTCATCCTCATCCAAGTCCACAACTTCGATACCATCCCTTTCACTGCTATTTGCGTTGGACTCCGTCCCAGCAGTCGAACCGTCATTGGCATTCTCCTCCTCAGATTCTTCGTCTGCAAATTCTTCGGCTCTTTGCCCAGAATCAGCTTTCTCTTCTTCAGTTTGAGTGTCCTTTGGGTCCTCTTGAAGAGTTTCAAGAGGGGACTTTTGAAGAGAAGCCCTTTGCAAATCCTCTGCAGACGTTTGAAGTGTTGTTTCGTTTATCTCTTTCAGAGGAATGGAGGTACCTTGATCATCCTGCTGTTCAGAAGTTCCAGCCAGAACCGCCATATTGGAGGAACCTTTATTTTGAACCAGGTTGCTGGAATCTCCTTGAGGAGAGGAGTTGAGCGGAGCAGCAGCTCTGGATGGTGAGTTCGAAATAGTGGAAGCTGGATTCAAGATGTTCTGCAAGGAACAACAGAATGTTAAAAATATTCACCAAGGTAATAAGAAGTTATTATTGTCAAAAATTTAAAGGTTCAATTTACCTGTGGACTCTCGGAGGAGAGGTTATTAGCTATACGTTCCAACGTTGGGTTGGAGGTCGAAGGTGGATTTTTGGATTTGGGTGAGGGAGCAGCATCCTTGGAATCAAGTCCAGAGACACTAGTTGGGACGGTACTTTTCGAAATATGTTTCTTTGGCTTCTTCTTCGAAGCAGTATTTAAGTTTCCTCCAGCCTTGGGATCTTCCCCAGTGGTGCTTGATTTCCGCTTCTTGGGAGTAGTAGGAGGAAGCTTATTGGTCTGAAAAGATTTTAAACGAAGAGTTAGATGCAAACCATAAAGCATGAGTGAATTCGAAACATCAAGGCTAAGTGATTACCGTTGGAATTGGAGCATCGGTTGTTGTTGGTATTATTGTTGTTGTTGTGGTTGCAGCAATAGTGGTTGTTTCGGGTGGAGTCACTTTGTCAGTAGTTTCGATGGAGGCTTGAGAGGCGCTCCCTTCTTTCGACTTCGAGGCAGCTGTCTTTATCCTGATGGCTGAAAATCGAAACAATTAAAGCAAAGGTTAAAGATATTGGAAAATAAAAGACATTTGGGATTTTCCCAAGCATTCGCACCTGTGCCTTGATCAGATTTAATTGACATGGCAGAAAGGTCGTATCGAAGTTGTTCTGGGAAATCATGAAGCCAGTATCGAGCCCATGTCACAGTCTCAGATGACTTTGGTTTCCTTTGAAGATAATTGAACATCTCTTTGCAAGTAAACCACCAAGGATATGGGGGATACCAAGCCAGAGCCAGTTCTGAGGTAGGTAATCTGGGAAATTTAGGTGGATGCATTTCGAATGCCAACCTATACCTATCCTCAGGTGACAGCCCTGAAAGAAGTTTTAACTTAGAAACTTTTTTTTTAAATTTTTCCTTCAAGGTCTCAGCCGCTTGATGCACAGTGGAGTCCAAGCGCGTGGGGTCATAAGTAGTTTCAAAATAATTTTGGAAAGCTTTCATCTCTTTGGCATGAGTAAACATACCTTTCTTTGTTGGTACCTGCACATCAAAGGCATCAATTAGTTTATGTTGAATTGTAAGTGTATCGAACATATAACTTTGATAAAACTTGGTCCACCATTCCAGAAATCCTTTAGCCGTGAGATGGGTAGGTTCGAAGGTTATCAGCTCAAATTGGGCAAAGCCTTGATATTGTTCTTGCTGTATCTTGGCTTCCCGTGCCTTGAAAGTTCGTCCAGAAGTGATGGCGCTCTCAGTTTGAAATAAAGGTTCAGGAATCAGTTGGCATAAGCCAAACTGCCTCGAAACAAAGTTTGGTTGGTAGGCAAAGAGAAAAATCTGGTTTTTGGCTGGAGTTATTCTTGAAGAAATAAGTCTAGGCAGCAAAAAAGCTCTCCATACATCCTGAATCTCCTTGCTCTTGATAGCTTCTGAGAGAGCCATGGTGAACCAAGAAGGTCCATGAGCCCTCGAAGCAAAAGGCGCCATGCTCTCTTCGAACTTGTGCCTTTTGGAGAATATCATGATGTACTTCGAGAATTGGACTTTGAAGTCATCTTTGTCGTCATTGGGAGTTAATCTTCGAAGCCTAGTGCCTTCGACTATCCTATCATTTATCTCAGAATCTTGCTCATCAATGGTGTTGGCGGTTGATAAGGAGGGTTCGAACATGGCATTTATCCATAGTTGAAGTAACCAAAAAGGGCCAGCCAACAGAATATTTTTGGAGGTGTGGGATTTGAGGCTCGAAACAGCTGACCTCAGGCTTTCGTAAAGGTCAACTAAGAGCAGTTCACTTAGGCACACTTTTCGATTTTCATGCAAGTCCCTAGCTAGAGGAATGAACCTACTAGCTACCTGTAGGGATCTACTGCAGAAAATGTATCTTGACAGCCACAGGGTTAAGAAAGCAATGTGCTCTACGTCAGACACATTGTCCCCCTCAGCATGGTAATGACTGATAAACTTGGAAAAGCTGGCTAGCTTGACTTCGAAGTCAATTATGCTTGAATGTTCTTCGTTGTCGGGTATATAAGTTTCTCCCACTGGCGATAGCCCAGTGATGGCCGCTATGTCGAAGAAGGTTGGGGTGATCATTCCACCTGGGAGATGGAAAGTGTTATAGGTATTGTCCCAGAAATAGAGGGACGCGAATAGCAGAGGGTGGCTGTAGGTGAAACCAGGCTTCGATAGCTTAATCAGGTTATAGATGCCTAATTCTTCCCATTGCTGGGATTTCTTAGCTTCTACTTTCTTGAACCAGTTTTGATAAGCAATATCAGAGGTGGGGCAAGATCGAAATGGCTTAAAATTACTCTTTACATAATCCAATACAAAGGGGTCCTTAGGAGGAACAGTTGGGTTTTCTATGGTATTGGAATTAGGAGATTCTACTGCCTTAGGGGCGTCCATTTTGTTAAATAAGGGTTTAAAACTATAACAAACTGGGAAAATCGTCCTGGTGTCTTTTAATATTTCAAAAACCGTAAGAGGGCCATTTAAAGCTAACCTCTTACCAGCAACGTTGGTAGGAATGAGTACCTGTGACGCATACAACATTTCTTTTTCCTTTGAAATCATCTGAGGGGCAAGAACGGGTTGACCTCGGTGAGTGATGATTTTACTTTCCATGGTAGCTCCTGTAGTTTTTCCTTTCTTCTTGGAGACTTTCTTGAGTTGGGATGAAGTAGAAGAAGACATTTTTGAAAGATGTTGAAAGCTTGGGTTTTTGACGAGAGAAGGAGGGTAAAAGATTTAGATTGTGAAAAGAAAAAGATTAAGTTGGTGATGTTTTATAATGGGGAAGTTTAAGCACCCACTGAATAAGGGTGTGATACGTGGAAATCATGGGTTGGTGTGATGAAGAGGTGGCGTAAAGTTAACATGGGTAATAGGCGTGATTTAAAGATAATCATTATTTGTAACTGCACCATGCTGTGAAGTGGCTCCAGGCGGTTAAGGAATCCAAAAGGTGCTATGATTGACGTGACTGGAGTCAAATGCATTAAATGTTACGATGATTCGAAAGTCACATCAAAATCTTGTGTAGGTGTTTAAAATAGGTATTTCTCAGAGGAATCGAAATACATATTTTAAAGGGGCAATTTGTTGGCTGAAGATTTTGATAATGATATTAGAAGCCAAATGAATTAAACATTTCGATCGAAATGAGGTAAAGCGTCATGTTTCAAAGTAGCAGAAGCAGTGTTTCGAATAAGTATGTCAAAACTTGGAGTTTCGAGTGGCAATTATGGGAACATATCTAAAGAAGTCTCGAAATAACAACAAGGCTGTGTCTGGGAAGAGCGTTCGAAACGGAGAAGTACCAAAGCATTTGAAATTCAAATGGAAGCGGGACTTTCGAAGTTTGAAAGTTATGTGCTGGTGCATTTGGGGACACTTGGAAAGATTAAAGAGGCATTGTCCTGCATGTTCCGAACGTGGCATAATCCTATAGCAAGACCGTTATGGTCGAATTAGTATAAATAGAAGTCTTAGTATTAGGATTTCGTGTGTCATATCTATTATACAAAATACTCAGTAACATTCAAACTACCACATGGCAAGGGAAACGAATGCAAGAGAAATGTATGTATGATAGCATCATGTATTTCTGATTTAATGAAAACCTTTTACCATTTCCAGCACTTTCCTTTATCTTTTTGTCAAATAACATTTACAAGTTTTCTCATTTACAGTCTTTTCACTTCGAAATCTCTTCTTCAAAGTTTTACATTTTAATGCTTTCTTCACATTTCAAGCAATTTACATCTTAGAAAACTGTCATATTTTCCATACCTTTACCTTCAAGTCTTATCCTTCGGACGCATATTTTTACTTAAAGTCATTTACAGATTTCTTGCATTAAACGCTTTCTTCATATTTCAAGCCTTTTACGTTCCAGCAATCCTTTACATTAACTGTTTTATGATTCGAAACCATTTACTTGACTTTTATGCAATCTCATATGTCTTTACAATTAATATTTACTCATGCAACTTAGTTTCACACACACATTTTGATTACATCTTTAGACTTTTAGAGAGAGAAATCGAAATAAGCCAAACACTCAAATATCAATCATGAATATCTATTCGATCGTGAGAGTAACCTTAATATCCAAGGAGTCCTAGGATCAATCTAGTCGATCCTGTGAGTTACCAGAGGAATTGAATAACAGTAAGAAAGATTATTCGATAGTTTGGAAGACTAGCGGTTGTTTACCAGAAATCACTGGAAACAGGTGTGTGTTGGGTCAGCATGACGAGTCTGGCCGAAAAGAGCATGCAATTTACTACCTTAGCAAAACGTTTACCGACTATGAGACCCGATACTCACTGCTCGAGAAAACTTGATGCGCTTTGGCATGGGATGCTCGCCGGCTAAGACATTATATGTTTACTCACACTACCTTGTTGATATCAAAAATAGATCCAATCAAGTATATCTTCGAGAAGCCTGCCTTGTCCGGAAGAATAGCAAGATGGCAGATGATCTTGACTGAGTATGACATCCAGTATACGACCCAAAAGGCAATCAAGGGAAGTGTATTGGCAGATCATTTGGCACATCAGGCAGTGGATGATTACCAGTCTATGAACTTTTGAATTTCCGGACGAGAATATCATGTTGATAACTGATTGTGAGACACCTAGACCGGATGAAGGACCTGAGGAAGGATCCCGATGGTCTATGTATTTTGACAGAGCTTCGAACGCTTTGGATAATGGCATTGGCGCTGTGATCATATATCCTAAAGGCTCTCATACTCTGTTTACCACCCGACTATGTTTCAACTGCACCAATAACATGGTGGAGTATGAAGCGTGCATCAAGGGTCTTCGAGCTGCAATTGACCTAAGGATTAAGTTCTTAAGTGTCTTCGGAGATTCCGCTCTCGTGATCAGTCAGATTAAGGGAGAGTGTGACATGAAACACCCAAATCTTATTCCTTACAAGGAGTATGTGTTGACATTGCTTCCCCATTTCGAGGTGATAACCTTTGAACACTTCCCTAGAGAGGAGAATCAGTTGGCGGACGCGCTAGCTACAATGTCTTCTATGTTCAAAGTCAATTGGGACAATGAAGCTCCTCGGATCATCATTGAAAGATTGAACGAACCTGCACATTGCTGTGATCTCGAGACTGAAGAGATAACAGAAAAACCCTAGTATCATGAGGTGAAGAGTTATCTTGAAGCTCAGGAGTACCCCGAGGGTGCATCTGTTAGTGACAAGAAGTTTCTGAGGAGGTTCGCGGCGAAGTTCTTCATCAGCAATGACATTCTTTACAAGTGTATCCATGATTCAACCTTACTGCGTTGTGTGGATAAGAATGAAGTAGAAAGGATCATGGCAGAGTTACATGAAGGTACCTTCGGAACTCATTCCAGTGGACATACCATGGCAAAGAAAATCCTCCGGGCAGGATATTACTGGTCCACAATGGAAGCTGACTGTTATCAGCATTCTTGGACATGTCACAAATGCCAAGTCTATGCTGATAAGGTGCACATACCTCCAGTTCCTCTGAATGTTTTGACAGCGCCTTGGCCTTTTGCAATGTGGGGCATTGATATGATCGGCGAGATCAGACCAACGGCATCCAATGGGCATCGTTTCATCCTGGTAGCGGTTGATTACTTTACGAAGTGGGTTGAAGCAGCTTCCTTTGCTACTGTAACCAAGAACATCGTGGCACAGTTTATTCAGCATAATCTGATATGTCGATACGGTGTACCAGAGAGGATCATTATGGACAATGGTACCAATCTTAACAACAAGATGATCACTGAGCTCTGCGGGCAATTCAAGATACAGCATCATAACTCTTCTCCCTACCGGCCGAAGATGAATGGGGATGTCGAAGCGGCAAATAAGAACATTAAGAAGATTGTGTAGAAGATGATAGTGACATACAAAGACTGGCACGAGATGTTACCATTTGCTCTTCACGGGTACCATACCTCAGCACGGACGTCAACAGGGGCCACACCCTATTCCTTGGTATATTGTATGGAGGCAGTCTTGCCCATTGAAGTTCAGATACCTTCTCTTCGGATCATGAAGGATGCAGGTTTAAGCGAAGATGACTGGATTCAGACCCGACTTGATCAACTGAACCTAATCGACGAAAAAAGACTTACTACTATTTGTCATGGTCAGACGTACCAAAAACGGATGATCAAGGCATTTAACAAGAAAGTTAGACGACAAGAGTATCAAGTTGGGGATCTGGTAATCAAGCGTATTATCTTACCTCAAGGTGATCCCAGAGGCAAATGGACCCCTACTTACGAAGGGCCATTTGTGGTTAAGAACATTTTCTCAGGAGGAGCTATGATTCTAACTACTATGGATGGTGACGACCTTCCTCACCCCGTCAATGCAGACATAGTAAAAAGATACTGCGCATGATCAAAGACCCGCTAGGTTGACTGGCCTAGGCAAAAATAAGGGCTTCCCGGCGAACCAAAAGGGTTCGGGCAAAAATAAGGGATGAAAATGAAAAAAAATTGTACACCCGGCAAGTCGAAAACCTGAAAAGGCGGCTTGGATAAAAATGGGTATCCCGGTGGACTGAAAACCCGAAAGGGCAGTCCAGGCAAAAGTTAGGGATCAAAGCATAACACTATGTCTCATTGGATCACCTTGCATCCAGACTTCGGTATCAGCTATCAAGCTCGGGCGGCACTAATCAATAAAATTCATCTTCAACTAAGCAGCAAAGTGATGAGATGCTTGAAGATATAAAGGCAATATCAGAGTTGGAACCCATTGGGATTATTCACATAGCTGTTTTGTTTCATTTTCACAACTTGTATAAATTCTATTTGTTCGGCGGCGTTCTCTTACTAGGACGTCTGTCTCTTGTACCAAAAATGCCTATTTTCAAGCCAAACTTCAAAATCAATACAAATTCATTTCCAGAAATTTCAAGCTGTTTTTCCTTTATCTGTTTTGTTTTGCAAAGAACGTCCAATGCTCATTTTTTATATATGCATTTGATATTAATTGTTGATCATAAATATTTACATGCAAAACGAAAGATGAATTACTGGTAATATCATAAATAAGGGCCTAAGAAATGTCCAAGTTGTGTAGTTGTTTCGTCCACAAGGTACCAAGGTATATCCAGTTGAAGAATATGGGTAAGATACCTTCATTCCCCGCAGAGTAATACAGTAATGGTAGCTCTCCCAGCTGAGACTTATAGTTGGATACAAATCAGCAATACTCTTTCCCTAAGCAGAGTTAGCCTACCATCATCCCTAAAAAGGTTGGGTATCCCCAGAAGGTCTTAATCTTCCCCAGCAGAGTATAAAGATATTCACCGACAAGTATAAAAGTATCCCCGACAGTCTTAATATTCCTCAATAGAGTATAAGAGTGTTCCCCGACGAAGTACAAAATACCCCAGTGGATTCAGTTCCCCAGCACAGTCTAAAAAAGGCTTCCCCGACAAAATTGAATCATCTTCCCCAGTAGATTTTGGAAGCTTATCCGCTACAGAGCGCAAATAAGTCTCCCCAGCCAAATTCAGAGGGTTATCCCCACAGGAGTCTAACTAGGTTATCCTCAGCAAGTTGCAACTGAAAGACCATCCCCAGCGAAGTTCTTTCTTCCCCCGAACAGGAATTCAATCCTCAACAGATTCAGTATCACCAGCAATGGCAATCCATCCCCAGCGGAGTTCATCATTGAAGTCCCCAACAGAGTTTATCAGCGGAATCCCCAGCCGAGTTCATCAGTTAAAATCCTCAGCAGAGCATCTCTTCCCCACAGAGTAATTCCCCTCAGAGTAATCTCTTCATCAGTTTATTCCCCAACGGAGTCATCTCCGTGTGCAGGTTTATTCTCACAATCATCTTCGTCCACCATCCCTGGCGGAAGCAAAGCATTCAACTTTATTCTCCCAGCAGCTCCGGGATTTATTTTCCCCAGCTAAGACATTACATGTCCATACATCATGATGCATGCATATACGCATCATACCATACAATCTCATTTATTTTGAGAACATCATTGCCTGATACATATCATGCATTACATACAGCTAACCTTTACTTTTCAGGAAATGTACAATCAAAATTCAAGTTATGAAGCCCGGGTACGACCGAATAGTATCTTGATTTCTACAGAATATTGAGAAGCCCGAACTACAACCGGATAACAATATCAGACTACCGCGAAGCCTGGATTGCGACCAGATAACGATATCTCTCAAAAGTAAGCTATGAAACCCGAAAAACGACCAAATAATAGTTTATTCCCCAGTGAGCCGTGAAGCCCGGATTACGATCGAATAGCAGCTCAGTAAGCACCGTAAGGCCTGGATTCGACCAGATAATGGTATATCATAAACACAAGCCGTGAAGCCCGGATCACGACCGGATAACAGCTCAGCAAGTTATTGTGAAGCCTGGATTACGACCAGATAAGCAACCAAGAGTACTACGAAGCCTGGATTTCGACCAGATAGTGGTATGATACATCGTGAAGCCTGAACTACGACCAGACATCGTTAAGGGACACTGTGAAGCTTGGATTACGACCAAATGACAGTTTACCCAGCCAGTTACTATGAAGCTCGGATTCAACCAGATACTAGTAAACCCAACAGTCAAAGTGAAGCCCGGAGGAGACCGGATAACCATTTGATTTGTTTTGAAGCCTGGATTTCGACCAGATAAGAAATGAGGTATTGTGAAGACTGGATTACGACCAGATAGCGGTACAAGGCACTGTGAAGCTTGGATTCTGACCAAATAGCAGTTTACATGGACAGTTACTAAGAAGCCCGGAGTCGGCCGGATATTAGTGTGCCCTAAATTCAAGTTGAAGCCCGGAGGCGACCGGATAACCACTTGATTTGTTCTGAAGCCTGGATTTCGACCAGATAAGAAGTGAGGCACCGTGAAGCTTGGATTTCGACCAAATAGCAGTTTACATAGACAGTTACTAAGAAGCCCGGAGCCGGCCGGATATTAGTGTGCCCTAAGTTCAAGTTGAAGCCCGGATGCGACCTAATAACCACTTGATTTGTTCTAAAGCCTGGATTTCGACCAGATAAGAAGTGAGAAATTGCAAAGTCGGGATTACGATCGGATAGCAAGTTTAATCTCATCTCCCTAGTAAGTCACTGTAAAGCCTGGATTACGACCAGATAGCAGTCGGTCTTATCCCTATGAAGCCTGGCTTACGACCAGATAGTAGTTCACTCTCACCTCTTCAATAGAGATGATTCCCCAGTAGAGTAACGGACGACCGAAGCTCCTAAAGTTCTATTTCTCCTAGGACAAAGAACAGCATTCCCCAGCGGAATCTCCCTCAACAACAGGTATACAAGCTCTCGCTGAGGAATCTCTTACGAGATCGACACTCCTTCGGATGGCATCTTTAAGCCCATCTCCCCATCATCAATCTCCAAATGGAATCTGTAAGCCCATTCCCGACATCACAAGACAAATACTACTCCATGCGAGTGCAAATTTCTGGGCACTCTAGTGTTCAATCATCTTCCAACTTCGGATCACGAAAGGCCCGAACGCCAATCTATATCCTCAGGTTTAAGAAGATTGAACAGGGGCAACTGTTGTACCCCAAAATTTTCCCTCCCATATTTCTCAAGACATGGCAAGAATCATCCCCAAGTTGTTCAAGATGGCTCAAGAGTTGGACAGTCAAATCACCTCCTAAGGCAGTCAAGTCAAAATTAGGGTCTTGTGTTGCATCAAGGTATTTACATCCAAACGACCTCAAGTTCTACCCAATGTCCTAATATGTTCTTAAGTTCATCCATGTCAAATTTCAAGTCTTGCAGAGGAAGTTTGGTCAGTCAATTGCTCAAGAGGTCCAAAAATCGACTGTGCTAGGGCAAAAGTCAATTGTGACCCAAATACAGTCAAATCTCAAGATTTTTTGTCAACATTCTCATTTTTAAGGATAATTCATCATTTGATCAAGGGTTGATCATGATTCATCAAGGATTGCACAAGATTCATCAAGATTCAAAAGTTGCTAAATTAGGGTTTTGTAGGAAAAGTCAACTCAACTTTGACCAAGCATAACTTTCTCATACTTTATGAGAAATGACCCATAAAAAGATAATTTTTAAGAGGATGCAATTTCCTACAATCCATCTTCACACCCCAAGATCAAGAAATGCTCTCACAAAAAGTTACAAATTTGGATATTATAGGTAATTTTTGAAAGTCAACAAAAACACCTTTTTTGCCAAAGCTCATAACTTGATCATGGAATATCAAAATGATATGATACCAAAATGTTTGGTTAGAGTTCATCGCAAGGTTTCTATAAAGTCCAAGAACACCTCCAAAAGTTCAAAATTGAAGAAGTTATGCATTGTTGAAGTTGGGCATTTTTCCAAAATTGCCAAAAGTCAACTATCCTCAAAACTCCAATTTTTGACAAAAGGGCCCACTTTTTTCCACTTGATTTGGTCTTATCACACCACACACGTGTCCCATCTTTAATTTCATGACCAATCATTTATTTTTCTATTTTATTTAATTTTTATTGATTTAATTCATTTTAAATCAATATTTATTCAAATAAAATCTAAAAATGGATGGAATGATATCTTTTTGATCATTGAAGCTTTCAATTATCATGATTCATCAAATGAAATTCGTATCAAGCCTTTTCATGCATAAAAATCAGATTTGATACAAATATGGAAACTTGATAATGGAAGATCAAATCACATCTCAATTCTTCAATTCTCATGGATTAAGGCCCAAGTGATTAACCTAATTCATTCCCTTATGTACACACAAGCCATAGAGATCAAGGACACACCCTAAGCATTGCAGAAACGGCCAGAAGAAGTTTGAGAAAAAGCTTGAAAACTTGGAATCTGAAATCCACCTTAGAGCTCGATTCAAAGCAAAAGCTTGACACTAGTCCCTTGTTGGCAATCCCCTGAAGCGAAAGCAACCAGAACCAAGCCTTCTCATTGCCTGAAACTCACTGTAAGGGTCCACGAACCAAGCTCTGAACACGAAATCCAAACCTCTGATTCTTGCATCCTTTCATTGAAATCTTTGCATATTTGTGTTTGTCGTTTGATTTAGAACATTTTTGCAATATTTAATTTTATTCTCATGGCCTCTAACGTGATACCCAAACCTTGGGTCTCCAAGCTTTGTTTTTAGGCATTTTTGGTACAGGTACAATCAAGGCAAACCATGGCCATCTTCGTTCTCAGGAAAGAGAGACGATCACGTTGATACCCTTAGCTTGCGTTTACATGGCCTATGAAGGATTTTTGAAACATCCCACGAACTTTCCTGCGGATAAAAATCCGCAGGTAAATAACCAGGGATATTTGGAGAAGATGATAACGTGGCTTATTTCCATTGGCCAGTTCAAATGTGTTTAGCGCGTTTTTTTTATTCCAGCATAGTTAATTGTTTTCACATATTATATTTACTGCTTATCCCATTAACAATAAAGCAGCATGGTTGAGTTGGGAAGGGAGGCGTGTCAATGAGCATTGGGACCTGGGTTCGAATCCCAGGTCCCCCAAAACTTTGTTACAATTTTGTTTCAGGTTATTCCATGTAGCATCCAAGGCGTGGACCATCATGTTCTGCCAAGATCTCAAACGCCAAGTGTCCCATAAATCAAATCCAATGGCTTAGGTTGGACATCCACCATACTCCTAGTCAACAAGCGCATGCTAGAATGGGATAGTCAACAAAGCCCAACGTGTTGGGCCTAGAAAATTGCCAGATTCACCATCAAATTAAGCCCACACCCCCTGGGTATTTCTTTTACTTTTTATTTCTTTTTCTTTATTTATTTATTTATTTTGTTAACTATTATTATTATTATTAAAAACTAACCAATTAACTTTTTTTAATAAAATCAAAAAAATACAAAAATATTATTATTATTATTAATTTCACTATTTTATTTTGTAAATAAATAATTTAATCAATTTAGTTCTTTTTAATTAGGTATAATTTTAACATATTTTGCAATAAATTAAAATCAATTTAGAATTAGGTTTTTTTTTAATAACTTTTAACCATTCTTATTTTATTTCCTTAAATATAAAAACCCAAAAATATTTTCATTTAATTAATTGATTCAATTATTAACTTAATTTAATTTCCATTTAATTCCAAAATCAATAACAAAAATATGCTTTCTTTAATTAAAAAGGGTCAAAACCCTAAAAATGCGCCGATTTAATTTTCTTGCACGCGATTCATTTGTTTCCAATTTTGTAATTGCTTCGGAAATATAATAGTTTTTTAAATTAGGACTTTTAATTATTTATCTCTTTGATTTACTTTCCGCAATTTAAATTAAAGGGTTTGTCTTTGGCGATGTAAATACCTGACGCCTTGTAATAGCTTAGATTTAATTTCCCGCAATTTAATTTCTGCACAATATTAACTGTTAGATGTTTGATAAATAGGCAATGCATGACAAGATCAATCTTTAACTTAAAATTAACATAGCTCACCTTTCACATGTACAGATAAAAATTAACTGAAACAACACACTCGCACATGTCACTCTTAGGGTACACCTCACTTGGTTGCCTCGAACGTGGTCATTGAGTATAGGAAGTTTTAGAGGTCGCCCTCTTGTCCAAAGATCATAGTTGCCTCGAAACGGTTGCCTCGGATAAAATGATCTAAGACATTAGGGTTACCACGAAGGCGTCCTAACATTGCTTTAGTGACCACACGTCCCTTAATCGAATTGACCCGAAAACTCCAACGACGATGCTCCCTACTTATCAATAGTGGGATAGAATTGTCTAAAGGATATTAGCACAGATTAATTCCCTTTTGAGTAGGTAGATGGTTCTTAAGTACTTGCTCCTTTTAAAACAAAACAAAAACTTTTCGCACTTACACTCCTTTCAAACAAAAACTCTTTTCAAACCCACAAACACAAAGAAAAGCAAACTTTTGAAAACACAATGAGCAAGTACCTAAGAGCCCATGGATAACCACGGATAGAAAGGATGCTAACACCTTCCCTTTCTATAATCTACCATCCGAACCCGAGAAATATCTCAAAAAGGAATTTTTCTGTGCTTTTGTCCTTTCCTTGTTGGATAAAATAAAAGACGGTGGCGACTCTTGCTTACCGCGACATTTTGCAAAGACAAACGCAAAACGCGAACCAGCATTCCAAAACAGTCAATTCTCATTCCCATCGATCACAGAACTGGCGACTCTACTGGGGAATATTGTAAAGTGGGGTGTACCTTAGGATTAGATCATTATGTTTTCAATTGTATGCTTTGTATGCTTTAATTTTGTGGGATTGTATCGGAGTTCTATAGATCCTAACCCGGATCTGGGGATACCCTTTAGGTAAGTAGCAATAAACTGTGAGGGATCTGTACGGCGTAGACCGATACGGATGAAGTAGTAGCTACGTTGGTGTGGCACTTTAGTCTGTACCGATATCCCTTGTGTTGGAACGAGGAGAATATGGGTCTTCTAAGGGGTCATTAAGCACCAACTAACCGTAGAACCTTAAATTGACCAACTTCGCCATAGAACAGTAGCAGTATGCTACACTCATTGAGACTAAACTCTCGCGATGATTCCGGCCGCAAGAAAAGGTTGCTAATCTGGAATCATGATCGATTGAGGGTAGTCAGTGATATTGGGATCCTCTAGAACCCGGTTACTATTATTAGGACAGGTTTAAACCAACTGAACTGAAAGAGGGTTGTACCTAAGCTCCATGCCAGCCTGAAATCTAAGGGCTCTCAGTGTGACTTGTGTGCCTTTACCATGTTTGCTTTTTGTGGATACTTGTGGTGTGCCTTTATCATGACATCATGACATCATAACATTGCATACATCTTGCATAAGACTAACCTATTTCAAAGACAGGAGGGTTTCATCTTTGCTCTGTTTTGTAGGTCATCATGATGCCCATGCGTAAGAATACCATCCGGATCAACTTTGTCCAAGCACCTACCTTGCTTAAAGAGTTGGTTGCCAAGATGCCTAACACTACTTCCTTCATCAGGAGGCATGGTTCTCTTCTCAGTTTGGTCACCTCTAAGTTGGACGAGCAAATGATGAGTGTTCTGGTCCAGTTCTATGATCCGTTGTACCATTGTTTTACTTTTCAAGACTATCAGCTGGTTCCCACCCTAGAAGAGTTCTCTGAGTTGCTCGGTATCTGTTTTGGAGCAGACTCTGTTTACTGGTTGGGAGAAGACTCTTAGGCCTGAAGAGATTGTTGCAGCCCTTCACTTGACCAAAGAGGAGGTAATGGCTAACTCGGAGACTAGAAGTGGAGCTAAGGGTTTTCTGACTAAGTTCTTGGTTGGCAAGGCTAACTACTTCTGGGACAGCTTAGACTTCAAGGCCTTCGAGGATATTCTGGCTCTCTTGATATATGGCTTGGTATTGTTTCCGAATCCTGATACTTTTGTTGATGTTAATGCCATAAAGATCTTCATCTCTCAGAACCCTGTACCCACTCTCTTGGGTGACATCCTTCATCAGCTTTATGCTCGTACTGCCCGAAAGCGGGGAACTTTGATGTGTTGTGCTCCTTTATTGTCGAGGTGGTTTATTTCTCACCTCCTTAAGTCAGTGCTGAAGAACAAAGAAGGAATGGGTTGGGCTTATAGGGTGATGTCTCTTTCTCATAATGACATTATCTGGACTCTCAAAGGTATGGATGAGGTGACTGTTATTGATTGATGTGGAGAGTATCCTAATGTTCCATTGATAGGGACCCATGGAGGAATTTCTTACAACCCATGCTTAGCTCTCCGTAAGTTTGGAAGAGCCAGAAGAGAAGGACCTCATGAGATGTTGATGCCTCATATCATCTTTGATTTTCAGGGAGATAGTGATGAGCAACGTCGCAGATTCATAAGAGCTTGGGACAGAGTTCACCAATCTGATCCATATGAGTTGGGTCCAAAGACTTCTCTGCCAATGGAGCCATATCTCATATGGGTCTGCATCCGTGCCCAGAAGCTAGGTATGCCATATGAAGCTGTCCGGCCTGTCACTCTTGAAGTTGCTAATGAATAAGGGGTTCTTCCAACCATTCTCCATCCTTATATGCCCACTGATATTGGGGCACTGAAGAGGTCTTGGATGCAGTTGAGGGATGAACGGGATTCTTACCGAGAGAAGTTCAATGAACAAGAGCAGAAGATCCAAAAGCTGACTAGACAGTTAGAGAACGAGCGGATCCTGAACGACTATGTCCGCACTGAGAAGAAGAGACCATGGGAGCATTGATGGACCTTTGATGATTTCCTTTCCAGCTTTTGTTTACTCTTCAGTATTTCCATTCTTGTAACGCCTTAAGGGCAATTTGTTGAACTATTTAAATTTTGAAGTTTAAATCTAATAAAGTGTGTTTCCTTTCTTGTTTACAAATTTGAATCCCGATTGTCTTTGAAATCATAATCATACGCATTTCATCCCATGCACTCCATAAGCAGGTACCCATTGCAGGTCTCTTATCTTCTTCGCTATTTATTTCAGCAATCATCATGTCTACTGAACCTTCAACTGAGCAAGCTATCAAGGCCCTCCAGGCCCAGAATGCCCAATTTCAAGAGCTGTTCATGAGCCTAGCTAAGGGTCAGCAGGACCTGAAGACCTTGATTCTAAAGGAGAAAAAGAAGAAGAAGAAGAAGAGGACAGTCTTGTTCAACACAGGACACAGGTTTGGAAACAGGTTACAGAATGAAGTTGATCTGACCACCTCATCTGGAGGGAAAGATAGTCCACAAGAAAGGAGGGCTCCTAGCCCTGTGGTCTCCGACAACGAGACGGACTATGATGAAGAACAGTATCCTCCTTTTGAGGATAAGTACAAACAGTTGGAAGACCGTTTGAGCGCTATGGAAATTCAGAAGGTGCCCGGTTTGGACTTCGGAGATCTAGGTCTATCATCTGGGGTGGTGATTCCCCATAAGTTCAAGGCACCTGCTTTTGCCAAATATGATGGAGTTTCCTGCCCGAAGCTGCACCTCCGGTCGTATGTGAGGAAGATCCAGCCTTACACTGCTGATAAGAACTTATGGATCCATTTCTTTCAAGACAGTCTCTCAGGGACTCAGCTTGAGTGGTTCTATCAGTTGGACGGAGCCAGTATCCGCAGCTGGGAAGATTTGGCTACTGCATTCTATAGGCAGTATCAGTACAACTCCGACCTCGCTCCTACGCGTACCCAACTCCAGGGTATGTCAATAGGAACGGGTGAAGGATTTAAAGAGTATGCTCAGAAGTGGAGAGACCTTTCCGGAAGGGTGCAACCACCTTTGGTTGATCGTGAGCTTGTTGACATGTTTCTGGGGACCCTGTCTGGTCCATTCTTTAACCATCTGATTGGAAGCTCTTCATATGGGTTTACAGATCTTATTTTGACTGGTGAGAGAATTGAAGCTGGTATTAAGGCTGGGAAGATATAGAAGGGTGCTTCATCAAGCACCGAGAAGAAGCCGTTTAAGAAAGAGTCTAGTGTTGTCTACGGTGCAAGAAGACAGGATAGACCTGAACACCGCCAAGCTGTCAATGCGGTTGTTATTTCAAAACCTGTTGGTACTCCTCAGTACAACAACCAACAAAAGGACGAGAGGCCTAAGAGGCAATTCACTCGTCTCAGCATGACCTTATCTCAGATTCTGCCACAGTTGCTGAAGACTAATCAGGTGACTCTAAGGGAACCCCGAAAGAATTCAAATACAACGCCACCAAGGTATAACCCCAACGCCCGCTGCGCTTATCAATCCAATAGCCCGGGCATACTATAGATGATTGTTGGGCTTTGAAGAATAAGATACAAGACTTAATCGATGCAAAGGAGATTGAGTTCGAGGTGCCCGAGAGGCATAATGTTGTGACTGCTCCCATGCCCAAACTTGGAGTAAATGCTGTAGAGGAAGACTTGTTTTTATTTTCTGTGGATGATATTGTTACCCCTCTGAGGACTGTCAAGAAGAATCTGTTGCTAGCCGGTTTATTTCCGGGTTGTGACGAAGACTACCATATGTGTTCTGTTTTACCTACTGGTTGCCCATTCTTGAAGTCAGGTATCCAAAACCTGATGGATAGTAAAGAGATCTTGTTTGAGAAGACTGTTGTTTCTCGGTTCATTCTAAAGAAGTTGCCATCATTACCATTTTCGACAATTCTTCCAAGGCTCCCTCGAGGAAGTCTGTTATAATTACATCTATCCCGAAGACCGCACCTGTGATCATCACTGTTCTGGGGCCCATCCCCTACACCTCTGACAAAGCTGTCCCTTGGCACTATGGGGCTGATGTTTATGTCCTTGGAGTTAAGCAAGAGTTGGATGCTGATACTGGCATCAGCAACATTACTGGACCTGCTAAAGTCACCCGTAGCGGAAGACTTTTCTCACCAGATATTGTCCCACCAACAGCCCGAAGACTTGTTGTCATTACACCTGCAAGTGTACCTACTGCCATTCCTGATCAAGTTCCTAGTCCTACCCCTGCCGCTGAGTCATCTGACGCTCGGGGCAAAGGGATCACCACCGATGTGCCTGCCCAGACGGAGGCACCAAAGACAATTACTGTTGAAGCTTCCAAGCATGAGATGGAAGAGATTCTGAAGATTATTAAGAAGAGTGATTATAACGTAGTTGAGTAGCTGGGGCAAACCCCATCAAAGATTTCTATGTTGTCACTATTGTTGTGCTCAGAGGCCCATGCCAAGGCTCTGATTACCTTCCTGAAGACTGCCCACGTGCCACAAGAGACATCAGCTGATCAGTTTACCGATTGTGTGGCCAATTTAACTGCTGATAATGGTTTGGGTTTCTCTGATGCCGATTTGACTGCCAAGGGGAAAAATCATAACGATGCCCTGCATGTCTCCATTGAATGCAGGGGCACTACTCTTGCACATGTATTGGTTGATACTGGTTCCTCATTGAACGTCTTGCCCAAGAAAGCTCTAGACCGGTTGGATTGCGAAGGGTTGGAGCTAAAACCAAGTAACATCATTGTCAGGGCCTTTGATGGGTCTAAGAGGATGGTGCATGGTGAGGTTGATATTCCAATTAAAGTCGGTTCTCAGGTCCTCAATTCTACGTTCTATGTGATGGACATTCGACCATCCTATTCTTGTTTACTGGGTCGTCCATGGATCCATAAAGCTGGGGTCGTAACCTCAACGCTCCACCAGAAGTTGAAATACTCGGTCAAAGGGAAGATTGTGACAATACAAGGGGAGGAATAGTACATGGTAAGCCACCTCAACTCGTTCTGATACGTAGAGATGGATGGGGAATTCATTGAAACCCCATTTCAGCACTTTGAAGAGGTTCCCCAGACACTGGCGTCAGTTGAGACTGTGGTTGAGGATTCTCCTATGAAGATGGCATCCTTAAAAGATGCTCGGGCTGTTATTGAGAAGGGTGAGTGTGCAAATTGGGGCAGACTCCCTAATTTTACACAGAAGACTAACAAGTTTGGCTTGGGTTTCACTGCAGAAGCTCAAAGGGTTGTTCGAAGTGCAAGGATCGGAAGACCTCCCTTGTTCATGAGCAACTCGGGAGTAAATGCCATTGAAGATGATGTGGAGGAGTCTGAATTCGACAGTTGGATCTATCCTACGACCAACGGTGGACCAATCAACTGGACAGCAAAGGACTTCATCCCTATTACTTTTGTTACCCAGTAATGAAACTTTTGTTTTGAATTTGTAATAAACAATGTTTGAAACTTTATGGCCTGGTGTCTTACCCATGACATTGTGGCTTCATTTGTGAGGGCTTTTGTGTGTCATTTTCATATATCATTAATAAAAGCATTGGACGTTTCTTGCATTTCAAATTTTGCGCTCTTTGTCTTTCTTTATTATATATTGCAAAACAGCTATTTTACACACACTCACATATACAAGTCCACATCCACTCTGGATCTCACTGGTAACGATTCTGCTACTGGCAGTTATGACTTCGAAAATCCGATCAACTTAGCCGAAGACGAAGGTGAAGATGATTGCGAAGTGCCTGGTGAACTTGCAAGACTGCTACTCCAGGAAGAGAGGGCCATTCAGCCACATGAAGAGCCAGTGGAAACAGTGAATCTGGGTACAGAGGCAGACAAAAAGGAAGTCAAGATCGGTGCAAATCTGGAGCTTAGTGTGAAACAACGGTTGATTCAGATGTTGCATGACTACGTTGAGATCTTTGCTTGGTCTTATGAAGATATGCCAGGGTTGGATACCGATATTGTGGTTCATCGCATGCCTACCAAGGAAGACTGTCCTCCAGTAAAACAGAAGGTTCGCCGTATGCGCCCAGAGATGTCTGAGAAAATCAAGGCTGAAGTTATGAAACAGTTCGACGCCGGTTTTATAGCAGTTACTTCTTACCCTCAGTGGGTTGCCAATGTGGTTCTAGTGTCGAAGAAAGATGGTAAGGTCCGAATGTGTGTTGACTATAGGGATTTAAACAGGGCGAGCCCTAAGGATGACTTCCCCTTACCTTATATTGACGTTCTGGTTGACAACACCGCTCAGCACAAGGTCTTCTCCTTCATGGATGGTTTCTCCGGTTATAACCAAATTAAAATGGCTCCCGAAGACATGGAGAAGACGACCTTTGTTACTCAATGGGGTACCTTTTGCTACAAGGTCATGCCTTTTGGGTTGAAAAATGCTGGGGCAACATATCAGCGTGCCATGGTTGCTTTGTTTCATGACATGATCCATCATGAGATTGAAGTATACGTCGACGATATGATTGCAAGGTCCCAGACGGAGGAAGAACACCTTGACCATCTACAAAAGCTTTTTGACAGGTTGAAGTTGTACAAGCTAAGGTTGAACCCGAACAAGTGCACCTTCGGGGTGAGATCTGGTAAGCTACTAGGTTTTGTCGTGAGCGACAAAGGCATTCAAGTGGACCCTGCCAAAGTGAAAGCCATACAAGAGATGCCATCTCCCAATACAGAGAAGGAAGTCAGAGGCTTTCTGGGACGACTGAACTACATTGCCTGATTCATCTCACACCTAACTCCTACTTGTGAGCCAATCTTCAAGCTACTGAAGAAAGATCAAGTGGTACGTTGGAATGATGAATGCCAAGCCTCTTTCGAAAGAATCAAAGAGTATCTCCAAGAGCCACCCATCCTAATGCCATCAGTTGAAGGGAGACCTCTGATCTTATACTTGACAGTACTCGATAACTCAATGGGGTGTGTGTTGGGTCAGCATGACGAGTCTGGCCAAAAAGAGCATGCAATTTACTACCTTAGAAAAAAGTTTACCGACTGTGAGACCCGATACTCACTGCTCGAGAAAACTTGATGCACTTTGGCATGGGCTGCTCGCCGGCTAAGACAGTATATGTTGACTCACACTACCTTGTTGATATCAAAGATGGTACCAATCAAGTATATCTTCGAGAAGCCTGCCTTGTCCGGAAGAATAGCAAGATGGCAGATGATCTAGACTGAGTATGACATCCAGTATACGACCCAAAAGGAAATCAAGGGAAGTGTATTGGCAGATCATTTGGAACATCAGGCAGTGGATGATTACCAGTCTATGAACTTTGAATTTCCAGACGAGAATATCATGTTGATAACTGATTGTGAGACACCTGGACCGGATGAAGGACCTGAGGAAGGATCCCGATGGTCTATCTACTTTGATGGAGCTTCGAACGCTTTGGGTAATGGCATTGGCGCTATGATCATATCTCCTAAAGGCTCTCATACTCCATTTACCGCCCGACTATGTTTCAACTGCACCAACAACATGGCATAGTATGAAGCATGCATCATGGGTCTTCGAGCTGCAATTGACCTAAGGATTAAGTTCTTAAGTGTCTTCGGAGATTCAGCTCTTGTGATCATTCAGATTATGGGAGAGTGGGATACGAAACTCCCAAATCTTATTCCTTACAAGGAGTATGTGTTGACATTGCTTCCCCATTTCGAGGTGATAACCTTTGAACACTTCCCTAGAGAGGAGAATCAGTTGGCAGACGCGCTAGCTACGACGTCTTCTATGTTCAAAGTCAATTGGGACAACGAAGCTCCCCAGATCATCATTGAAAGATTGAATGAACCTGCACATTATTGTGATCTCGAGACTGAAGAGATAACAGAAAAACCCTAGTATCATGAGGTGAAGAGTTATCTTGAAGCTCAGGAGTACCCCGAGGGTGCATCTGTTAGTAACAAGAAGTTTATGAGGAGGTTCGCGGCGAAGTTCTTCATCAGCAATGACATTCTTTACAAGCATAGCCATGATTCAACCTTACTGCGTTGTGTGGATAAGAATGAAGCAGAAAGGATCATGGCAGAGTTACATGAAGGTACCTTCGGAACTCATTTCAATGGACATACCATGGCAAAGAAAATCCTCCGGGCAGGATATTACTGGTCCACAATGGAAGCCGACTGTTATCAGCATTCTCGGACATGTCACAAATGCCAGGTCTATGCTGATAAGGTGCACATACCTCCAGTTCCTCTGAATGTTTTGACAGCGCCTTGGCCTTTTGCAATTTGGGGCATTGATATGATCAGAGAGATCAGACCAACGGCATCCAACGGGCATCGTTTCATCCTGGTAGCGATTGATTACTTTACGAAGTGGGTTGAAGCAGCTTCCTTTGCTACTGTAACCAAGAACGTCGTGGCACGGTTTATTCGGCACAATTTAATCTGTCGATACAGTGTACCAGAGAGGATCATTACAGACAATGGTACCAATCTTAACAACAAGGTGATCACTGAGCTCTGCGGGCAATTCAAGATACAGCATCATAACTCTTCTCCCTACCGGCCGAAGATGAATGGGGTTGTCGAAGTGGCAAATAAGAACATTAAGAAGATTATGCAGAAGATGATAGTGACATACAAAGACTGGCACGAGATGTTACCATTTGCTCTTCACGGGTACCGTACCTCAGCACGGACGTCAACAGGGGCCACACCCTATTCCTTGGTATATGGTATGGAGGCAGTCTTGCCCATTGAAGTTCAGATACCTTCTCTTCGGATCATGAAGGATGCATGTTTAAGCGAAGATGACTGGATTTAGACCCGGCTTGATCAACTGAACCTAATCGACGAAAAAAGACTTACTGCTATTTTTCATGGTCAGACGTACCAAAAACGGATGATCAAGGCATTTAACAAGAAAGTTAGACGACAAGAGTATCAAGATGGGGATCTGGTAATCAAGCGTATTATCTTACCTCAAGGTGATCCCAGAGGCAAATGGACCCCTACTTACGAAGGGCCATTTATGGTTAAGAACATTTTCTCAGGAGGAGCTATGATTCTAACCACTGTGGATGGTGACGACCTTCCTCACCCCGTCAATGCAGACATAGTAAAAAGATACTACGCATGATCAAAGACCCGCTAGGTTGACTGGCCTAGGCAAAAATAAGGGCTTCCCGGCGAACCAAATGGGTTCGGGAAAAAATAAGGGATGAAAATGAAAAAAAACTGTACACCCGGCAAGTTGAAAACCTGAAAAGGCGGCTTAGGCAAAAATGGGTATCCCGGTGGACTGAAAACCCGAAAGGGCAGTCCAGGCAAAAGTTAGGGATCAAAGCGTAACACTATGTCTCATTGGATCACCTTGCATCCAGACTTCGGTATCGGCTATCAAGCTCGGGCGGCACTAATCAATCAGATCAATCTTCAACTAAGCAGCAAAGTGATGAGATGCTTGAAGATATAATAACAGAGTTGGAACACAGTGGGATTATTCACATAGCTGTTTTGTTTCCTTTTCACAAATTGTATAAATTCTATTTGTTCGGCGGCGTTCTCTTACTAGGACGTCAGCCTCTTGTACAAAAAACGCCTATTTTAAGGCCAAACTTCAAAATCAATACAAATTCATTTCCAGAAATTTCAAGCTGTTTTTCCTTTATCTGTTTTGTTTTGCAAAGAACGTCCAAATGCTCATTTTTAATATATGCATTTGATATTAATTGCTGATCATAAATATTTACATGCGAAACGAAAGATGAATTACTGGTAATATCATAAATAAGGGCATAAGAAATGTCCAAGCTGTGTAGTTGTTTCGTCCACCAGGTACCAAGGTACATCCAGCTGAAGAATATGGCTAAGATACCTTCATTCCCCGCAGAGTAAGACAGTAATGGTAGCTCTCCCAGCTGAGACTTATAGTTGGATACAAATCAGCAATACTCTCTCCCCAAGCAGAGTTAGCCTACCATCATCCCTAAAAAGGTTGGGTATCCCCAGAAGGTCTTAATCTTCCCCAGCAGAGTATAAAGATATTCACCGACAAGTATAAAAGTATCCCCGACAGTCTTAATATTCCTCAACAGAGTATAAGAGTGTTCCCCGACGAAGTACAAAATACCCCAGTGGATTCAGTTCCCCAGCACAGTCTAAAAAAGGCTTCCCCGACAAAATTGAATCATCTTCCCCAGTAGATTTTGGAAGCTTATCCCCTACAGAGCGCAAATAAGTCTCCCCAGCCAAATTCAGAGGGTTATCCCCACAGGAGTCTAACTGGGTTATCCTCAGCAAGTTGCAACTGAAAGACCATCCCCAGCGAAGTTCTTTCTTCCCCCGAACAGGAATTCAATCCTCAACAGATTCAGTATCACCAGCAATGGCAATCCATCCCCAGCGGAGTTCATCATTGAAGTCCCCAACAGAGTTTATCAGCGGAATCCCCAGCCGAGTTCATCAGTTAAAATCCTCAGCAGAGCATCTCTTCCCCACAGAGTAATTCCCCTCAGAGTAATCTCTTCATCAGTTTATTCCCCAACGGGGTCATCTCCGTCTGCAGGTTTATTCTCACAATCATCTTCGTCCACCATCCCTGGCGGAAGCAAAGCATTCAACTTTATTCTCCCAGCAGCTCCGGGATTTATTTCCCCAGCTAAGACATTACATGTCCATACATCATGATGCATGCATATACGCATCATACCATACAATCTCATTTATTTTGAGAACATCATTTCCTGATACATATCATGCATTACATACAGCTAACCTTTACCTTTCAGGAAAGATACAATCAAAATTCAAGTTATGAAGCCCGGGTATGACCGGATAGTATCTTGATTTCTACAGCATATTGAGAAGTCCAGACTACGACCGAATAACAATATCAGACTACCGCGAAGCCTGGATTGCGACCAGATAGCGATATCTCTCAAAAGTAAGCTATGAAACCCGAAAAACGACCGGATAATAGTTTATTCCCCAGTGAGCCGTGAAGCCCAGATTACGACCGAATAGCAGCTCAGTAAGCACTGTAAAGCCTGGATTCGACCAGATAATGGTATATCATAAACACAAGCCGTGAAGCCCAGATCACGACTGGATAATAGCTCAGCAAGTTATTGTGAAGCCTGGATTACGACCAGATAAGCAACCAAGAGTACTACGAAGCCTGGATTTAGACCAGATAGTGGTATGATACATCGTGAAGCCTGGATTACGACCAGACAGTGTTAAGGGACACTGTGAAGCTTGGATTACGACCAAATGACATTTTACCCATCCAGTTATTATGAAGCCCGGATTCGACCGGATACTAGTAAACCCAACAGTCAAAGTGAAGCCCGGAGGCGACCGGATAACCATTTGATTTATTCTGAAACCTAGATTTTGACCAGATAAGAAATGAGGTATTGTGAAGACTGGATTATGACCAGATAGCGGTACAAGGCACTGTGAAGCTTGGATTCCGACCAAATAGAAGTTTACATGGACAGTTACTAAGAAGCCCGGAGTCGGCCGAATATTAGTGTGCCCTAAATTTAAGTTGAAGCCCGGAGGCGACCGGATAACGACTAGATTTGTTCTGAAGCCTGGATTTCGACCAGATAAGAAGTGAGGCACCGTGAAGCTTGGATTTAGACCAAATAGCAGTTTACATGGACAATTACTAAGAAGCCCGGAGCCGGCCGGATATTAGTGTTCCCTAAGTTCAAGTTGAAGCCCGGATGCGACCAGATAACCACTTGATTTATTCTGAAGCCTGGATTTCGACCAGATAATAAGTAAGAAATTGCAAAGCCTGGATTACGACCGGATAGCAAGTTTAATCTCATCTCCCCAGTAAGTCAATGTAAAGCCTGGATTACGACCAGATAGTAGTCGGTCTTATCACTATGAAGCCTGGGTTACGACCAGATAGTAGTTCACTCTCACCTCTTCAATAGAGATGATTCCCCAGTAGAGTAACGGACGGCCGAAGCTCCTAAAGTTCTATTTCTCCTAGGACAAAGAATAACATTCCCCAGCGGAATCTCCCTCAACAACAGGTATACAAGCTCTCACTGAGGAATCTCTTACGCGATCGACACTCCTTCGGATGGCATCTTTAAGCCCATCTCCCCATCATCAATCTCCAAATGGCATCTGTAAGCCCATTCCCGACATCATAAGACAAATACTACTTCATGCGAGTGCAGATTTCTGGGCACTCTAGTGTTCAATCATCTTCCACCTTCGGATCACGAAAGGCCCGAACGCCAATCTATATCCTCAGGTTTAAGAAGATTGAACAGGGTTAACTGTTGTACCCCAAAATTTACCCTCCCATATTTCTCAAGACATTCCAAGAATCATCCCCAAGTTGTTCAAGATGGCTCAAGAGTTGGACAGTAAAATCACCTCCTAAGGCAGTCAAGTCAAAATTAGGGTTTTATGTTGCATCAAGGTCTTTACATCCAAATGACCTCAAGTGCTCCCCAATGTCATAATATGTTCTTAAATTCATCCATGTCCAATTTCAAGTCTTGCAGAGGAAGTTTGGTCAGTCAATTGCTCAAGAGGTCCAAAAATTGATTGTGTTAGGGCAAAAGTCAACTGTGACCCAAATACAGTCAAACCTCAAGATTTTTTGTCAACATTATCATTTTGAAGGATAATTCATCATTTGATCAAGGGTTGATCATGATTCATCAAGGATTGCACAAGATTCATCAAGATTCAAAAGTTGCTAAATTAGGGTTTTGTAGGAAAAGTCAACTCAACTTTGACCAAGTATAACTTTCTCATACTTTATGAGAAATGACATATCCAAAGCTCATTTTGAAGAGGATCCAATTTCCAGCAATCCATCTTCACACCCCAAGATCAAGAAATGCTCTCACAACAAGTTACAAATTTGGATATTATAAGTCATTTTTGAAAATCAACAAAAACACCTTTGTTTCCAAAGCTTATAACTTGAGCATGGAATATCAAAATAGGATGAGACCAAAAGGGTTGGTTAGAGTGCATCTCAAGGTTTCTAAAAAGTCCAAGAACACCTCCAAAAGTTCAAAATTGAAGAAGTTATGCATTGTTGAAGTTGGGCATTTTTCCAAAATTTCCAAAAGTCAATTATCCTCAAAACTCCAATTTTTGACAAAAGGGCCCACTTTTTCCACTTGATTTGGTCTTATCACACCACACACGTGTCCCATCTTTAATTTCATGACCAATCATTTAATTTTCTATTTTATTTAATTTTTATTGATTTAATTCATTTTAAATCAATATTAATTCAAATAAAATCTAAAAATGGATGGAATGATATCTTTTTGATCATTGCAGCTTTCAATTATCATGATTCATCAAATCAAATTCGTATCAAGCCTTTTCATGCATAAAAAATCAGATTTGATACAAATATGGAAACTTGATAATGGAAGATCAAATCACATCTCAATTCTTCAATTCTCATGGATTAAGGCCCAAGTGATTAACCTAATTCATTCCCTTATGTACACACAAGCCATAGAGATCAAGGACACGCCCTAAGCATTGCAGAAACGGCCAGAAGAAGTTTGAGAAAAAGCTTGAAAACTTGGAATCTGAAATCCACCTTAGAGCTCGATTCAAAGCAAAAGCTTGACACTAGTCCCTTGCTGGCAATCCCCTGAAGCGAAAGCAACCGGAACCAAGCCTTCTCATCGCCTGAAACTCACTGTAAGGGTCCACGAACCAAGCTCTGAACACGAAATCCAAACCTCTGATTCTTGCATCCTTTCGTTGAAATCTTTGCATATTTGTGTTTGTCGTTTGATTTAGAACATTTTTGCAATATTTAATTTTATTCTCATGGCCTCTAACGTGATACCCGAACCTAGGGTCTCCAAGCTTTGTTTTTAGGCATTTCTGGTACAGGTACAATCAAGGCAAACCATGGCCATATTCGTGCTCAGGGAAGAGAGACGATCACGTTGATACCCTTAGCTTGCGTTTACATGGCCTATGAAGGATTTTTGAAACATCCCACGAACTTTCCTGCAGATAAAAATCTGCAGGTAAATAACCAGGTAAATAACCAGGGATATCCCAACAAGCGCATGCTGGAATGGGATAGTCAACAAAGGCCAACGTGTTGGGCCTAGAAAATTTCCAGACTCACCATCAAATTAAGCCCACACCCCCTGGGTATTTCTTTTACTTTTTATTTCTTTTTATTTATTTATTTATTTATTTTGTTAACTATTATTATTATTATTAAAAACTAACCAATTAACTTTTTTTAATAAAATCAAAAAAATACAAAAATATTATTATTATTATTAATTTCACTATTTTATTTTGTAAATAAATAATTTAATCAATTTAGTTCTTTTTAATTAGGTATAATTTTAACATATTTTGCAATAAATTAAAATCAATTTAGAATTAGGTTTTTTTTAATAACTTTTAACCATTCTTATTTTATTTCCTTAAATATAAAAAACCCAAAAATATTTTCATTTAATTAATTGATTCAATTATTAACTTAATTTAATTTCCATTTAATTCAAAAATCAATAACAAAAATATGCTTTCTTTAATCAAAAAGGGTCAAAACCCTAAAAATGCTCCGATTTAATTTTCTTGCACGCGATTCATTTGTTTCCAATTTTGTAATTGCTTCGGGAATGTAATAGTTTTTTAAATTAGGACTTTTAATTATTTATCGCTTTGATTTACTTTCCGCAATTTAAATTAAAGGGTTTGTGTTTGGCAATGTAAATACCCGACGCCTTGTAATAGCTTAGATTTAATTTCCCGCAATTTAATTTCTGCACAATATTAACTGTTAGATGTTTGATAAATAGGCAATGCATGACAAGATCAATCTTTAACTTAAAATTAACATAGCTCACCATTGACATGTACAGATAAAAATTAACTGAAACAACACACTCGCACATGCCACTCTTAGGGTACACCTCACTTGGTTGCCTCGAACGTGGTCATTGAGTATAGGAAGTTTTAGAGGTCACCCTCTTGTCCAAAGATCATAGTTTCCTCGAAACGGTTGCCTCAGATAAAATGATCTAAGACATTAGGGTTACCACTAAGGCGTCCTAACATTGCTTTAGTGACCACATGTCCCTTAATCGAATTGACCCGAAAACTCCAACGACGATGCTCCCTACTCATCAATAGTGGGATAGAATTGTCTAAAGGACATTAGCACAAATTAATTCCCTTTTGAGTAGGTTGATGGTTCTTAAGTACTTGCTCCTTTTAAAACAAAATAAAAACTTTTCGCACTTACACTCCTTTCAAACAAAAACTCTTTTCAAACCCACAAACGCAAAGAAAAGCAAACTTTTGAAAACATAATGAGTAAGTACCTAAGAGCCCGTGGATAACCACGAATAAAAAGGGTGCTAACACCTTCCCTTTCTATAATCTACCTCCCGAACCCGAGAAATATCTCAAAAAGGAATTTTTCTGTGCTTTTGTCCTTTCCTTGTTGGATAAAATAAAAGACGGTGGCGACTCTTGCTTACCGTGACATTTTGCAAAAATAAACGCAAAACGCGAACCAGCATTCCAAAACAGTCAGTTCTCATTCCCACCGATCACAATACTGATTATAATGATGAGAAGTATCCTCCTACTGAGGATAAATACAAGAAGTTGGAAGACCATCTGAGTGCTATGGAGGTCCAGAGGATACCTGGGTTGGATTTCGAAGAATTGGGATTGGTGTCGGGAGTGGTCATCCCGCAGAAGTTCAAGGCTCCAATTTTTTCTAAGTATGATGGGGTGTTTTGCCCAAAACTCCATCTCCATTCCTACGTAAGAAAAATCCAGCCCCACACCGCTGACAGAAATTTGTGAGTTCACTTCTTTCAAGATAGTTTGTCAGGGACTCAGCTTGAATGGTTCTACCAACTAGAGAGAGCCAATGTCCGAAATTGGGAAGATCTGGATGCTGCTTTTTATAAGCAGTATCAATATAATGCTGACCTTGCTCCTACTCATACTCAACTCCAGAGTATGTCCATGGGTGCAATTTAAGGCTTTAAGGACTATGCCCAGAAGTGGAGAGACTTGGCTGGAAGAGTTCAACCCCCGTTGTCTGATAGGGAGTTGGTCGATATGTTTCTTGGGATGCTATTTGGTCTGTTCTTTAATCATTTGATCGACAGCTTGTCAGCTGGTTTCACCGAGCTGATTCTAACTGGAGAGAGAGTAGAAGTTGGAATTCGGAGCGGTAAAATACAGAAGGATGCCTCTTCGAGTTCAATAAAGAAGCTTTTTACTAGTAAGAAGGAAGCCGGTGCCATCTATAGCCCGAGAGGCCAAAATAGAGCTGAACACCGTCAGACAGTAAGTGTCGTGATGATACCTAGGCCTACAGTTGCTCCACAATGCAACAATCAACAAAGGATGGAAAGACCACAACGACATTTTACCCGGATCAACATGACGTTGGCTGAAGTTCTACCCCATTTACTGAGATCCAACTTGGCGACCTTGAAAGAGGCTCCCAAGAATCCGAACACCACATCTCCCCGATATAATCTAAATGCTCGGTGTGCCTATCTTTCTGAGAGTCCTGGACACGACACCAACGACTGATAGGCTCTAAGAAATAAGGTACAAGATCTGATCGAAGCCAAGGAGATTGAGTTCGATGCTCAGGAAAAGCCCAACGTCATAATTGCTCCCATGCTTAAGCACGGTCGTGGAGTTAATGTTGTGGATACCGATTTGTCTGTGACCTTAGTAGATGAAGTTTCTACTCCTTTTATGATGGTTAAGAAGAATTTGTTGTCGGCCGCTTTATTTCCGGGTTGTGGTGAAGGTTGCCACATGTGTTCATTTCTGCCTTCTGGTTGCCATTTGCTGAAGTTAGGTGTTCAGCGCCTGATGGATAGCAAAGAAATTTTGTTCGAGAAAACTTTGATTCTCGTTGTTCCATTTGAAGACGTTTCTATTTGTGATACGGTGCGAGAACTGACTTGGTCATTTTGCGTTTGTATTCGCAAATGTTTCGGTTTAGCAAGAGTCGCCACTGACTTTTCTTTTATCCAAAAGGAAAGGTGAAGAAGCACAGGAAAGACCTTTAGAGATGTTTTCTTGAGTTCAGGGGGTAGATTATGAAAAGGGAAGGTGTTAGCACCCCTTTCATCCATGGTTTTCCATGGGCTCTTAGTTGCTTGCTAGATCACTTGCATTGTTCGAAATTTATGCTTTTGTGTTGTGAGTTTTGAAAGTATTAAAAAAACATATTTGTAATGGTTCTCGTCTCTATAAGAACGTGTACAAAGTGTTATCTTTTGAAAATGTTTCAAAATGAGAGTGTTGGTGTATAAAACTGTTTTTGTTGTGAGCAAGCGAGCAATTAGGAGCGAATCTACCTACTCAAATGGTCTTAGATGTTCTTTTCCTCCTCCTTTAGATGTTGCTATCTTACCATTGATTTGGTAAGAAGCCTCATCGTTGGATGTGAAGGGACGAACGTGGGATGTTTGTATAGTCATAGAAGGCAACCTATGGGACGTTTTAGCAATGTCGTTTTAGGGACTAAATCCTTTACCGAAGGCAACATTAAGGGTCATCGAGGGACTACGATCTTTTATCGAGGGTCTTTTGCTAAAACGCCCATGTTCGAGAGACATGACTATTTTTCCGATAGCCAACAAGGTGGGATTACCCTAAGGGTGATAGTGTGCAAGTGTGTTTGATTGCATGCATTTTAGTCTTGATTAGGGTTATCTATTTGTTGATTTCATATCTTACCATACACATCCTAATTTCTAGCATTTTATATTTGGAAAAGCGATAAATTGCGGAAATATAAAAGTCCTACGCTATTACAATATTTTAGAGATGGGGGGTTGCAAGAATTTAAATCCTATTTAACTATTACAACCATATTAAAATGTAAAACGTAAGAAAGAAAAAGGACTTTGTTTAGAAAATGGTTTTTTGTCTTAATGGATTTTAAAAAAAGGAAATAGATTAGTTAGTAAAAAGAAAATATTTTTATGTCTTTTTTATATTGATAAAAAGAGTATTAATATTGAAAATGATAAAAAGGAAAATAAATGAAAGATAGAAACAGCGTGTTGCTGCAACCAAAACAACAAGGATCAGAAGTTCTGAAGCCAGGCGCATTGTGACTCAGAAAGGAACGTCAGTGGAATCAGAAGTTCTGGATTGATACACTCTAAGGTCCTGCAAGAAACGTTAGAGGGAAAGGAAATAGAGGTTCTGGGTGGTATTCAGACAGTGAGCCAATAGTCAGTAGTTCTGTGTTGTGCTAAAACAGTGAGTAAACATCAGAAATTTAGTGTGTTGTCAGCGTGTGAAAATCAGAAATTCTGAGTGTTAAAACAGCAAGTGGAAGTATCAGAAGTTCAGTGTGCTTAACAGTAAGGAGAACTCAGAAGTTCTGTGCTGTGCTAAAACAGTGAGTGAGCATCATAAATTTTGTGTGTTAAAACAGTAAGAAAGCCTAAAAGTTCTGTGTGTTTAACGTGTAGGGAGAACTTAGAAGTTATGTGCTATTCTAAAACAGTGAGTGAAAAATAGGGGTTCTATGCCACATTTCAACTCATTCGTCATATTAATCAACACATCAGCAATTTATTCAGTATTTAACAAACAGCAGGTCAGAAAGATAAAAGTACAACAGTTTATAGAAGTTCAAATCCCTAATCTGAGCCTAGCCCTAATCAAGAAGTTCTGATCCACAGTTTTCCTACTTATGCAATGATATGGGCAACATTAATACTGTAATATTTACATATTTTAATGATGTTCTGAATGAAAAGATGCAAAGTTAGAAAGACTTACCCTAAATCTGGAGCGTGGGTTTGGAACTTGAACTGCTGCCTTCAGATGTTCTGGAGTCTGCAAGAGCAACGGAAAAGAAAACGCCAAGCTCTTTGACTCAAAGGGATGAAAAAAGGTTTTGGTTCTCTGTTTGAGAATTCTGGATTTTTACGAAGGTTTCACAATTTTCTTTTCTCTCTTTTGACAATTCTCTCTCTCCAAAAGCCAGCCCCTTGAATGTGTGATGGAGCCAATTATTTATAGATGGGTTTGTTGTGGTTTGGGGGGGGGGGGGGGGACTGTTGTACCCCAAAATTTGCCCTCCCATATTCTTCAAGAATTGCAAAGAGCAAGCTTCAAAATCTCCCCAAGGGTTGCACAGTTCAAGGGCCTCCTAACAGTCAAGAACTAGGGTTTTGGTTCTGGCAAAGTAATTGAAGTTTCCAAGGGTCCAATCAAGTCCCACATGCCCACAAATATGGTCAATCATCCTCATAACAAGTTTCAAGACTCACAGCACAAAATTGCACAGTCAAAAACCCTAATTGCCCTACAGTCAACTGTAGGGGCAAAATGGTCATTTGACAGTCAAAAGTTCAAATTTTTGGTCAACATCTCATTTTGAAGCCACAAACATCATTTGATCAATTCTTGATCATGATTCTCAAGGCTTGGCTCAAAAAGTCTCAAGATGCAAAAGTTTCCATATTTGGACAGTTGAAAAAGTCAACTGTAACTTGACCAAGGCATAACTTCCACATGGTTTATCAGAAAAATTCCATCCAAAGCTCATTTTTAAGAGAAAGACATTTCCTACAACTCCTCTTCACACTTCAAGTCCAAGAAATGCTCTCACAAAAAGTTATCAATTTCAACATTATAGGTCATTTTCAAAAGTCAACAAAAAGGGACTTTAAGTCAAAGGATGTAACTTGAGATTGGTAAATCAAAATGACATGGTACTAAAGGCATTGGTTGGAGGACTTCAAGACCTTTCCAAAATGTCCAAGAACATGATCAAAGCTTAAAAATTGAGCAAGATATGTCTTGTGGAAGTTGGGAAATTTTTGGGTATTTTGAAAAGTCAACTTTGCTTCAAATGCCTTAAAATTGCTAATGGGCCACATTTTCTTCCAAGATTCATCATCCAAAGCATATGCACGACCATTTGGCCCAAAGGGGATTTATTCATCATTTTTATTTATTTATTTGAATTTTTAATTACAATTAATTCATTTAAATTAAATAAAATATGGAAAAATACTAAACCAATGCATTTGAATCTTTTTATGCAGTATAATCATTCATTAAAGGCTCAAGATTCGTGCACAACTCAAATTGGGAAGATTGGCCATGATTGGAATCAAATATGCATGGAAAAGATTTGAAAAAATATGCATGAAAATCAAATATTCATTCCATCAATGCAAAGGGATTTGGACATATTTTTCAACCTTAATCTGATCCCATACATATACTAATGCAAACCTAATTCCTAAGAACCAAAAAGTTGCGCCAGACATCAAAAACTCAAAAATTCTAGCACGATTCAAAGCAAAATACCAATTGCAAAAGCTTCCTAAGGTGTTACTGAACCTTGCTGGATATTTTTCCACGCCCATAGCACCCATAATTGGTACATAGAACTCAAAATTTCTCACACTTTATGCATATTCGTGTTTCAATTTTTAAGCATCCTCATTGCATTTTATTTGTTGATTTATACTAATTGATTCATTCTAAAGCTAACCATATATTTTAATCGAGTTTTCGTGCATCATATGAGAATCCACCATTGGAGTATTTTAGGGTTGCAGAGGTTCAAAATTGGGGCTTTGCGTTTAAGGAAAAATCAGGCAACAAGACTTGTACCATTGGAACGAGAAACTTCACACGAACCTAACCATCCTATCGCGCCTAATTTCTGATCAAAGATAGCATATTCGCTATTTTTCCTTGTGCCATGTAGTGGGGGTTTAAAACCCCCGCAATCTTGTTTCTTTTTTCAGGTAAAACGCAGAGCAATTGGAGAAGACGCTTAGTTGTCATAGCATGAATGGGCAATTCAAAATTCAGCACGCGTTTTTGTTGTTTCTAGGCCACTAACCAATTTTCTCTTATATCATTTATTCGCTATTCTATGTACAACGCGTGTTAACAGCTCCACTGGTCAAGCGTTGCATTGGTAAACTCTGGGACCTGGGTTCGATTCCCAGGTCCCCTCACTTTATTCATATATTTTTTTTCAATATAATCTCATGCAGTTTCCCCTCAAAGGCCTACCATACATTCATCATCCAAGCGCGCCACACGCATGCTAATCTCAATCCAAGGGTCCAGAATCAAGGTCTATAGAACGTCCCAGTCAACGCCTACACACGTGAATGCTGAGAAGTCAAAAAAGGGCCTCCAATGATGGGCCAAAATTGCTGGATCACACCTCCTGATTAGGGGCAGAACCCCCCTAGTGTATTGTATTTCTTCCTCTTTTCTTTCTTCTTCTTTTTTTTTTATTTGTTTTAATTCAAATGTTTTCTTTTTAATTCAATTAAAATTAATATTTTCTAAAAAAACATAAAAAATATAAAAAAGTCAGAAAGTCATAAAAAATAAAATATATTTATTTAAATGTTTTCTTTGTAAATAAATTGTACCAATTAATTTAGTTTTTAAATTCTAGGGTTAATTTTAACATTTTTCTTAATAAACTTAAAAAATTTGTAGAATTAGGGTTTTGATTATTTTTATCCCGTTGTCTTTTTCACCATATTAATTATTAGTTATTATATTTGTAAATAAAATTATACTAAATAATTAGGTTAATTCTAGGTTTAATTTTAATGCTTTTCTCAATAAATTAAAAAATAACTAGAATTAGGTTTTAAATTCCATAATTCTTATTAAAAATCCATAAATACCAAAAACTCTAAAAAAATCTTTTCCTTTTATTTTAATTTAATTAATTGGTTAATCGTAATTTAATTT
The DNA here is from genome assembly GCA_948472305.1 of Vicia faba. NCBI lineage: Eukaryota > Viridiplantae > Streptophyta > Magnoliopsida > Fabales > Fabaceae > Vicia > Vicia faba. The sequence continues at coordinate 1,244,544,389 of OX451738.1, forward strand.
CATTAAAAAGGGTCCAACGCCCTCGCTTTCGATTATTAGTTCGTTTCGCACATTTTATTTCCTTTCTTATAATATTCATGTAATTCTCCCAAAGCCGTGTAAATTAGACATTTTATATTTCTCGCACTTTATTTTATTTTAAATTGGGTCCTGGATTTTAATTTGGCGATGTGGACCCGCGCCTTTGTAATAGCGTAGAACTTTTAAATTCCGCACTTTTTAACTGTTAATAAATTTGCATGCAAGAATGAATGTTAAAATAAAAATAAAAGCGTAGATCACCTATGACATGAACAAGATAAATATAAATGAAAACGACACACAAATCACACACCACCCCTAGGGTACGCCTCACTGTTGCCTTGCCCTCGAAAGGTGATTGTCGAGTAGAGGATGTTTTAGTAAGTCCTCATGATCCGGGAACCTGGCATGAGGGTAGCTTCTAAGGTGTCTTCCCATTGCTCCGGTGATCACCATGTCCCGAACCTTCGAATTGACCCGAACACCTCCAACGGTGGTGCTACCTACCTCTCAATGGTGGGATGGCACTACTTTAAGGACATTTACACAGACGAATTCCTTAGGGTAGGTAGACGACTCTAGATACTTGCTCTAATTTCAAAACAAATTCAAAAAATACTTTTCACACCGACACCTTTTCAAAAAGCTTTCGAAAGCAATTTTTCAAACACTCTTGAGGACCGATACAAGAGTCGAACCGGAATTCTCAAAGAAACTTTTTTAAAACCCACAATTGAAAAGCAAACAAACATTTTGAAAACACAAATGAGCAAGTATCTAAGAGCCCATGGATAACCATGGATAGAAAGGGTGCTAACACCTTCCCTTTCTATAAATCTACCTCCCGAACCGAGAGCAATCTCTATAAAGAATTTTTCTGTGCTTTTGTCCTTTCCATTTGGAGAAAATAAAAGACGGTGGCGACTCTTGCTTCCGCGACATTTCGCGAACCAGCGTTAAACAGTCAGTTCCAGATCCACCGATCACAGAACTGGCGACTCTGCTGGGGACTCTTTAAAAGTGAGGTGTACCTTAGGACTAAGATAAATGTGTTTTCAATTGTATTGATTTGCTTGCTTTAAATTGTGGGACTGTCTTGGGAGTTACATAGATCCTAACCCGGATCTGGGGATACCTTCTTAGAAAGTAGCAACAAGGCTGTGAGGGAACTGTGCGGGGTATACCGACATGGTTGAAACAGTCTACTACGTTGATGTGGCACTTTGGTGTGTACCGGTAACCCTTGAGTTCAGTCAAGGAGAGTACGGGGCCTCCGCGTGGTGTCGTGAAGCATCAACAGACCTTAGGAACCTTAATTGAACTATCTTGGCCTCTTTAGGGTAGTGAGATAACTGACTTTGGTGCAGTCCGAGGTTGGTTGATACTCGATACTACACTCAATTGAGGGTTGCTTTCCTGGAATATTTCGGTCGCCAGTTCAGTGGCTAAATCGAAACGATGAACAATGAAAGCAATCTCGTGATATTGGGACCCTTAGAACCCGGTTACTTCTGATAGGACAGGTTTGAGCCCACCAACTTCAAGAGGGTACTACCCAGACCCCATGCTGGCCTTAAACTCTAAGGGCTTGTCTTGTGTGACTTGTGTGCCCTACATGTTTGTCTTTGTAAATATTTGTGGTGTGTTTTATCATAGCATCATGACATCATCCAGCATCATATGCATTGACTAACCATTTCAGGGGTTCGAATCTTCATCTTTGTTCTTTGTTTTGTAGGACATGGAAACTGTTCGCAGAAAGACAATTCAAATCAGCCTTGTAAGGATCCCTCCTCAGCTTAAGGAGCTTATATCCAGGATCCCCGAGAGCTCTTCATTCAGTAAAAGACATGGAAGACTCATCAGCTTGGTCAATACCAACATTGAGGAAGATATGATAAAGGTCCTGTTCCAGTTCTTTGACCCTCTGCATCACTGTTTCACCTTCTTGGACTATCAGCTGATACCTACCTTGGAGGAGTTCTCCCGACTCCTGAAGATCCCCATCCTTGATCAACTACCCTACAACGGTACGGAAAAGGAACCCAAGCTTGAAGAGATTGCTAAAGCCTTACACCTACAATCATCTGACCTCAAGGGACATTGGGAAGTTAGAAGTGGTATCAAAGGGTTCTTAGCCAGGTTTCTGTCTGAAAAGGCCCATGAATGTTGGAACTCCCTTGACTTACGAGCTTTTGAAGAAGTTGTGGCCCTCCTTGTCTATGGTTTGGTGTTGTTCCCTAACCCAGATCAGCTTATAGATATCAGTGCTGTCTAGATCTTCATGTCTAGGAATCCTATACCTACGTTGCTGGGGGACATCCTTCACTCATGTTACACTCGAACCATGAGAAAAATAGGTGTCCTTATGTGTTGCACTCCTCTCCTAGGAAGGTGGTTTATTTTGCACCTTCCACAATCAGCTTTGAAGAATGAGCGGGGTTTGAGATGGTCACAACGGTTGATGACTCTTACACATGCAGATATACATTGGTGCCCTCGGTCCAGAGAGGATGTCACTATCATTGATCGTTGCGGGGAGTACCCTAATGTTCCTTTACTTGGAATCAGAGGAGGTATTACTTACAACCTATGCCTGGCTTGGAGACAGTTTGGTTATGCTCGGAGGGATAGTCCTCATGACATGTTAATTCCTGACATAGTTTTTGACTTCGACAACGATGCACAAGGACTTCGCCAGAGATTCATCAGAGCTTGGAGGATGCCCAGTAAGATAGACAGCAAGACACTGGGGCACAGGAACTCCATCCCGTTGGAACCTTATCTCAAGTGGGTACGAGCCCGCTCCCAGAAGTTAATAATGCCTTATCCTCATGTGCTCCCTGTGATCAAAGAGCCAGTCTTGGAAGGAGAAGTGTCTTACACCATTCAGCATCCTGACATGCCCACATCCTGGGAAGAGATGCAGAAGAGCTGGATCCAGCTTAAGGAAGAACGGAATTCTCTTGAGACCAGTCTACATGCTAGTGAAAAGAAGGTCTTGGAGCTCACCCGCCTATTGCATGAGGAGAGGAATCTCAACACCTACATAGCTCCAAAGAGGATGCGTAGTGTCTTTTGGGATTGATTTGCTTTTGTATTATTTTGCCCACGAGGCTTTGATGTACTAAACAATTATGTCCTTAATGATAACGTGTGTTCCTTTTTGTCTACAACAAATTTGAACTTTCGAACCCTTGAATGCATTGCATAAACACATATCATTCATCATGTGCATAGCATGTTTTCTTCTTTTCAGGTTGCTTACTGTTCTTCGCTGTTTATTTCAGCATCATGAACTAATCATGGGTTTGGCTCAGGGCCAAGAAGAGCTGAAGGCTTTGCTCCTGAAGAAGGAGAAGAAGAAGAAAAAGAGAATTGTTCTTTTCAACTCGGGCCGAAGGTTTGGCAACACTCTGCAGAATGAAGAGGCTGGTTCTTCTGTAGGCAAGGGAAGTCCCCAGGGGGGAAAGGCCTCAAGTCCAGTAGTCTCTGACAACGAGACTGACTTTAATGAGGAACAGTATCCTCCGGCAGAGGACAGATACAAGCAGTTGGAAGACAGGCTGAATGCAATGGAGATCCAACAAGTGCCTGGGCTGGATTTCGGAGACTTGGGTTTGTCTACTGGTGTGATCATTCCTCATAAGTTCAAAGCACCATCCTTTACCAAGTATGACGGGGCGTCTTGTCCCAAGCTACACCTCAGGTCTTATGTGCGGAAGATTCAACCGTACTCAGTGGACAAGAATTTGTGGATCCACTTCTTCCAGGAGAGTCTTTCAGGGACTCATCTCGAATGGTTCTATCAGCTGGATGGGACCAAGGTTCGTAACTGGGAGGAGTTGGCTACTGCTTTCTATAAGCAGTATCAATATAATGCCGACCTTGCCCCTACACGTACCCAACTCCAGGGTATGTCGCTAGGGTCAAGCGAAGGTTTTAAAGAGTACGCACAGAAGTGGAGAGATCTGGCTGGCAGGGTGCAGCCTCCGTTGACTGACCGGGAGTTGGTAGACATGTTCTTGGGGACCCTATCTGGGCCATTTTTTAACCATCTCGTCGGTAACTCATCTGCAGGGTTTACTGATCTTATTCTGACTGGAGAGAGAATAGAGGCTGGGATGAAGTCTGGCAAAATTCAGAAGGGTGCATCGTCAAGTTCTGAGAATAAGCCCTTTAAAAAGGAGGCCAGTGCTGTATATGGGTCCAGAAGACCAGAGAAACCTGAGCGCCGCCAATCTGTCAACGCGGTGATGATTGCTAAGCCTGCTGCCGCTCCTCGGCAAGCCAATCCTCAAAGGGCTGAGAGACCCAGGAGAGAGTTCACCCGTTTGAGTATGACCCTGTCGCAGATCTTGCCGCAGTTGTTGTCCACCAACTTAGTAACTGTCAGGGAGGCCCCAAAAGTTGTGAATACTGCCTCTCCGAAATACAATCCAAATGCCCGCTGTGCTTATCACTCCGATAGCCCGGGGCACTCTACTGATGACTGTTGGGCCTTAAGGAATAAGGTGCAAGACCTTATTGACGCAAAAGAGATACAGTTTGAAGCGCCTGAGAGGCCAAATGTGATGACTGCTCCCATGCCCCAGCATGGAGTAAATGTTGTTGATGAAGATGTATATGCCGTTTCTGTGAATGATGTAGCTACTCCCCTGATGACCGTCAAGAGGAACCTACTGCTGGCCGGTTTATTTCTGGGTTATAGTGAGGGTTGCCTTTTTTGTGCTGTTTCCCTTTCTGGTTGTCCTTTGCTGAAGTTGGGCATCCAAAGCCTAATTGACAGCAAAGAGATTCTCTTCAAGAAGACTGTTGTTCAGTTTGTTCCGGTAGAAGAAGTTTTTGTTGTTACAATTTTCAATAATCCAATCAAGGCTCTCCCAAGGAAGCCTGTTCAAATCATGACTGTCGCACCTGTTGTTATTACTGTTCCGGGGCCTCTCCCCTATGAATCTGATAAAGCTGTCCCCTGGCACTATGGGGAAGACGTGTATATACATGGGATTAAGCAAGAGTTCAACACTGGCACCAGCATCAGCAATATCACTGGTCCAGCAAAGGTTACCCGCAGTGGCAGGCTCTTCTCGCCTGACATTGCACCACCAGCTATACGAAGACCCCTCACTATAACACCTGCAAGTATACCTGTTCCCAGTTCTGATCAAGCTGTTTCCCCTGCTGCCGAGTCATCTAATGCTCGGGGCAAAGGGATTGAAGATGAGCCTGCCCGGATGGAGGCACCAAAATCTGTGACTGCTGAGGCCTCCCAACAAGAGATGGAGGAAATTCTAAAAATAATCAAGAAGAGTGACTTTAATGTTGTCGAGCAGCTGGGGCATACCCCCTCCAAGATCTCCATGCTCTCCTTATTACTATGCTCAGAGGCCCATGCTAAGGCCTTGATTTCATTCCTCAAGACGGCCCATGTGCCACAGGAGACATCTGCCGTCCAGTTCACTGATTGCGTAGCAAATCTGACAGCCGCCAATGGTCTGGGTTTCTCGGATGCTGACCTTACTGCCAAGGGAAAGGACCACAATGACGCCCTGCATGTCTCTATTGAATGCAGGGGCACTACTCTGGCGCACGTGTTGGTGGACACTGGTTCTTCCCTAAATGTGCTACCCAAGAAGGCCTTAGACCGTTTGGATTGTGAGGGCCTGGAGCTGAAACCTAGCAACATCATCGTCAAAGCCTTCGACGGTTCCAAGAGGATGGTCCATGGAGAGGTGGACATTCCTATTCGTGTGGTTTCTCAAGTATTCGACTCTACCTTCTATGTGATGGATATCCGTCCATCTTATTCTTGTCTACTGGGTCGACCTTGGATCCATAAAGCTGGGGCAGTGACCTCTACCTTGCACCAGAAGCTAAAATACCCTGTCAGAGGGAAGATTGTCACTGTGCAGGGAGAGGAGGAGTATATGGTGAGCCATTTGAATTCCTTCAGGTATATTGAGATGGACGGGGAGTTTATTGAAACCCCCTTTCAGCATTTCGAAGAGGTACCTCCAACTTTAGCGGCAGCAGAAACAGTGGTCGAAGAGGATGTTCCTTTAAAGATGGCTTCCTTGAAGGATGCCCGGGCTGTGATCAAGAAAGGTGAATGCGCTAACTGGGGCAGACTCCCTGATTTTACACAGAAAACTGACAAGTTCGGGCTGGGTTTTACTGCAGAGGGTCAGAAGGCTATGCGGAAGGCAAAGACCAGAAGATCTCCTGTACTCATTACCAATCCAGGGGTGAATGCTGTGGGAGATGAAGATGAAGTGGGAGAGTCAGAATTCAATAGCTGGATCTACCCGAAGGCTGATGGCGGATTGACCAATTGGATTGCTAAAGACCATACTCCTGTTACTTTTGTTACGCAGTAATAAACTTCTTTGTTTTGTTATTTATAATAAACAATTAAAACTCTATGGCCCGGTGTCTTACCCGAGGCACCGTTGGCTTCATTTGTGAGGGCATATAAATTGTCATTTCACATATCATGAATAAAGACCTTGGAAGTTTTCTCGCATTTCAAATCTTATGCTCCTTTTCTTTCTTTCCTTTCCTTATATATTACAAAAACAGATATATTTACACACACTCACTCATACAGGTTTCAATCCACTCTGGATCTCACTGGTAACGACTCAGCTATTTCCAGTTATGACTTCGAAAATCCGATCAACTTAGCCGAAGACGAAGGTGAAGATGATTGCGAAGTGCCTGGCGAGCTTGCAAGACTGTTACTCCAGGAAGAGAGGGCTATTCAACCACACGAAGAGCCAGTGGAAACAATAAACCAGGGTACTGATACAGACAGAAAAGAGGTAAAGATTGGTGCCAACCTAGAGCTCAGCGTGAAGCAACGGTTGACTCAGATGCTACATGATTATATGGAGATCTTTGCCTGGTCCTACGAAGACATGCCCGGTTTGGATAATGATATTGTGGTCCATCACTTGCCTACTAAGGAAAACTGCCCTCCGGTTAAGCAAAAGGTTCGCCGTATGCGTCCAGAGATGTCTGAGAAGATCAAAGCCGAGGTTATGAAACAGTTTGATGCTGGTTTCCTTGCAGTGACCTCTTACCCTCAGTGGGTTGCTAATGTGGTGCCGGTACCAAAGAAGGACGGTAAGGTCAGAATGTGTGTCGATTACAGGGATCTGAATAGGGCCAGCCCCAAGGATGACTTCCCTCTACCTCACATTGATGTCCTTGTTGACAATACTGCTCAGCATAAAGTGTTCTCTTTCATGGACGGTTTTTCAAGCTATAATCAGATCAAGATGGCTCCTGAAGACATGGAGAAGACTACCTTTGTTACTCAGTGGGGCACCTTCTGCTACAAGGTCATGCCTTTCGGGTTGAAAAATGCTGGGGCAACCTACCAACGTGCCATGGTTGCTTTATTTCATGATATGATCCATCATGAGATAGAAGTGTATGTTGACGACATGATCGCAAGGTCCCAAACTGAGGAAGAGCACTTAGATCATCTGCAGAAATTGTTTGACCGTCTGAAATTGTACAAGCTAAGGTTGAACCCGAACAAGTGCACCTTCGGGGTAAGATCTGGGAAGTTGCTAGGCTTCGTTGTAAGCGATAAGGGTATTCAAGTGGACCCTGCCAAGGTTAAAGCTATCCAAGAAATGCCAGTTCCTAGGACGGAGAAAGAGGTCAGAGGCTTTTTAGGGCGCCTGAATTACATCGCTCGGTTCATCTCACACCTGACTGCTACCTGTGAGCCAATCTTCAAGCTGCTGAAGAAAGATCAGGTAGTACGTTGGAATGATGAATGTTAGGCTGCTTTTGACAGAATCAAGGAGTATCTCCAAGAACCACCCATCCTTATGCCACCGGTTTAGGGGAGACCTCTGATACTATACCTGACAGTGCTTGATAACACAATGGGGTGTGTGCTGGGGCAGCATGACGAGTCTGGCCGAAAAGAGCATGCCATTTATTACCTTAGCAAAAAGTTTACCGACTGTGAGACCCGATACTCACTGCTTGAGAAAACTTGTTGCGCTTTGGTATGGGCTGCTCGCCGGCTGAGACAGTATATGTTGACTCACACTACCTTGTTGATCTCAAAGATGGATCCTATAAAGTACATATTTGAAAAGCCTGCTCTGTCTGGGAGAATAGCAAGATGGCAGATGATCTTGACAGAATACGACATCCAGTACACGACTCAGAAAGCCATCAAGGGAAGTGTATTGGCAGACCACTTGGCACATCAGGCAGTAGATGACTATCAGTCAATGAACTTCGAGTTTCCGGACGAGAGCATCATGATAGTGACTGATTGTGAAGTACCTGGACCAGATGAAGGACCTGAGGAAGGATCCCGATGGTCTATGCACTTTGACGGAGCCTCCAATGCTTTGGGTAACGGTATCGGCGCTGTAATCATATCCCCTCAAGGCACTCATACTCCACTCACTGCCCGGCTATGTTTCAACTGTACCAACAATATGGCGGAGTATGAGGCATGCATCATGGGTCTTCAAGCTGCGATCGACTTAAGGATCAAGTTTTTGAGTGTCTTCAGAGATTCCGCTCTCGTGATCAATCAGATCAAAGGAGAGTGGGATACGAAACATCCGAATCTTATTCCTTACAGAGAATATGTGTTGACATTGATCCCCCACTTCACGAAGATAACCTTTGAACATTTCCCAAGAGAGGAGAATCAGCTGGCGGACGCGTTAGCTACGATGTCTTCCATGTTCAAAGTCAAATGGGACAATGAGGCTCCCCGGATCATTATCTAGAAACTGGACGAACCGGCATACTGTTGTGATCTCGAGACTGAATTGGTGACTGAGAAGCCTTGGTACCATGAGGTGAAGAGATATCTGGAAGCTCGGGAATACCCTGAAGGTGCCTCTGTCAATGATAAGAAGTTTCTGAGAAGGTTCGCAGCAAAGTTCTTCCTTAGCAACGGCATCCTGTATAAGCGAAACCATGATTCGACCTTACTGCGTTGTGTGGACAAGACAGAAGCAGAAAGGATCATGGAAGAGCTACATGAAGGGACCTTCGGAACACATTCCAGTGGACACACTATGGCAAAGAAGATCCTTCGGGCAGGGTATTTCTGGTCCACAATGGAAGCTGACTGTTACCAACATTCCCGAACATGCCATAAATGCCAGATTTATGCAGACAAGGTGCATGTTCCTCCAGTCCCTCTGAATGTCTTGACAGCGCCTTGGCCGTTTGCAATGTGGGGCATAGACATGATCGGTGAGATTAAACCTACAGCGTCCAACAGGCATCGCTTCATCCTGGTAGCGATTGATTACTTCACGAAGTGGGTTGAAGCGACTTCCTACGCTACGGTAACCAAGACTGTTGTGGCACGGTTCATTCGGCATAATCTGATCTGTCGATACGGCATCCCAGAAAGAGTCATTACAGACAACGGTACCAATCTCAATAAAAAGATGATCACTGAGCTCTGCGAGCAGTTTAAGATACAGCACCACAACTCTTCTCCTTACAGACCGAAGATGAATGGGGCTGTAGAAGCAGCAAATAAAAACATTAATAAAATCGTGCAGAAGATGACAGTGACCTATAAATATTGGCACGAGATGTTACCGTTCGCTCTACATGGGTACCGCACCTCAGCCAGGACGTCAACCGGGGCAACTCCTTTCTCCTTGGTCTACGGTATGGAGGCAGTCTTACCGATCAAAGTGAAAATACCCTCTCTCCGAATAATGAAGGATGCAGATCTGAGTGAAGATGATTGGATCCAGACACGACTTGATCAACTAAACCTTATTGATGAAAAGAGACTCGCTGCTATCTGTCATGGTCTGACGTACCAAAAACGAATGATCAGGGCATTTAACAAAAAGGTCAGACCATAAGAATATCAAGTTGGGGATCTGGTAATCAAGCGAATCATCCTTCCTCAGAGTGATCCAAGGGGCAAATGGACCCCTACGTACGAAGGGCCATTTGTGGTTAAACATGTGTTCTCAGGAGGAGCCATGATTCTAACCAACATGGATGGTGACGACCTTCCTCACCCCGCTAATGCAGACATAGTAAAAAGATACTACGCATAATAAAGACCCGCTAGGTTGACATGCCTAGGCAAAAATTAGGGCTTCCCGGCGAACCAAAAGGGTTCGGGCAAAATGAAGGTATGAAATAAAAAAATCTGTACACCCGGCAAGTCGAAAACCTGAAAAGGCGGCTTGGGCAAAAATGGGTATCCCGGTGGACTGAAAACCCGAAAGGGCGGTCCAGGCAAAAGTTAGGGATAAAGCGTAATACTATGTCTCATTGGATCACTTTGCATCCAGAATCCGGTATCTACATCAAGTTCAGACGGCATCGATCAGTCAGCTTCATTTTCAATTAAGGTCATCAAGTGATGAGACTCTCGGAGATATAAAGGCAATAGCGGAGTTGAAACTCAGTGGATCATTCATTTCACACAGCTGTTTTATTTTCTCTTGTACAAATTTGTATAAATTCTTTTGTTCTGCGGCGTTCTCTTACTAGGACGTCAGCCTCCTGTACATAAACGCCTATTTACAGGCAAATTCAAAATCAATACAAAAATATACTTTTCAGTTAAAATTTCCAATTATTTTTCCTTTTCTGTTTTGTTTTGCAAAGAACGTCCAAGGTTCAATTTGTGATATATGCATTGACAATAATTTGCTAACTCATGAATATTTGCATACGAAACAAAGGGTTAATTATAGGTAACATTAGAAACAGGGGCAATAAAGAGTTGTCTAAGCAATCTAATTATGCTATCCACTAAGGTACCAAGGTAAGTTCAGCTGAAGAATATAACCAGATATCTTAATTCCCCAGAGAGTGAGCCAGCAAGTCAGTTCACTCTCCCCAAGAAAAGCTATTATCAGCCTAAAGGAAGTTGGGTATCCTCCCGCAGATCTCAACATTCCCCAGCAATATACATGCATTCTTAACAAGCATCCCCGGCAATCTTGGTCTAAAGATTGTTCCCCGGAGATACATCAAACATTCCGTGGGGTCACTTCCCCGATACAGTTCATAACTTCCCCAGGAGAGTCCAATCCAGGTTCCCCAGGAAAGTTGGAATTCATCTCCCCAAGCAGCAAGCTTATCCCCAGTAGATTCTGGAAGCTTACCCGCGCAGAGCACGAACGCATATCTCGGCTTTATTCAAAGAGTTATTTCCCTACCAGGATATAACTGGGTTATCCTCAGCCAAAAGCCACGGAAAGATCGTCCTCGGCGAAGTCTTCTTATCCCCAGCGAAGTCTCTTAGCACTTCCAACACAACAAGGGTATCCCCAGCGAAGTTACCATCAACATTTCAGCAAAACATCTCCCTCCCCACAGAGTATTGCTTCCCAGCAAGATCGCTAGAGTACTTTTCTCCCCGCAGAGTAATTCATTCGCCAAGTTTATTCCCCAACGGAGTCGTCTTCTCCTACCGGTATTCTTGCAACTATCATCCCCAGCGGAAGCAAAGATCTAATTCTTCAATATCATCCCAGGAATGACTTCCCGGCACCCGTCAAGGATTTACTTTCCTAGACAAAAAGATACATTCATAAACATCGCACTTCCATACATTATAGCATGCATATATGCATCATATCTTACTAATCTCATTTAGGTTGAGAACATCATTGCTTGATTCATATCATGCATTGCATATGACTGACCTTTACCTTTCAGGAAAGATTCAGTTAAGTTCTCCGCCATATTTCAAGACCTATCCTGGTTCAGTTAAATCAACCCTAAGATTTTTCTGTTTCTTATCCAGTCAAAGGCCTTCTCTGGTTCAGTCAGATCGACCCTAAGATCTCCCTGTTTCTTATCCAGTTGAAGACATTTCAAGACCTAGCCTGGTTCAGTTAAATTGACCCTAAGATTTTTCTATTTCTTATCCAGTCAAAGGCCTTCTCTGGTTCAGTCAGATCGACCCTAAGATCTCCCTGATTCTTATCCAGTTGAAGATATTTCAAGACCTAGTATGGTTCAGTTAAATCGACCCTAAGATTTTTTTGTTTCTTATCCAGTCAAAGGCCTTCTCTGGTTCAGTCAGATCGACCCTAAGATCTCCCTGTTTCTTATCCAGTTGAAGATTTCAAGACCTAGACCGGTTCAGTTAAATCGACCCTAAGATTTCTCTATTTCTTATCCAGTCAAAGGCCTTCTCTGGTTTAGTCAGATCGACCCTAAGATCTCCCTGTTTCTTATCCAGTTGAAGATTTCAAGACCTTGACCGGTTCAGTTAAATCGACCCTAAGATTTTCCTATTTCTTATCCAGTCAAAGGCCTTCTCCAGTCCAGCTAAATCGACCCCTAACAGATTTTCCTGATAAAGACTCAGTAGAAGATATCCAAGATTCTCTCAACGTTACTGTTGAGGTTGAAGTCGCCCAAGATTCTCTCAGCGTTACTGTTGAGGTTGAAGTCGCCCAAGATTCTCTCAGCGTTACTGTCGAGGTTGAAGTCGCCCAAGATTTTCTCAGCGTTACTGTTGAGGTTGAAGCCGCCTATGGTTCTCTCCCCGTTACTGTGGAGGTAGTAATCGTCCCAAGGTTCTCTCAGCGTTCCTGTTGAGGTAGTAATCGTCCAAGGTTCTCTCGGCGTTCCTGTTGAGGTAGTAATCATCCAAGGTTCTCTCACTGTTCCTGTTGAAGTAGTAACCATCCCTGGTTCATTCATCACCGTTTGAAGCTCCAAATTCATCTCCTGTAACCAGTCAGGGTACATCCTTACAAAGAGTTTGAAGACCACTCCTGTAACAGGTCAGGTAATCATTTTTCTTTTTCAGGTACGCAAGTTCTCGCTAAGGAATCTCTTACGCGATCGACATCCAGATGGCATCTATAAGCCCATCATCCCATCCATCACTTCCAAATGGCATCTATAAGCCCATTCCCCTTACATCACATTGCTGATACTACTACTATGTGAGTGCAAATTTCTGGGCACTCTAGTGTTCAATCATCTTCTACCTTCGGATTACGAAAGGCACATCAGCCAATCTGCATCCTCAGGTCTAAGAAGATTGAACAGGGGCAACTGTTGTACCTCAAAATTTTCCCTCCCATATTCTTCAAGAATTGCAAAGAGCAAGCTTCAAAATCTCCCCAAGGGTTGCACAATTCAAGGGCCTCCTAACAGTCAAGAACTAGGGTTTTGGTTCTGGCAAAGTAATTGAAGTTTCCAAGGGTCCAATCAAGTCCCACATGCCCACAAATATGGTCAAGCATCCTCATACCAAGTTTCAAGACTCACAGCACAAAATTGCACAGTCAAAAACCCTAATTGCCCTACAGTCAACTGCATGGGCAAAATGGTCATTTGACAGTCAAAAGTTCAAATTTTTGGTCAACATCTCATTTTGAAGCCACAAACATCATTTGATCAATTCTTGATCATGATTCTCAAGGCTTGGCTCAAAAAGTCTCAAGATGCAAAAGTTTCCATATTTGGACAGTTAAAAAAGTCAACTGTAACTTGACCAAGGCATAACTTCCACATGGTTTATCAGAAAAATTCCATCCAAAGCTCATTTTGAAGAGAAAGACATTTGCTACAACTCCTCTTCACACTTCAAGTCCAAGAAATGCTCTCACAAAAAGTTATCAATTTCAACATTATAGGTCATTTTCAACAGTCAACAAAAAGGGACTTTAAGTCAAAGGCCATAACTTGAGATTGGTAAATCAAAATGACATGGGACCAAAGGAATTGGTTAGAGGACTTCAAGACCTTTCCAAAATGTCCAAGAACATGATCAAAGCTTAAAAATTGAGCAAGAAATGCCTTGTGGAAGTTGGGAAATATTTGGGTATTTTGAAAAGTCAACTTTGCTTCAAATGCCTTAAAATTGCTAATGGGCCACATTTTCTTCCAAGATTCATCATCCAAATCATATGCACGACCATTTTGCCCAAAGGGGATTTATTCATCATTTTTATTTATTTATTTGAATTTTTAATTACAATTAATTCATTTAAATTAAATAAAATATGGAAAAATACTAAACCAATGCATTTGAATCTTTTTATGCAGTGTAATCATTCATTAAAGGCTCAAGATTAGTGCACAACTCAAATTGGGAAGATTGGCCATGATTGGAATCAAATATGCATGGAAAAGATTTGAAAAAATATGCATGAAAATCAAATATTCATTCCATCAATGCAAAGGGATTTGGACATATTTTTCAACCCTAATCTGATCCCATACATATACTAATGCAAACCTAATGCCTAAGAACCAAAAAGCTGTGCCAGACATCAAGAACAAAGTTTGTGTTTTTTTGTCAAAAATTCAAAAACTGAAAACTACATTCTAGCACGATTCAAAGCAAAATACCAATTGCAAAAGCTTCCTAAGGTGTTACTGAACCTTGCTGGATATTTTTCCATGCCCATAGCACCCAAAATTGGTACATAGAACTCAAAATTTCTCACACTTTATGCATATTCGTGTTTCAATTTTTAAGCATCCTCATTGCATTTTATTTGTTGATTTATACTAATTGATTCATTCTAAAGCTAACCATATATTTTAATCGAGTTTTCGTGCATCATATGAGAATCCACCATTGGAGTATTTTAGGGTTGCAGAGGTTCAAAATTGGGGCTTTGCGTTTAAGGAAAAATCAGGCAATAAGACTTGTACCATTGGAATGAGAAACTTCACACGAACCTAACCATCCTATCGCGCCTAATTTCTGATCAAAGATAGCATATTCGCTATTTTTCCTTGTGCCATGTAGTGGGGGTTTAAAACCCCCGCAATCTTGTTTCTTTTTTCAGGTAAAACGCAGAGCAATTGGAGAAGACGCTTAGTTGTCATAGCATGAATGGGCAATTCAAAATTCAGCGCGCGTTTTTGTTGTTTCTAGGCCACTAACCAATTTTCTCTTATATCATTTATTCGCTATTCTATGTACAACGCGCGTTAACAGCTCCACTGGTCAAGCGTTGCATTGGTAAACTCTGGGACCTTGGTTCGATTCCCAGGTCCCCTCACTTTATTCATATATTTTGTTTCAATATAATCTCATGCAGTTTCCCCTCAAAGGCCTACCATACATTCATCATCCAAGCGCGCCACACGCATGCTAATCTCAATCCAAGGGTCCAGAATCAAGGTCTATAGAACGTCCCAGTCAACGCCTACACACGTGAACGCTGAGAAGTCAAAAAAGGGCCTCCAATGATGGGCCAAAATTGCTGGATCACACCTCCTGATTAGGGGCAGAACCCCCCTAGTGTATTGTATTTCTTCCTCTTTTCTTTCTTCTTTTTTTTTTATTTGTTTTAATTCAAATGTTTTCTTTTTAATTCAATTAAAATTAATATTTTCTAAAAAAACATAAAAAATATAAAAAAGTCAGAAAGTCATAAAAAATAAAATATATTTATTTAAATGTTTTCTTTGTAAATAAATTGTACCAATTAATTTAGTTTTTAAATTCTATGGTTAATTTTAACATTTTTCTTAATAAACTTAAAAATTTTGTAGAATTAGGGTTTTGATTATTTTTATCCCGTTGTCTTTTTCACCATATTAATTATTAGTTATTATATTTGTAAATAAAATTATACTAAATAATTAGGTTAATTCTAGGTTTAATTTTAATGCTTTTCTCAATAAATTAAAAAATAACTAGAATTAGGTTTTAAATTCCATAATTCTTATTAAAAATCCATAAATACCAAAAACTCTAAAAAAATCTTTTCCTTTTATTTTAATTTAATTAATTGGTTAATCGTAATTTAATTTCATTAAAAAGGGTCCAACGCCCTCGCTTTCGATTATTAGTTCGTTTCGCACATTTTATTTCCTTTCTTATAATATTCATGTAATTCTCCCAAAGCCGTGTAAATTAGACATTTTATATTTCTCGCACTTTATTTTATTTTAAATTGGGTCCTGGATTTTAATTTGGCGATGTGGACCCGCGCCTTTGTAATAGCGTAGAACTTTTAAATTCCGCACTTTTTAACTGTTAATAAATTTGCATGCAAGAATGAATGTTAAAATAAAAATAAAAGCGTAGATCACCTATGACATGAACAAGATAAATATAAATGAAAACGACACACAAATCACACACCACCCCTAGGGTACGCCTCACTGTTGCCTTGCCCTCGAAAGGTGATCGTCGAGTAGAGGATGTTTTAGTAAGTCCTCATGATCCGGGAACCTGGCATGAGGGTAGCTTCTAAGGTGTCTTCCCATTGCTCCGGTGATCACCATGTCCCGAACCTTCGAATTGACCCGAACACCTCCAACGGTGGTGCTACCTACCTCTCAATGGTGGGATGGCACTACTTTAAGGACATTTACACAGACGAATTCCTTAGGGTAGGTAGACGACTCTAGATACTTGCTCTAATTTCAAAACAAATTCAAAAAATACTTTTCACACCGACACCTTTTCAAAAAGCTTTCGAAAGCAATTTTTCAAACACTCTTGAGGACCGATACAAGAGTCGAACCGGAATTCTCAAAGAAACTTTTTTAAAACCCACAATTGAAAAGCAAACAAACATTTTGAAAACACAAATGAGCAAGTATCTAAGAGCCCATGGATAACCATGGATAGAAAGGGTGCTAACACCTTCCCTTTCTATAAATCTACCTCCCGAACCGAGAGCAATCTCTATAAGGAATTTTTCTGTGCTTTTGTCCTTTCCATTTGGAGAAAATAAAAGACGGTGGCGACTCTTGCTTCCGCGACATTTCGCGAACCAGCGTTAAACAGTCAGTTCCAGATCCACCGATCACAGGGACAAATGGGATTTAAACTCTTTTGGTATACTGTTCCATTGATTTTTAATCACAGTTTTTGTATGATAATTTGGTGAAAATATAGGGTTTGAGAAAATGCAGGCGTGGACTAGATCAGCAGCAATTTGGAGTGTTGTGGCAGCTGGTTGCAGGACTGGGCTATAGCAGTGCAGCAGGCTGTTCAAACAAGGTTTTGGGGCTTTGTGATATTCTGATCAAAGAAGACCAGAATGAAACTCGAAGGGTGATGCTCTGATCGAAGCGTATGCTGAAGAGTCATGTTCTGATTGAAGAACTATGTTTTGAACCGTTTTTGCAACTTCTGAATGCACTTGTGTGGAGGCTGGCTCAGAAGTTCTGAAGTATCATATTCTCTTAACACTTAGAAAATTTTCTAAATGTTTAGAAATTTGATTTTTTTTCAAAGTAATTTCTGACTTCTGATTTTTTGATGAACCAATTTCATGTCTTGATGAAATATAATTGTTGAAACTTGATTTTTGATCTAAAAGTCAAAGCTTGACTTTTCAGTGTGCTTTTGACCATTCTGCCCTTGTGAATGATTTTCTTGAAAACTTATAATTCAAGACTTGAAACTTGATAGAAGCAAACCTGAGGGTCATGATCCTTTGAGAAATGAGAGGGCAAATTTTGGGGTACGACACTATTATAACCATTTCCGCCAATCCTTCCAAGGTCTCCTCGAGAAGACCTGTTAGGATTAAATCTGTTCCAAGAGTCGCTCCGCTAATAATCACCGTTCCTGGTCCTGTCTTGTATGCCCGGGACAAAGCTATCCCATGGCATTATGGTGTCGATGTGTACTATCATGGCATCAAACAAGATCTGAAAAATGAAGAGTTTGATCCTAATGTCAGTAACATTGTCGGGACCAGCAAAGTTACCTGAAGTGGAAGGGTTTTCTCTCCCGAGATTTCCCCAGAGACTGTCAATAGGCCTATTATTATTCCATCTGCTACTCCTATGGGTACATCAACTACTACTCATGTTCTTACTCCAATTATCACTCCCGCCGTCGAGTCATCTGGGACCCGAGGCAAAGAAGTTATAGGTGAGCCTGCCCGGACGGAGGCGCTTAGAAAAATTGTCGTGGAAGCCTCTAAGCAAGAGATAGAGGAAATACTGAAAATAATCAAAAATAGCGACTACAATGTGGTCGAGCAGCTGGGGAAGACCCCCTTCAAGATATCCATGTTGTCCCTGATTTTATGCTCTGAGGCCCATGTGAAGGCTTTGATTGAATTCCTTAAGACTGCGTATGTGCCGCAAGAGACCTCAGTTGATCAATTCAAAGATTATGTGGCCAGCCTGACTGCTGACAATGGGCTGGGTTTTTCAGATGCAGACTTGACACCGAAGGGGAGGAAGCATAATGATGCCCTGACTGTCTCGATTGAATGCAGGGGCACCACTATGGCTCATGTGCTGGTAGATATTGGGTCTTTGCTGAATGTTCTGCCTAAGAAGGCATTGGATTGGTTGGATTGCGAGGGATTGACCTTAAAGCCTAATAACATTGTGGTGAGGGCTTTTGATGGGTCGAAGAGAATGGTGCATGGGGAAGTGGACATCCCCGTCAAAGTAGGTTCCCAGACATTTGAGACCACTTTCTATGTAATGGACATCCGGCCGTCGTACTCTTGTTTGTTGGGTCGTCCTTGGATCCATGAAGCTGGGGCAGTTACTTCTACACTGCACCAAATGCTGAAGTATCCAGTAAAAGGGAAGGTTGTCACTGTGCATGGTGAGGAGGAGTATATGGTGAGCCACCTCAATTCCTTCAGGTGTGTAGAGATGGACGGGGAATTCATAGAGACTCCTTTCCAGAACTTTGAAGAGGTTACTCAGATCTTGGCATCGGTTGAAACTACTACCAATAAACCTCCTCTGAAGATGGTTTCCCTCAAATACGCCAGAGTAGTGGTTGAAGAAGGTGGGTGTACCCCTGGGGATAGCTCCCCGATTTTACTCATAAAACTGACAAGTTTGGTTTGGGCTTTACTTCAGGAGCTCAAAGGGTTGTTCGACGCGCTCGGGATGGAGGACCTCCCCTATGCATCAGTAATCGGGGAATTAATGCCATTGAAGACGGCGAGGAAGACTCAGACATTGACAGTTGGATCTACCCAACTACCAACGGTGGACCGAGTAATTGGACGGCTAGGGACTTTATACCAGTTTCTTTTATTCCACAGTAATTGTCTTACTTGTTTTGAGATTTGTAATAAACAATTTAAAACTCTACAGCCTTGTGCCTTGCCCGAGGCACATTGGCTTTGTTTGTGAGGGCTATTATTTGTCATTTCATATATCATCAATAAAACATTGGACGTTCCTTGCATACAAATTTTGCGCTCTTTGTTTTTCTTTTCTGTTTTCACTTTATCAAAACAGCTATGCTCTTACACACACTCACGTATCATACTGCAGATCCATATCCACTCTGGATCCCATTGATAATAACTTTGCTATTGTCCGTTATGACTTCGAAAATCCGTTCAACCAAGCCGAAGACGAAGGTGAGGATGATCGTGAGGTGCCCGGAGAACTTGCTAGACCATTACAACAGGAAGAAAGGGCTATACAGCCTCATGAAGAGCCGGTTGAGACGATAAACCTGGGCACGGAGATAGACAAAAAGGAGGTCAAGATTGGTGCAAATTTGGAAGTTAAGGTCAAACAACAGTTGATACAAATGTTGCATGACTACGTTGAGATCTTCTCCTGGTCATATGAAGACATGCCAAGTTTAGACACTGATATTGTGGTTCATCGTATGCCGACCAAAGAAGACTGTCCTCCGGTTAAACAGAAGGTTCGTCGTATGCGCCCTGAAATGTCAGAGAAGATCAAGGCAGAGGTCATGAAGCAGTTCGACGCAGGGTTCTTAGTTGTCACTTCTTATCCACAGTGGGTTTCTAACTTCATTCCAGTACCTAAGAAGGATGGTAAGGTACGGATGTGTGTGGATTATAGAGATCTGAACAGAGCAATCCCCAAGGATGATTTCCCACTTCCCCATATTGACATTCTGGTTGACAACACCGCACAACACAAAATCTTCTCCTTCATGGATGGTTTCTCTGGCTACAACCAGATCAATATGGCTCATGAGGACATGGAGAAGACGACCTTCGTCACACAGTGGGGCACCTTCTACTACAAGGTGATGCCTTTTGGGTTGAAGAATGCTGGGGCAACTTATCAGTGCACCATGGTCGCTTTGTTCCATGATATGATTCATCACGAGATCGAAGTTTATGTTGATGACATGATAGCCAAGTCTCAAACTGAGGAAGAGCACCTTGATCATCTACAAAAGTTGTTTGACAGATTGAAGATATACAAGCTGAGGTTGAATCCGAACAAGTGCACCTTCGGGGTAAGGTCTGTTAAACTTTCTGGGTTTCATTGTCAGCGACAAAGGCATCCAAGTAGATCATGCAAAGGTAAAGGCCATACAAGAAATGCCATCTCCCGGTACAGAGAAGGAATTTAGAGGTTTCTTGGGACGCTTGAATTATATCGCCAGGTCCATTTCACATCTGACTGCTACTTGTGAGCCAATCTTCAAGCTTCTGAAGAAAGATCAAGTGGTAAAGTGGAATGATGAATGCCAGACCGCTTTCGAAAGAATCAAAGAATACCTTTAAGAATCACTGATTATGATGCCTCCAGTTGAAGGAAGACCTTTGATATTGTACCTAACAGTGATAGACAATTCAATAGGGGTGTTTGATGGGACAACATGACGAGTCTGGTCAAAAAGAGCACGCAATATACTACCTTAGCAAAAAGTTTACCGACTGTGAGACACGATACTCACTGCTCGAGAAAACTTGTTGTGCTTTGGCATGGGCTGCTCGCCGACTAAGACAATATATGTTGACCCATACTACTTTGTTGATATCTAAGATGGACCCGGTCAAATACATCTTCGAGAAATTTGCTCTCTCCGGAAGAATAGCAAGATGGAAGGTGATCTTAACTGAGTACGACATACAATATGCAACCCAGAAAGCAATCAAGGGGAGTGTATTGGCTGATCATTTGCCTCATCAGGCCGTGGATGACTACCAGTCCATGAATTTTGAGTTCCCGGATGAGAATATTATGCTGGTGACTGACTACGAAGAACCTGGACCGAATGAAGGACCCGAGGAAGGATCCCGATGGACTATGGTTTTTGACGGAGCTTCAAACGCACTGGGTAATGGCATCGGTGCTGTAATCATATCTCCTGAGGGCTGTCATACCCCTTTCACTGTCCGGCTATATTTCAACTGCACTAACAACATGGCAGAGTATGAAGCTTGTATCATGGGTCTCAAGGCCGCTATTGACCTCAGGATCAATTTCTTGGACGTTTTCGGGGATTCAGCCTTGGTAATACGTCAGATCAAAGGCAAATGGGATATAAAGCATTCGAACCTCATCCCATACAAAGAGCTCGTATTTACATTGCTCCCACACTTTGAGGAAGTAACTTTTGAACATTTCCTACAAGAGGAGCACCAGTTAGCGAACGCTCTAGCTACCATGTCTTTTATGTTCAAAGTCAGGTGGGACAATGAAGCTCCCCAAATCACCATTGAGAGATTGGATGGACCAACACATTGTTGCGAAATTGATACTGAAGAGGTGGCAGACAAACCCTGGTTTCACGAAGTTAAAAGGTATCTCAAGGCTCAAGAGTATCTCGAAAGGGCATCTGTCAATGATAAAAAGTTTCTAAGGAGGTTCGCTGCGAAATTCTTCCTCGGTAATGGAATCCTCTACAAGCGCAATCATGACTCCACATTACTACGGTGTGTAGACAAGAGCGAAGCAGAGAGGATCATGACAGATCTACATGAAGGCACCTTCGGAACCCATTACAGTGGACACACCATGGCTAAGAAGATCCTACAGGCAGGATATTGCTGGTCCACTATGGAAGCCGATTGTTATCAGCACTCCCGAACTTGTCATAAGTGCCAAATCTACGCTGATAAGGTGCATGTGCCTCCGGTCCCCTTAAACGTCTTGACAGCTCCATGGCCCTTTGCAATGTGGAGCATCAACATGATCGGAGAAATCAGGCCTACTGATTCTAATGGGCATCGCTTCATCCTAGTAGCCATTGATTACTTCATGAAGTGGGTTGAGGCGACATCTTTTGCTACTGTGACCAAGAACGTTGTGGCGCGGTTTATCCGACATAATTTGATTTGTCGATATGGTGTGCCAGAGAGAATTATTACTGACAATGGTACGAATCTCAACAACACAATGATCACCGATCTCTGTAAATAGTTCAAGATGCAACATCAAAATTCTTCTTCTTACCGGCCAAACATGAATGGCGCTGCTGAAGCGACTAACAAGAACATCAAGAAAATTGTACAGAAGATGACGGTGACATACAAAGACTGGCATGAGATGTTACCGTTTTCTCTTCATGGATACTGTACCTCGGTACGGACGTCGACAGGGGCGACACCCTACTCTCTGGTATATGGCATGGAAGTAGTCCTACCCATCGAATTCCAGATACCTTCTCACAAGCTTATGAAGGATGCGGGTTTGAATGAAGACGACTGGATCCAAACTCGACTTGATCAGCTAAATCTAATCGATGAGAAGAGAATTACTACTATATGTCATGGTCAGACATATCAAAAGCGAATGGTCAAGGCTTTTAACAAGAAAGTCAGACGTCAAGAATATCAAGTCGGGGATCTAGTGATCAAGCGCATCATACTGCCGCAAGGTGATCCCAGGGGCAAGTGGACCCCCACATACGAAAGGCCATTTGTGGTTAAGAACATTTTCTCGGGTGGAGCTATGATTCTAACCACCATGGATGGTGACGACCTTCCTCACCCTGTCAATGTAGACATAGTGAAAAGATACTACGCCTAATCAAAAAACCTGCTAGGTCGACTGGCCTAGGCAAAAATAAGGGCTTTCCGTCGAACCAAAAGGGTTCGGGAAAAAATAAGGGATGAAAATAGAAAAAACATGTACACCCGGCAAGTCGAAAACCTGAAAGGGCATCTTGGGCAAAAAAGGGTATCCCGGTGGACTGAAAACCCGAAAGGGCAGTCCAAGCAAAAGTTAGGGATATAAAGCGTATCACTATGTCTCATTAGATCATCTTGCGACCAGACTTAGTATCAACTATCAAGCTCGGACGGCATCAATCAACCTAATTAACTTTAGACAAACTGCAAAGTGATAAGACGCTCGAAGACATAGGGGCAATAGCAGAGTTGGAACTCAATGGGATTGTTTCACATAGTTGTTTTCTTTTACACAAATTTGTATAGTTTCTATTTTTACGGCGGCGTTCTCTTACTATAACGTCAGCCTCCTTGTACAAAAACGCCTATTACAGGCCAACTCCAAAATCAATACAAAATCATTTTCACAAGAAACTTCGAGTTGTTTTTCTTTTTCTGTTTTGTTTTTGCAAGAACGTCCAATGGTTTATTTTTGACATATGCATCTGAATATGATTGTGCTCATAAATAGTTACATAAGAAACAAAAAGACAATTACTCATAATTCCATAAACAGGGGCAAAAACAAGAAGTGTCAAACCTGACAGTTACTCTGCTCAGTAGGTGCCAGGACAGAAACAGCTTTGGAGCATAATCATTAGTACATACAGTCCCTACAAGAGTAAAAGTATTAAAAAAGCATTGATGTCGGCTTTCCCAAAACAGGAAGTGACCTCCCCAGCTATGGTTATTCAGAAACCTGACAGTTATATCCCCCAGTCGAAATCTCCTTCGCAAAATTTTCTTAACGTTCTCCTTCCCAAATTTTTTTGTACTTTCTTCATCTTCGGCCCTTTCTCCATGAATACGAAGCATTCATCTTCCGCAATGAACCTCTGTCAATTTGGAAGTGTTGGGTCATGTGTATACAGTAGCTCGTGGATTGCACCACTTTACCGTTGCAGAGACAACACTGTTCTTAGTAGGGCAACCACTGAGAAGAATTATGGAAAGAAATTTTGGGGTTGTCACAATTACAAGGTAAGCCCTAATTTTGGTTTGGGTATGTTAGAAGATCGTAAACAAATTTTGATCAATTTGTGAAATTTGTAGGGCTCCTTGCAAAGAGGATGTGGCTTCTTCGATTTGTTTCACGAGGAGTTCGCAGAGGAATTGGTAGAAGACATAAACCAAGTATTGAGTAATAGATTGGAAAGCATAGCAAAGGATTTAGATGAAACCAAGAATCAGTACGAAAAATTGAGGGTTATAAATGAAGAATTAGGGGATGTTGTGTTAGAACTTTAAATTCAACTCAACAAGATGTTGAAGTGGAAAAAAAACATTGAAGATTCTGTGTTTTGTAATGTTATGTGTATTTGTCATTAAGCTGTATTAGAAGTAGGAGTATGTAGCAACTTTGTGTGTAATTTTATCATTTTGGGAAATTTATGTGCAAGCTTATGTGTAATTTTAACACATGTTATCAGTTTAATAAGACTTATTTTATTTGGCATATCATTAATCAAAGCATATCAGTTTGGCATATCGTTAATTTTAGTAACACAATTTTGGGCATATTTTGTCAGTAAATGAACACATCAGATTACTTAAACTGAAAATACGTAGTTGGCATGTTACATAAGTATGTTACATAAGTATGTTCCAAAATACTGACATGTTACATAGACATATTTCAAAAGGTTGACAGAATGACATATTCCAAAAGGTTGACAGAATGACATGTTACATAAACATGTTCCATAATACATAAACCCTAACATTATAACTAGATGGTCCTCTTTGATGTGCTTCTCTTGGTTGGAATAGATCGCCTGGTGGTAGGTTCAGTTGCATTCTTGGCTGCTGAAAGTCTTGTTGTTGGTCCTAGGGGTATAAAGGGCCTTCTCGCACCTAGTTTTTATAGCTTTCCAGATCATCTAGCTTTCTCCTTTGTGCCTTGCCCTGGTACTGCCTTCCCTTGTGAAGACTGATTTGCAGTCATGTAACCCTGTGCAACTAATGCTTGTGTTACTGCAACCTGACTTGCAGTGATTTGAGATGCAGAAACTTGTATTGTCCTAATCTGACTTGCATTGATCCCAACATGACTTGTATTGCCTTGCCTTACAGTGCCTTATGTTGCCTTGACTTACTTTGCCTTTCCTTGAGTTGCAGTGCCTTGTGTTGCCTTGCCTTGCCTTGAGTTGCCTTGCCTTGAGTTGCATTGCCTTGTGTTGCATTGTCTTGTATTGTATTGCCTTGAGTTACATTGCTTTGTGTTGCACTGCCTTGAGTGGTGTTGCCTTGCCTTGCATTGCCTTGAGCTGAAGTGGTTTGAGTTGCATTACCTTGTGTAGCATTGTTTTGAGTTGCATTTCCTTGAGCTGTAGTAGTTTGAGATGTACTGCCTTACCTTGCATTGCCTTTAGTTGCAGTGGTTTGAGATGCAGTGCCTTGTGTTTCATTGACTTTGCAGGTTTTCTTATTATGTCCAGTTTTCTTGCACCTAGAACACTTTACAATAAAAACAGTTCTTCTCAATTTTATGTCAGTGCCATCAATCTCCCATTGCTCAAGGTTTTTTCTTTTCTTTGGTCTACCAGGCATCTTTCCAAACATAAGTGGCTGCACATCAGGATATGGAGTTTTGGCCCACACAGACCTATATACTGCCTTGTACCTAGATACCCTATAATAATCTAGAATGTAATCATCAACTTTAAAATTCCTACTCTTCATGACTGACATGACATGGACACATGGAAGTCCTGTGAGTTCCCACCTTCTGCAGGAGCACAAGTAATCCGTCAAGTTCACAGTGAATGTTTCAGCTGAGTTTTCCACATGCCTTACTTTAAACATATGCTCATCTGACATTCTGTGAGTTCCCACCTTCTGCATTTAACATTAACAATAACATTTAACAGTCTGCAATTAACAATTAACAATCTGTAATTAACAATAACAGACCATACCTGACAAGTGATAAGTTTGTGTATGCACTTGTTATGTTCATCTTCTTTCTAATGTTGGGCAAAATATCATTACCAGATATTTCTTGGAACCTCATTTTGTTTTTTTCCCATTTCTCCATCATGTAAGTTCTGATCTCCTCAAGCATTGTTACAAGTAGTTTAACCCTAGCTTCAACGATATCACTGTTAAATGTCTCTGACATATTGTTAAGCACAGCATCACACTTGTTGGTAGTCCTAAAATATGATCTAGACCAATATCTTGGTGGAGTCTTCATCATATGGAGATATGCCTCTCCACTGATCATTCTCATTGCCCTCATCTCTCTTTCCCAAGCTTATGAGTATGTAAATTTAGCAGCCTTTCAGATAAGATCCTTGAATGTTTTTCCAGGATACCTCTTTCTGAAATTGTTATAAAGATGCCTAACATAAAAACGATGTTCAACATTATGCAGAAACTCTTCCATTGCAGGTAAAAATTCCCGTAAAATAGATTCATAACTAATAGTAAACTATCAAGAAAACAATCAGATATATGTAAAGATTCAGTGAAGTATTTAGTGTACCTTCTGTTGGTATGAAATGAAAGTGTATGAGCGACATTCATGTCCACCCCCCAGATCATCAAACAATAGCTTCAAAAACCATGTCTAGCTATCTCTATTTTCACCTTCAACAACCGCAAGTGCTATGGGAAGCATCTGATCATTAGGATCCCTTCCTATAGCTTCCAAAATTTCACCTCCACAAAGCCCCTTCAAAAAGAAACCATCCAACCCTATCACATGCCTACATAATTTGAAACTTTCCTTGCATCCTTCATAACATATGTAAAGCCTTTTAAAAAAGGGTCTCTGATCATCAACATCTTCTAGAGCAGGTTCAACATTCATCATAATTGTTGACCCTGGATTGACTCTTAGCAGTTCATGAAAATAGTCATATATCCTAGTGTAATCACCTAAAAAGAAATCATCAACCCTATTCCTTGCAGCCACTCTTGATCTTATTGCTTTAGTCTTTTTTACACCTACGTTTCACTTTCTCAATGCCTTTTCTTTAATATCTTAGACCTTCAACCTAGGGTTGTTTTTCAATACATTCTGAATCCTCTTGACCAACCAATTTGTGCTTAACATCCTCACATTATACTCCTTGCTGCAGTTATGATTGTCAATTACTTTCCTTATTTGTCAGGTTTCCTCACTTAATAACTTGGCAAAATAAACCTCTCACTCATAATCTTCCTTACATCTCACCCTCACTCTTTTCTTATCAATTTTTTATGATCTTGAGGGTTCTTCCATTTTGAACAGCATATGAGGCATCTGCTTCCTTAATGTCATCCTTTGAAGTAAAATATATTCCTAATTTCTATTTGTAATTGGCCATATCTTTTATATCTTTGAAAATTGGGTATTTATTCCTTTTAACCCCACTACTGTCATCACTGTCACAACCACTTTGAAGATCCTCACAGTTACGAAGACAAAACAAGAATAACATACCTGGAAAGCAATCACCTACGAAATCACCTTCTCAAGCTTCGCAAGCCTCTTCCTCTTTCCTTTGGATTTCGTTTTGGGCAAACAGAACATGCATATGCTATCTTGAGCTTTGGGAGATTGTGTGTCCTTATTCTTTGTCACGTTGCCTCCAACAAGCCACTTCAAACATGACAACTGCCACCTGGAGTCTACTTTTTATATTTCACTAACGTTTCACTAACGGAAGGACTAACCTGGTTGTGTTTTGAAAATTAAGGGACCATTTTGACACAAAAAAAAAAGAAGATAAAGGACCAAAGTAAACCATAACCTATAGTTAAGGGACTAAAATAAATATTTTGTCTTATATATATATATATATATATATATATATATATATATATATATATATATATATATATATATATATATATATATATATATATATATATATATATATATATATATATATATATATATATATATATATATATATATATATATATATATATATATATATAATTGATTGAATTGAAGTTTAATCTTTAAACCTCAAATTCCTTCCCACGTTTTAACCTCCTATCCAAGTTTGAGTGCCTTATAACTTTGTTGCTTCCTTTCACGTCTTTATAAAAATATTACTCCCTTGATTATTATTATTATTAAAAGTTAAAATAACTACTTATAATCGATTAAGAAAATTAATTATGTTTAGTTAATATTTTGATTTCTTATATAGTTAAAGTAAAATTTATTATAATTTTTTTAATTATATTTAATAAATCAACTATCAATATTAAATATTTTAAAATTAAACTAAATTAAAAATATATTAATAACACAAACATTAATTAATTTAAAAATTAATAATTTTTACTTAGTAACCAAAATTAAAGATTTTACTAATAATAATAATAATAATAATAATAATAATAATAATAAAATGAAGTATAAAATTAAATATATAGATTGGAGAAATATGGTTGGGGAGACCTATCTTTAATACGTTAAATATCTATAAGACTTCCACGTTTATATTCACATCTCTTTCGGGTATATGATGTTTTTAAGCGTCACGTTTGTGGGATCAGAATTTTATCAACACATCTCATTCAAGTGCTTCAGATTTTGCCATATTTTCGTCTGTATTTAATAATTCACCTGTTGATAACGATGCCAGCTACTATTATATTGTTTGTAGTAATGATTACAATACTTTCTTTTTTTGGTAAATTGATTACAATACTTTTTTTGGTAAATTGAACCAGTGATTTGATTTCTATGGACAATTAATATTTTTGTGATAAGGATCCGACACTTATAATTAGGGGTGTTCGCGGTTCAGTTTGGATCGGTTTTAAGATAAAAAATCACCCGATCCAAAGATAAATTTACTTGCGCTTCGGTTCGATTTTGGATGATATATTAAAAAAATCTAATCCGATCCGATCTAATTTTATACGATTTAATTTGGATCGATTTTTAGATATCCAAATTACACATTATATTTTTATTAATATTATAAAATTAATAATAAATCATAGATTTGATATAATATATAACATATAGTATATTAAAAGTTAATATTACAAAATGAGAGTAGTTGATTATGATTGAAATTATAAAAAATTATCTGAATCGCAAGAGAAAAAACATACGGTTCAGTTTGATTCGGTTGACTCTTAAAAATAAATCTAAACCAAACGAAATCAAACTAATGCGATTTAGATTGGTTCGTTTTTTTACAAAAAAAATTATTAAACTATACATACATATATAGAGTAAAATATAATTTTATATTTAATTGTTGATACATTATCATAAAAAAAATTATAATTGTCAAAATAAAATTATAATTTAATACATAAAATTGTATATTATAATTTTATCTAAATCTAAAGAATGATATAGACAATATTATATTCTTAAATAAATATTATCCAAAGAATACGATAAAATATATTTTGTGAAAATAATATTTATAAGTGAATCATATTTTATTTTTTTTATGATTTATAAATTAAAATAAATATTATATAAAGTATGATAAAATATACACATAATACATGTTGATTTCTCTATAAAATTAAAGAAATATATATTGGTTAGTAAGATTTTATAATATAATACAGTTTTGTTTGGTTTAATTCAGTTTGTAAAATGTAAACTACAAACCGAACCGAACCACGCGGTTCCATTAGAAAATAACTTAAACACATTCGAATTAAATACGATTTTTTATAATTTCGATTTGGTTCGATTTGATTTTACGATTTTCTATTTATTCGGTTTGGTTTTAAACACTCCCTGTAAGAATAACATTTTTTTCTAAATTATGTAAGTATTTAATTTGTATACTTACAAAAATCATACACGGACAAAACAGTTGTGAATATCATATAATTAAATGCATTCTATTTCTATATAGAAGAAGAAAAAAAGGAAAGATATGAGACATGTTGTTAAAAATCGAAGTTGTAAAGATTTTTTTGAGAAGCCAGACAAAACTATATAATAAACAGAAAGGGATAAGATATGCCAAAATACACAAAATCCACAGCTCTTAAAGTCATGGAACTACACCCGCCCACCCAAAAAATCAACAGCAGATCTTGCTTAACTGTGACACCATCAATAATTTTCCAGTGCAACATTATCCCACTAATAACGATATTGTCATTTGTATTTAATAATTCACGTGTTGCTAAAGATGCCACCTATTACTATATTGTCTGTATTTAATTTCGAAGCCTTGAGAAACTTATGATTTCTTTTGACCATTTAATGTTTTTGTGATAAGGATCTGACACTTACAATACAACACATAAGTTTAAAAATAAAATTTCTTAATTTGTACACTTAGAAAACTTTTTCGAGAGACAAAGATTAAAAGAAAAGTAATAGAAGAGTTCGAAGACACGGTAAATGTAAGAGAATTATTTCACATTAATACTTTATGATTAATAATAATACCAAATTATAAAGTTCAAGTAGTAAATGATTCTTGAATTTCACAATAGTCAATAAATCAAAACCTATAGAAAAAAATGTTTTATATTTGAATTTTTGTTTTTGAACATCAATTACAGAAGTTTTATGAATTAATTTTATAAGAATTTAATTAGATGTAATTTGATTTTTAAATTAGTATTAGAATTTATAGGTCACCTATTATCCAATAATTTAGGTAGCACTCAAAAGTTCGGTCTCAACAAAAGATAGCGTTTTAAGAGTTTTATATTGAACAAATTTTAAAATTTATTTATAAATGATAATAATTATCATCTTACAATTTTTTTTTTTTACTTTTGCACACTGATTCTCATAGAAAAGGAGTCCTAATAATTTAAAATTTGTGTCGAGAGGTATGGACACTGGCTAAATATTATTCTCATTTAGGAATCAAATTTCATTGTAACTAAATTATATTCTTTTTTTTTTACAAAAACAAACTCAGCTGCTTTCATTTATCAAATGTAAAAAGATAGAAAGAGGAATCTCATCAAGTATGCTGCATAGAGTCCAGGAATTGGCCGTCCTAGCGAAAGAATGGACAACCATATTCGTTTGACGCTTTACGAACTCAACTTCAAAGTTGGAAAACTGTAACAACAACAATTTAATAGAACTAATAATTAAGCTAAACTCTGAAGTACCCCCAAGGTTGGCTCGAATTGCATGAACCACCTTCTGGGAATCACTTTCAAAGATAACATATGCATAATATCTACAAATTGCTCCCTGGATAGCCTTCTTAAGAGCTAAAGCATCCGCTTCTAAGATGGAAAAGGTGCCTTCACCCCAAGCAGAGTCTGTAGTAACAAAATTACCATGCTCGTTACGAAAACACCAACCTTGATTTGTTGTGCTTAACTGGTGGTCAAAATCGGCATCTGCATTACATTTAAGCCACCCATAAGGGGACGGAACCCAATGCAGTTCATCCAAATTTCCTCATTGGAGTCACACCTTTGTTAAACCGAAAACCAATCTTGCCACTTATGAAAAGCAAGCCAACTAAGTTTAGACGCTTCTTCCTTTTCATTATGTCAAACCAAATCATTTATATTCTTCCTAAGGCCTTCCAACAAGACTGCTACTCTAGCGGCCACTTTTCTAACTTTCTTATAACATAATTTTTTTTTAGAGATTTAGCATTATGAAAAGCATGTACCCGGGAAGCTATAACATCAAATAAACATGCAGCCTGCGAACAAGAATTAGTTTTCGTACAACCAAAAAAAGCATATGCCAATTGTTATCACATAATTGGCAAACTGGCGAGCAAGGCACATGATGCTGAATAAGACACGC
Source organism: Vicia faba (assembly GCA_948472305.1). NCBI lineage: Eukaryota > Viridiplantae > Streptophyta > Magnoliopsida > Fabales > Fabaceae > Vicia > Vicia faba. The sequence goes on from OX451738.1 coordinate 1,244,575,982, forward strand.
ATTTAAAGGAAGACAACCACTGCAAATTCTCCAAATAAAATGTTTAACTCTTGTCGGCATTGTAATATTTCACAAACTACTTTATTTACTGTTCCCATTCTCCACAATTGCCATATCCTTACGCCTACTCCAAATTATATACCCCGATTGAACACTATAGTTACTGTTAGGCTCCTCTTTTCAAACTAGTGGATCCTCCTCCACCTCTTCCACCAATGGAACTTGAAGGATATATTTTACAATTGTAGAGTCAAATAAATCAATAGATAAAGATGCAATCAAAGAATATACCCGAGCTTATTCCTTCATAAACTCGTTCAACTTCCTAGCAGACAAGAAACCGACTTCCTCTTCCTCATCAGGAGTAAGTAACCGTACTTATTTGGTGTAGCAGTTAATATGAACATAGTTGAATTCCAACCAGTTCATACGTAAGATTACATCCACCCCACTCAACGGTAAGCAAACTTGATCCACAACAAAATCTCTATCAAATATTGATAAAGGACATTTCAAGCATACTAGAGAAGTAGTCACCGATCTTTTAGCTAGAGTCTCGATAACCATCTCCCATTCATAGAAGACAATACAAGATTCAACCGTTTCACACAATATTCATCAATAAAAGAATGCATGGAATCAGTGTTAATAATAGCAATTAAAGGAGTACTATTAATGAAACATATACCTCTGATCATCCTGTCTTCACCAGATATCTGCTTTCCTGCTAAAGCAAACACCTTTCCACCGGATTGAGCTTGCTTTGACTTCTGACACTGAGTACTGATATGTCCCTCTTCACCGTAATTGAAACATATCACTGACTTATGTTTGTAATTAGCTACTCCATGACCAATTTTCCTACAACAGAAACACTCCTTCACATCGCCCGGACATTCACTGATTCGATGTCCCAACTCACAACATTTGACACATCTCAGGTTAGCAGAAGCACCTCCCCCACTTGGCCTCTTACCATCAACAACTTTATGTTTACCCTTGTCAACTGGAGCATTGTAAGGCTTTCCACAGTTCTGATGTGGTTTGCCTCTTCTCTCACTCATAATCTTGTAATGAGCCTTACTATCCTCTTCATAAATTCTGCACCTATTCACCAACTCCGGAAATCTATGAATCTGTTGATATCCAATCGCCTTCTTGATCTCTGGGTGTAAACCATTCTCAAACTTGATATACTTCGAGAATTCAGTAGTTGCCTCATTGTAGTGTGGGTAGAACTTCTCCAGTTCCACGAACGTAGTGGTATACTCAATTATAGACAGACTCCCTTGTTTCAACTCCAAGAATTTTATCTCTTTCTTCCCACGTACATCTTCTGGAAAATTCTTTCTCAGAAACTCCCTACTGAACACGACCCAAGTAATAACCTCACCCACGCCTTCGAGCCTCTGACGGGTGCTAACCCACCAATCATCAACCTCTCCATCCAGCATGTGTGTTTCAAACCACACCTTTTATGCCTTTGAGCAGTCCAAGACCCAAAAGATCCTCTCAATATCTTTCAACCAAACTTGCAATCCATCAGGATCATATGTACCCTTGAAATTAGGCGATTGATTCCTCTGAAAAGTTTCTAAGACACGGGACCCATCATTCCCGCCAGCATTAGGCTGAGGTTGCACACCCTGAGCAACAGTATGCATAGCAGCAGCAAATGCATCATCGTTTCTTCCAACCATTTCACTGTTTCACACCATCACAGAAAACAACGGTTGAAAGAAACACACCAACAATATTCAACTGTCATAACAATCTATAGACTCAATAACCTGGTCAGACGGACCGACCTGCTCTGATGCCACTAATGTAACACCCAAACTAACCAACTAATAATAAACAAATATCAGAGTTATTTTAAGGTAAATTAGGATGTCATATTTATTCGAAAACATACAAATACCTGTTCATATATAGTAATGGATACATAACACCAATTTTCGAATGAACCAAAGCAAAGTAACATATCTCAACTTTAACTTTTATTAATGCAGCGGAAAAAAAATCATATTTGAAATCCAGTAATCTTTTAAAATAAATCAATGCATATTCAAAATTCATAAGGATTTACTAGGAATCTAAAATAATTATTAAAACAACAAGAAATAGTGTTCATCCTTCCGGTGTTATGTATCAGAGCAATGACATTGACTCAAAAATAAACAAAGAGCAACCTCTTCTGATCCTTACAGTCTCAGACTACTTCTGATTATTTGCACAATGTCGTATAAAGCATCATTTCAACAGAAGGGTGAGATATCACAACAATATAAGAGAATGAATAATAATGAATATAAAGCAAGTAAATAATTCATAATTACACATTTCACATCTCTAACCTTCACATAACAATCACAGTTTTATCATATAATACAACACATTCATGCATGATTCATCGCATATATCAACAACCAGCACATAGTATATACACCAATTACACAATCCAAACTTGATTTTTGGAAACTACAAGTGAACTAAGCCTTCTTAAGCTATTAAGAGCAAGTGTATGATACTTTTATACCTTGGTGTGTCTTCCTCTCGTATCCATCTTTTAATGCTCTCAACTAATACAAAAGCTTTGCAAATCCCTAGAAATGGAAAATATATGCAGGTTAAATATTTGTGATGCAAATAATTTATGAAAAAGCATGGGATCACACTTTGGATATATCTGATAGGTTGGTATACTGAATCCTTGAAGAGGGTAAGTATGAACTTCTGTAAGATAACCAAGGTATGAAGGAAGTCAAAGTTTCCTGTCAAACAGCCCAAACCCTCTCACATGTAAGTTCTAATTGGATAAAGATTCCTTGAGGTATTCCCAGAGTCATGGGTCCCTTTGAAAAGTACAATGTTGTAACGTATCTACGTCATAACAATTATAACCCAAAGTAGACCTAGTGTGGATGCGGTTCTCATGACAACACTAATAAGGTATCCATCCCTTAGCTGTCAAGACTATCCACTTTCTTAAAACTTATGGGTAAACTTATGACCTTCTTCATAATACTTGACAAGAATATCTCATGCCTCCTTTATCCATTCAACATGAAAAATTCGGTCAAAGTTTTCCGCATTTACCACCTGTTGAATACAAAATACAGCCTTGTAGTCTTTCTTCTTGGCACCCTTGTGATTGACTCTCTGAGCAACAATTGCATTCTCAACATGCTCAGGGATGCCATTAGTAACCACTTCTAGGGTTTTGTGAAAGCCAAACAGAGATTGCATTTGTTTCCTCCATTGGATCCAATTCTGGTCGTCAAGAATTGGAAGAGAATTTAGAATACCATTATTATGTACTACCTTGAATCCACCAAAAATCTCCTTGAACTGAACTTCCATCCTTATTTATAAGCTTGTAAAAGTTAGGCAAGCTAGGCACACTTCCCATCTTCTCATAACACGTTTAATTTCTTCCTTGTTAAGCAATGCTAGCTCACCTTGGAACTTGTCCTATTTGCACTATGTCACTAGTCACACCACTTATCATTAAATAGCACACAAACCCTTTCTTCACTATGGAGTAACTTACCCTTAAAGTCATGAACCATCTTTGCTCGCGAGGCCTACTTTTGCATTTGGCTTAGTAAGGTTGATTACTTAACCTTGATGTTACTTAGAAATGAAGTATTCTTGGCCGCATGTGCTCGCTAAGCGCTCCCATGATCTTGTCTTAGCGATCCTTGCTAGTAGGAAAGTATATTGGCAAGGTCTTTGAGTGTTGCTTAGTGCTTTTTTAGTCCCTTTTACATGTTTTTGATTAATGTCTAGCTAAAAATTCCAAACAAGTGTTTTATCATTTCTTTTTGTGATAAAATGGGATTTTCTATTGCTTGTAAAATAAATTAAGTGCCTATGTATCTTACATAAATTTGGCTCTTATCAACACTCCTCATGTTATCTTTTTGTTTGTTGTCAAACAAAACTCATTCAAATGAGTCAAAAAAATTGAAATGCATGTTCCATGGAGGTTGAATGACTAGATCAATAAGTTCTTAAAAGCATTTGATTTATGACATGATATTGTTTTTCTAATGCAAGTTAATGATCTACATCATAAATTTACACAATTCATAGCATGAAAGATAAACTACTTGCTTGGTAAAAGTAATATTTTAAAACATGTATAGATAAAAATTCAATTATTCATCAAAATCATGATCTCATTGAGTATCTTTCAATGGTTAGTGTTTCCCTTATAATATGAACGAGTTATCAAAATACTTTGCATTTTATCTAAGCAATATCAAAAGATACATTACCAGACAAGGATCACTAAGGTCTTTCTTTTGGTTGTAACGTGGTTGGACTTGCAAAAATTATTGGCTTTTTTTTATTCAAAAATTTTAAAGATAAGAGAGAGAAATTCTATTGGTAAATATTTTCAAAAAGTCTCTTTGTTTGATATCACTCTTTACAACCATTTCTCTTTTGGTGATTTTATTTTGTTTATATATTTTGACATTTGATATATCTTTTCTTTTGTTTTGTAAAAACATATTATTTTCTTTTATTTTAACCATTAATACTTGATTTTCTTTTTCAAAATATTTCCCTTTCTCCACAACTTTGTTTTTGAAATATTCTTGCATTTTTACGTGTTCACATATCGTTAAGACAAAGTGGTGAACATTGATTTTCTTTTAAATTTTGATAAAGGTTGTAACGTTTAAAGAAAAAAAATTTCAATTCATGCTTAAAAGGGTTCACAAAGGATCACAATCTAACAAGGTAGACTTTTTTGTCATGTAACTATTCACTCACAATCAAACAATGCCTTGATTATATCCATGACTTCAAATATAACAAGTAAGATATAAAGTGATACAAAATCTGCATAGTCAACAATCATGTCCACTCTCATGATTTATGTAAAACACGAAGCTGTACACATATAACTTTCATAGATTTATGATTCTTGACTTACATTAACATGTTTTCACAAGACAATAATAAAACCAAACTTTATGTAAGAATAAAACATTTTTCCATATCATTTGTTCTTGGCCTTTGTCTTTAACCTATATTTTGTGATTTCAATGCATTTTGAATTTTCAGATCATCAATGAAACCATCGGCAGACAAACCTCATTAAAAGCAATTTTTTTTATAAGTTTTCAAATCAAATTGAACAAGTACTTAATCATGAAAACAAATTAAATTTCAGAGGCACAGGCTTTAGTTTTGATCATCCTTGCATTCTACTCCTTACAAAAAATATTTTCTATCCTCAGGCATCAGAAAAAGAATGAATTTTATAGAGATTCTCGCTTAGCCCAAGAATACTCACTTAGCCTAAAATTGCAGCAAAGTGTGTTATACTCATACATATCTCGACCAATGAGCCTTCAGCATCAACACATTGTACCTGTTGCACTTGTTCAAGTTTAATCTAAAAACACATCATGATTTAAGGGAAAAGGTGTTCTAACAACAAAATACTCAAATGTTGTTGAGAACTTTGGTGCATTGTGCATGGCAATTGTTAGTAAAACAAATACATAAAAACCAACATAAATTATTCGACAAGAAAATAAAATTAAAGTAATAAAAACTTCACAATGAGAAGGTTGAAGCTTTAATAATCGTATTCATACTCTTTTTCCTCCTCTTCATCCTCTTCTTCCTCCTACAGGTTTGCATCGTTCCATCTATTGCCACTTGTACCATTATGCATATGCCCTTGTCCCATTCCTTATATATACAATGACCTATTTTCGAATCATTGAAGTCCGTGAAAAAATTCTTCTCGTGTTGGCATATGACCAAAAGGAGAGTTCAAATTTTGAAATCTTAAATATAATCTACTCATAGAATCATGTAAAGAAAGCAACCTTTTATGGTATGCATCACTAAAAGGTTGTTGTTGGTTTTGTTGATGTGTTAGAGGTGGTATTGAACAATTATTTTCTCTATATTGTCTTGTCATACAATGATGGCGAACAAATCATCATTCATTGTGAAATAAATGTGAACATTTACATTGAATATCTTTCTCATATCAAATAATTTTAAGATCCACCGTATTATGAAGATGCTTGAGAAATTGAACTATTTTTTTGATTTTATAAAATGGTCACAGTGAAAAATCTTTGGAAGTTCTGTAGAAAAAGTTTGATGGTATAAATAATAATAAGTTTGATGACTTTATATCATTGTCACTGAGAAAAATCTTTGGTAGTGGTGATTCACTTTGATGTTTTTAATACACATGTTTGAATAGGTTAATATTATTTACTTCAAAATTCAAATTCAACTGTTTCAACTGTTTTTAGATGTTAGAGTAATTAGTTTTTGATAGATTCAACTTAATTTTAATGTTTGTCTTTGATAAGGGAATATGCAATTTTTTGTTATTATAATTTTGATTTAATTTACATATTTACAACCTTTTTTAAATAGAATTTTACTTCTACAAAAAAGGTCATTTATTCAATTGCAAAGAAGCTAAAAATATTCCCATTTTTGTAAAGATGCTAAAAATATTGCAACAATTAATAAATAATTATTTTCATTAATATTTTAATCATTATTAAATAATTAATGAATAATTTAATTAATATTATTGTTAAACAATTACTATTAAAATATTGAATAGTTTATTAAAAATTTCAAATTAATAAATAGTCACACTAAAACTTTATTGATATATTTCTAAAATTGATTATTAATTTCTCTTTCTTATTGAAAGCTTCTGATTTTTTATATTTATGACACATGATTTAGTGAAAGATATGATTTAATCTCAATATTTATTTTTAAATCTGATGGTTGTTATTAATTCTCACATTCACATATAACTTACCGATTCTCACTAGATATGCCTCAAAGTAAAAATACAATAAAAATCCACCTGAATTTAAAGAATGATTTTGACAAGAATCAAACTCAAGAACTTAATTAAAATTATTTTCATATCTTTAAAAAGTGATAAATGAGATATAATGACGTGTAATATGAATTCAAACAGAAATCATGCGATATCACAGACATTGGCGTGGTACGTACGCATTTTATTTTCTTCTAATATGAATATCATATGAAATGGGAAAATTTAAAGTTATTGATTAAAAATTAAATAATAACGAGAATAAATTTAATATTGATTCAATTATTTTAGTAAATAATAACAAAACAAAAATAATATTTATAGAGAAATTTTTTTATTGTTTTATTCAAATATTTTTATATACGGAAAAAATTATAGACACTAATATATCTTCTCTTTTAAAAATAATAAACTTTTTACTTAAAAAATATTCTCTTTCTATCTTTTTTTTATTACATTTTGACAAAAACGTGTGGATCACACCAATACCCGTTTCAACGCACAGATATCCGGTAGTTAAAGAATATAATAATATTATTATAAGACAACAAATTAATTTTATAAATATAATAGAAGTTGTACATAGGATAATAATTAAAAGATACAATAAAAAAATAGTAATTATTTTTACAATAAAAAAGTAAAAATGATATTAATTTTAAATTTTATTGACTACAATCACATTATTAGAAGAAAATATTACTTGTATAATTGTGATAAGAAACAACAAAAGAGTTGAGAAAAATCGATTCTTCACATAAACATGTCTCCCCACCATATGTAATTTATTGACAATTCAAATAACAACATTGCCATAGTACATATTTCTTAATTTGTTGTGGCAAAATCTGAGCCACTTTGGAGAGAAAAGGATGAGATGTGTTCATAAAAATCTAATAAATATGCTTAAAAAGAGATGTGAATACAATGGGAATGACATTCTATAAATGAACCAACCACACAAAAGAAAATAAATTATAGATACGCAAATCAAATTGCAACCATATTAGAGATATTATCTCCCCACATTTGACGTATCTAAAAATGGAAGTCTTAAAGATATATCTCCACCACAACCATATTAATAATGATTATAGTACATCTGTATCCCCAACCATATTTCTCCGGTCTGTATACTTAATACATAATTATATTTTCATTTGTAGTATATGCTATAAAACAAAAAATAAATATTTTTCGCTAATAAATTTTAATTTAAAAATTTTCACACACATTATAATTTAATTATATTTATAATTATTTTTATTAATAACTATATATAATTTTATTAATGTTAAAATAATCTTACAAACTAAATTATTATTATAAAGGCACAGTAAAGCATGTTAAGCTATGTTTTATTTTTAAATTAAAAAAAAACTTAAAATTTTTTCTTAACTAATATTTGAAATGATGTAATATTTTAAAATGAAAATTTTAAAGACTGCTATCAACATTCTCTTTATAACACTTTCTTTAAAATTTGAGTCTCTCAATATATATATTTATTGAAGGGTGAGTGTTAGAAGAAATGGTATAAAGATAATATTTTTAATATTCCTCTCATTTTAATAATGTTCTATTCCCTACCAATAATTATTGAAGAAAACCGTCCACAATTACTGTATGTAGTATGCTTATAGTTCTATATAAACAAGTGAAAGGATCATGTTCATGACATATCTACGTGAAAAAGTAAGAAAGCAAAACACTCAAAACATGGGAGAGATACATTCAGCTTACATTCTATCCACTGAACACCGTCCCAACTCCTCTACCTTTGTCAAAGTTGATACAATTCCCATCATCGACCTCTCACAAACGAGCCAAAAAAACCTCATCTCAGAGATTGGCAAGGCATGTGAAGAATGGGGATTTTTTCATATAATCAATCATGGAGTTTCCTCTGATCTTATCAATAAGGTTGCAAATGAGACCAAAAAGCTTTTTGAACTAAGTATGGAGGAAAAAAAGAAATTGAGAAGAGATGCAGTGAATGCAACGGGATATCATGATTCTGAGCATACTAATCTCACAAGGGATTGGAAAGAAGTTTATGATTGTCTTATTAATGAAGGAATACAATACCCTTCTACTGATGATCCAAATGACTTGGACCTATGGACTCTAAAAAATCATTGGCCTCAATCCCTTCCACATTTTAGGTACTCTTACTTTTATCAAATGATTTAAAGAATATATATATATATATATACTTTCCATATTTTAAGTATTTTTATTTTTATCAAATGTTTTAATGGAGAAATAGAGACGGATGAAGTGTGTCATATCACTGTCGATTATTAAAATGATATACTATATTGTAAAAAATTATTAGACAATAATCACATAAAATGAAACTTCACATAATTTCTAAACTAATGCAACATAAAAACTATCATTGTGTTTTTTCTTAGGGAAACAATAGCAGAATATGGTGCGAAGCTAGAAAAGCTGTCTTTTAAGTTGTTGGAGTTAATTTCATTGAGCTTAGGCTTACCTGGTGACAAATTCTTTGACTGCTTCGAGAATCAATTAAGCCTTGTGAGACTCAATTACTATCCTCCATGCCCTTCTCCTGATTTGGCACTTGGAATTGGTCCTCACAAGGATCCTTGTGTCTTGACTATTGTTGCACAAGATGATACTGGAGGTTTACAAGTTAAGAACAATTCCGTTGGCGGTTGGGTTCCTATTGAACCTATTCCTGATGCATTGGTTGTTAACGTGGGTGATGTTTTTCAGGTGCGTTGTTCCTATAATAACATGTTTGATATTGGATTATGACATGGAAAATTTCTTTTTAAAATCATCTTAAGTTAATTTATTAATAGAAAATGGTCAAAAGTGTTATGTAGCACACCATGTCATCATCATCTTTGTCACGCTCTCATATTATGTGATTTTTTCTTTTATTGGACATTGAACTATTTTATGTTGCATGTTATTGTATTTTTATTTTATCTTTTTGGTGATCAATATGACACATCTTATGCGATCTCACAACCTTTATTGTGTATTGTTTTTCTCTATTTATTTTCTAATATATTTTTATTGTTAAAAAACTAACAGTATTTTATTTGACGGCATAAATAATATATTATTTTATTTGCACATTTAAGATGTACTTTAAGATCAAATTATTTTTCCTGTCTAATTCAATTCCATAAAATTGATTGATAATTTATTTTTGTCAAAATGGTAAATACAATTTTTATAAATTTAATACTAAAATAATTATGTAAGTCCTAAATTTTAAATTAGAAGAAAAATCAATTAACAATATTTTTTCATAGATTCAATTGTTTCAATCTTAAAGTGGGGTGTTTTGCAGGTTTGGAGCAATGACAAGTATGATAGTGCAATACACAGGGCTACAGTAAACTCACAAAAAGAAAGATATTCGTATCCATTCTTCTTTTTTCCAGGTCACGATATTATGGTGCAGCCTGCAGAAGAGCTAGTGAGTGAGAAAGATCCTGCAAAATACAAACCATACAATTTTGGAAAATATTATTCTAATAGAACCCGTCATGATTTCAACAAAGAAAAGGTTGCGGGTAAAGAGATTCATGACTTCAAGATTTCAGATTAGCTATTAAAAAATATCCAACTCTTGTTTTGGATATTATGTTGTTTTTCATATCCTTAGTCTCTTCAAAGACCAAATAAATTGAGCTTCCGTTTATTAATTTATGTATTCTAGTACGACAGTTGACAAGAACTATCTCGAAACTGTCAGAATGTGTGAAAGATGACGATTTTTATAAAATCGTCGTAACTTATGTGTTGCAAAATAAAGAATTTCTTCTAGTGGAACTTCTCCTCTAATTTAAATAAATATTTGTTCTTTCTTTGTTTTCAATGAATTTTAAATTGATTACTTCTTCGTTGTTATAGATTTATTTTTAAATGTCATTACTTAAGTTATTTATATATATATTCACTTTATTCATTTTTTTTTTAATTTTTTTTTAGAAGAAAACAATTAATAAAGTAATTGCTACAAGTTCTTTTATTTTCTCTTAGCAATTGATATAGCTCCTTAATTTTTTTTCTTATTTAATGATATATATTTAAGAGTGCGGAACATATTAGATGTAGTTCATAGAGTCTCAACTTTTGGATAGTATGTGATATTTTTGCATTTAAATTTTTTTTCTAAAAACAAATCAATGTTTAAAATGCTAATATTTTTAGTGATGCATGACCTATTACTACTATGAAAAGTGATTTTACCACAATTAGAAAAGAGGTTCTACACTTATTTGCAAGATGAGGTAAAAATAGTGTCATAGGAGGTACATCACTTTTCTCGTTGGATGATATGTCAGACGAGGAAATTTAATCTTCAGGAATAATATTATTGTATTTTTAAAATTGGAAAGTGCGCAACCCTTTCCTTCTCTATTTTTTTTTTATTTGAGGTGAAATGTAAATATATATTGAAGTTGGAAGTTACAAGTAAGGAGGAAAACTTCTTAAAGAAATAAAAATAATATCTTGAGTTATGTATTTTCTTTGTTGTGATTTGAATTTTTTTTAAGACAATATATATATATATATATATATATATATATATATATATATATATATATATATATATATATATATATATATATATATATATATATATATATATATATATATATATATATATATATATATATATATATATATATATATATATATATATATATATATATATATAACTCACAACAACAAACAATACACCTATTATGTGTGGTCCAAACATGCTATAAATTGCCTATACACGAAAATTGAGAAGTTTTTTAAGTTTTAAGATGAATTTTTAATTTTTTTACTATGTCTTTTCAAACACAAAATATGATATGAAATTGGGAGCTCATTTATTTGTAAGAAGTCGCGTGTTATAAATTTTGACTGAAAAGATGAATATTGAAATACTGAAATGATTTTACTAAAAATCCTAAAATGGAAAAGATAAGATGCAGTGAGAAACAATCCAATAAATTATAGCATTAATAAAGTATTCATACAAGAATAATTTGAATATATTAAACATATAACACAGCAAAATATTAAAATGAAATAACTATAGACTAAAGCAACATCAAATCACATAAATCTATTGTGTTAAACATTTTTGGTTCCAATCATATGACTAATATATTATTGATACGTTATAACCAATCTTGGTTGGTGGGTTGGCAAGGATCTAGGAAGACGTGTTGTTGAAAGTAACATACATAGCAAACCTCGAAAGAGAAAGATTGAGTGGAGTTATATGCTGTAGGCCCATCAAAAGAGACTGAAAATCAAGTCTGCCTTATCTAGTTCATTCGGATTTGGGGGACACGGTTCTTAATATACCCGATGTAAATAATTGTTTTTTACATTGGTTTTCTTAATATATCCGATGTAAAATACTTGTTTAATATGCCATATTTAACTAAATCAGATGCATTCTCGAAATTTATTTATTTGTACCTAATTTTTCATATTTTTCCAACATCACAACCACATTTAACTAAATTAGGTGCATTCTCGGAATTTATTCATTTGCACCTAATTTTTCATATTTTTCCAACATCACAACCACATTTAACTAAATCAGGTGCATTCTTGGAATTTATTCATTTGCACCTAATTTTTCATATTTTTCTAACATCACAACCAGATTTAGATCACCTAATATTTTTCATTACACCAAATATCTAGGATGCACATATAAAAGTATTAATCTAGGATAAGGAAGTGTACAAAATTATAAGGAAGTTTGCAAAAGGTGGATTACTACAACAACAAAACCAATGAAATTATTCAAAAATATCCACATTTGAAATATCAACATGCAATCCACAAGAAGATGAGTTGTAGCTTAAGTAGACAACACCAAAATCACATTTGCTAACAATAAATAATAACACCAATTAACATCAGCAGACAACACCAAAATCAAAAAACTCAAATCAAATATGTATAGACAATTCTAAATAACTCACCAGTTCAAGCTCAATTTTTATATAACTTAAAGAAACATTTTTCCCAACAGAGTCGCAAATCATACAAATCATCTTGTGTTAATTCTGTTGGATCATCAAATACCTACAATGCATAAATAACAATATAAACTCATTCTTTAAAAATTCACATTAAGTTGTAAAACGCAAAGTAACTATAAAAGTAAAGTTTTTTTATTACCTGCATCCAAGAATCAGTTATATTGGCAGAGACAATATCCAACATATTTTTCATCACTTAGTATCCACAATCATTAGAGTTATGTTGTCTTCTTGTCTAGACAAACGAATGACATAATTAGTGAATACTTGATATAAAATTAAATATAGATTTATAATATACTACACACTTACATTAGGATGAAGCCATGTAGCTTTTTTTCTATTTCCATTTTCCATTTGATGAACCCCAAAAGCACTCATTCATAAAAAATTCATATAAAGCCACATAAAATAGGAAATTACTTTTGTAACAATTTATGTATACGTGATATATAATATATTATAACAAAAGTCACAAAGGACAAACTTAGTATTAATTTTCTTCGTGATTTGATCAATTTTCCAATGAAACAAACAAAAGACGAAAACAATATTGTCTCTTTTCCGCTTTCATCAACAACTTCTATTTTTTCAATGCATTTAGTATTATCTCCGCTTTGCGATAAATCAATAGACCTAAGTTTCTCCATTAAAGATTATTGCATTACCTTACGCTCTTCACACAACTTTTGCTCAAAATCAGCTCTAATTCTTGCTTCTAATTCAGATGAAATTTGTGCAAATTGTTCATTTACATATACATGAATACGACCTTCCAAAGTAAGTGCTTTGTTTATGGTGTTTTCCAACACCATGAACACGACCGCCATGCTCAAATGTTCCAATGGATGTTGTTAAGATATCGTTACGTTCTTCCAGAACAAAGGTGCCTTTTTCAGCCTCTTCAACTAGAGAATCCTACATAAAGAAATAACCACAACTAATTTCATTAATTTTTATCTATCACAAATAGAATGATACATGAAGTATTTTCGAAATTCTACTTACAATTTTCTCAGCAATAACTTGTGTAGACTTTGATGTGTATTCTCCCCCTTTCTTTTGTCGTGCTCTCACCCATAACTCATGGCGTGACGATGGACATGCACTACCAGTATCATCTAATGTAGAATCAGTGGTCGATGACTTCCTTTCATTCATAATTCTCTCCTCAAGCAATCGATACCCTCCACGAGATAATATGTGTGGGTATACATTTTTAGCCATATTTTCCATACCCTTACGACTTTTTTCCTATTATAACATCAAAAAGTTATTAATCACTAAACATAATAATAATGTTATGTACGAAAAAAAATATAACTTCTACTAACCTTAAATTCAGGGGTATCTCGAGTCTTGAGAAACTCTTTCCATATTTCATCTTTAATATAACTATACTTGATATGTGCAGGAGGGAGATCTTTCTTGGGCTTTTTAATATATTGATCTGTGAGTTGTGTCTTAAAATCTCTCCATCGCTCTCCTGTATATTTAATCCATTCTTTCTTCAACGGATCCTTCTTTGGATGTTTACGTTCTAGAATAGTGAAATGAGCCTACACATATAGTATACGACATATGTTGTTAATTAGTATATGATTATAAAATATAATAAAGTGTTAAATGTAAAATACCTTAACATCAACCCAAATAGCTTCTTTTATGGCGTCATCTACGTCTTTCTACTCATTTTTCAAAATACTACAATTTTGCCGAGCAAGAGATGCTATATAACTCTTAAAATTTATAGTATTTTTATCAACACCAGTACATTCACGGGTTCTTGGATCAAACTCAACCTTTATCTTTTCACCCATTTGATGAACTTTGTCAATTTTTGTCATCAAAGTGGGACCTCTAACTCTTCTTTTCTTAGGGTTACTAGATGAAGAAGGATTGTCGGTTGAATCACTCATGTATCTGTTTACACAAAATAAAAATAATTAGAAATCAAATTAAGCACAAAATAAAAACATTTAGACATCAAAGTGAGCAAAAAAATAACAATATTTAGACATCAAATTAAGATCAAAACAAAAACAATTAGGAATCAAAGTAATGTCGAAATAACTTAAAAAAAACAGTACTAGTCCTCCCATATCCCTTCTTCATGATCTATGTGAATAGCATGCACATCATCCTCTTCATTTTCTTCAATGGAGGTAGACACATTTGTTGAAAAAGGAGGATTTTCGGAAATATCAAGATCCACATCTTGATTTTCATCAATATCATGCACCTTTCCCTGTAAAACCACTGACCACCTTTTATTAGAAGGATCTGTGACATAAAACACTTATTTTGCTTGAGATGCCATGATGAAAGGTTCGTTCGCATAAGCTAACTTGCTAAGATCAACCAGTGTAACTTCAAGTTCATTGATTCTCACACCACTATTGATATCAATCAATTTGCATTTAAATACAAGAACTTTAAACACAACATAATTAACTTCCCAAATCTCTTCAATCACCCCAAAGTAACGTGTAGATGCCATAACAGGGTTTTCATCTTTAGCACTAGAGAAGTGCATGGACTCAGCCACAATCATAACCCCACTATTTTGCGTGGTACTACGGTCATCCTTTGACTTTGTATAAAAGAAAGTTTTATTAATATCATATCCACTCCAATTTATTATGTTACATTTAGGCCCATAGGAAAACCACTTAATTGTATCAGAAGAATTATCATCATTAGCAATTTTTTCTTTAAACCACTCTGAGAAACTCTTATTATGATCTTTTAACAATCCTCTTTCATTCATCTTGGGATACTTTTTATTTATGGTGCTTTTGTGAGCAGATAAGTAAGGTTGAACTTCATCCGTGTTATTCAATATATACAAATGCGCTTGAACAACCACATCAATACTTAGGATCTTGACCTTTAAACCTTGTGTATCCACATCCTCACATCTTCCATCATGACGAGACTTGGGAACCCCTACAACATCCACTCCTGACAAATAGTTAGAACAAAACTCAATTGCTTCTTCTGCAATGTACCTCTCAATAATTGATGCTTCCGGACGGTGTGGATTTTTTGTGTACCCTTTTAGGATCTTCATGTATCGCTTTATTGGATACATCCACCGTAAAAAAATTGGACCATATAATCTAATCTCCCTAACTAGATGAATAATCAAGTGAACCATAATGTCAAAAAATCAAGGAGAGAAATACATTTCTAGTTGGCACAAGATAACTGCAGCCTCATTTTCCAAATCATCTAACTTTAATGAATCAATGGCTTTACAACAGATTGCATTGAAACATAAGCACAACCTAGTTATAGTCTTCCTAACATTGTAAGACAAAATCCCACGAATAGCCACTGGTAGTAGTTGTTGCATTAAGACATGACAGTCGTGAGATTTTAAGCCAACTAATTTGAGATCTTTAACTGATACAAGACTCTTGACATTTGATGAGTAACCATGCGGCAGTCTGATACTTTGTAAACACTCACAAAAACTTGTTTTCTCTTTTTTGGACAAAGTGTAGTAGGCAGGAGGCAAATATGTCTTGTTACCTATATATTGTGGAGTTAACTCTTCTCGTATTCCCATCAAACCCAAATCCAGACGAGCATTAATACCATCTTTTGTCTTGCCTTGAATATTGAGAAGTGTTTCGATTACAATATCACATACATTTTTCTCCACATGCATCACATCAATACAATGTCTTACATCAAGACTAGACCAATATGGGAGATAGAAGAAAACCGACCTCTTTTTCCCTGTATTCTTCATAGTAGATCGCTTTTGATACTTTCCAAAGACAATATTAATTCCCTGTTGTAGTTGATAAACTTCCTCTCCAGTTAAGGGCTTTGGAGCAACACCATGCTCTTGTTCCCCATTGAAAGCTTTCCGCAATCTACAATATGGATGATAACGATGTAGAAATTTTTGGTGCCCGAGATAAACAGTCTTCTTTCCTTTTACAAGTTGATGGTAACATGTGTCTTATTCATATATAGGACACGCTTTATGCCCTTTAACTTTATACCCATATAAATTGCCATATGTCGGAAAATCGTTGATGGTGCAAAACAACATGGCACACATATTAAACTGTTCACCAGAATACACATAAAAAACATCCACCCCTTCCTCCCACAACACTCTTAAATCATCAATCAATGGACTTAGAAACCCGTCTATGTCATTTCCTGGTTATTTTGGGCCCGAAATCATCATCGATAGCATAATATATTTATGCTTCATGCACAACCTAGGAGATAGGTTGTAAATCATCAAGAGAACAAGCCAATAAGAATGATTAGTACTTAGATTACCAATTGGATTCATTCCATCTGTAGCAAGTCCAAGTCTAAGGTTTCCCGACTCTTTGCCAAAGCTTTGAAACATAGTATCTATTTTCTTCCATTGCAAAGAATCAGCTACATGGAGAATTTGTCCATCACAATTTCTTTCTTCTGCATGCCATATAAGATTTTTTGTGTCGTTTACATTAACGAATAATCTCTTAAACCTTGAAATTACTGGTAGGTACCATACCACTTTCGCAGGAGGACCCTTTTTGACCACCTCATCTTCACTAGAATCACCATCTTTCTTTTTGTAGCGTGACACCTTGCACTTCAGACAATGATTCTCGTTTACATACTCTTTTCGGTATAATATGCAGTCATTAGGGCATACATGTATATTTTCCTACTCCAAACCCATCGGACATAATATTTTCTTCGCCTCGTAATAACGAATTTGCATTACATTACATTCTGGAAGCATTTCTTCCAATAATTCAAGCAATTCGGTAAAACTTTTATCAGCCCACCCATTATTCGCCTTCAGATTAAACAATTTTAACACGGCTGACAAACGTGTAAAATTTGTGCATCCCGGGTACAAAGATTTATCCTTGTCACTGCATAAAGTATCATACGCATGTGCCCTCTTAAACGGATCATGTCCAATATCACGCATCATGTCTTCCAAATGATCATCCATATCGACACTAACATCATCTCTTTGGGACACGTTTGAATTTGCTACCACTTCACTGTGCCATATCCATTGTGTATAACTTTGATAGATCCCTACATAGATTAGATGATCCATGATTTCTTTCTTACTAAGTTTTGGTTCTTCATTTGCACAACCAACACATAGACAGAGAAAAAGCGCATGAAGACTTTTTTGAGCATTACTTTCAGCAAACTGTAGAAATTCCTTCACTCCATGTTCGTACTCAGCACTTAATCGATTAGCTCTCATCCAACTACGATCCATACCTATGTTCCGAAATTAATGAATACATAGTTAAATCATTAGAAATTTTTATTTCTAATATACATTTTTATTAATTAATGTTTTTTAACATCCGTCACAAATAATATAGGAAACTCCGTCACAAATAATATAGAAATAGAAAACGTCCTACTTAACTGTCCTTGAATGTTTTTAGTTTTGTTAGAAATATACATTTATAGGAAGTCCGGCGAGAGAGTAGCACTACAACAAAAATTCATAAGAATCCATAAGGGATTCTTTTAAACATAAAAGTGTAACATAATGTGATGTCGCAGGATTAAAACTTTGTTGGTCGTTAGCATGCAAGATTAACAAAACATTTTAATTTGTTCTAATTTAAATCAATTCCTTTAGATAAAATGTAATATAAATCTGGATATCAGTAACAATAATATTAAATATAACCTGTCGGAAACAGAGGGACGACGTCGGAGGCGGAGGGACACAGAGAGACATGGAAGAACACAGGGACGTTGGAGACGGACGCGTACGGTGGGAGACAAACGGATGGAGGTGGAGGGCTGGAATCGCGTGAAGGACAGTTTGGGTTTCACGTCATATGGTGGTCGTACGGTGGGAGACAAACAGAGACGGAGGTGGATGGCTGGAGTTATGTGGTTAACAGTGTGGCTTTCGCGTCTGGAGGCGGAGGGGGAAGGAAGGTGTGCGACTTCTGGAGGCGAAGGGCGGAGGATGGTGTGCGACGTCCGGAGGCGGAGGGCAGAGGGAGACGAGGGAGACGGAGGCGGAGGACGGGTTCGGATGGAGGGTTTTGTTGCAGTGTAGCGCAACGATAAAGATCAAGGTTTTCTGAATGAAAGATATGAATAGTAATAATAGGGTTTAGTGTAGTTGATAAAGGTTTTTACATCGGTTAATTTCATGGCCCGATGTAAGGGCCCATCTTTTACATCAGTTGGCATGATGGCCCGATGTAAGGGCCATTTTTTAAAAATAAAAATGGTCTTTTACATTGGTTGGCATGATGGCCCTGATGTAAGGGCTAATTTTTTTATATAATAAAAATGGTCTTTTATATCGATTGGCTATATTACCCGATGTAAGGGCCAATTTTTTTTAATAGAAAAATGCACCTTATTTACAAAACTGTCACCGTGTTTGTATTATTTTATTATTAGACTTTTTACATTGGTGGATAGTAAAGGCCCAATGTAAAATCCCTTATAAAAAATTTCATTTTATTTACCAAAATGTCACTTGTTATATTCTCCTCTAAATCACATATTTTTTATATCAGGGAAAATAAAAAATGTAAAATCTTTTGACAAATATTTTTTACATAATTTATTTTTATACCTGATGTAAGATCCTTTTCTCAAATGTCATATTTTTAGTAGTGGAACAAGAAGATCGACTCATACTTAGTCGAATTGGAATTTGTAAAATGTAAGTCTGAGTATGGTGTCTATGTTCAGTTTGTAGCACAAGATATAACAATCATCTTCCTATATATCAATTACTTGCTGGTAACTAGAAATAGCTTGAAGAACTTGTCGAAGTTCAAAGAGTTGATGAAGAGGGAATTTGAAATGTCGGATCTGGGAAAATTTTCTTATTTCCTAGGTATGGATTTCCAAATGTTGAAGCAAGGTATGGTGCTACATCAAAGGAAGTATGTCAAAGAGATACTCAGGAGATTCACAATAGATGATTTGAATCCTGCATCCTCACCTGTCGAACCAAATGTGAAGTTGGAGAAGAATGGAGATGAAGAAAAAGTCTATATAACTTTGTTCAAGCAAATTGTGGGATCTCTGAGGTATGTGTGCAATAATAGACCTGATATAGATTTCACAATTGGATTAGTGAGAAGATACATGAGTGAACCAAGAGTGTCTCACATGAAGGCTGCAAGAAGAATTCTGAGATACGTAAATGGATCGATAGACTATGAAATTCTATTCCCATGAGACTCTGAAGGCAAAGAAGAAACAGTTAATTATTTTTCAAATGTTAATTGGTATAGAGATAAGGAAGATCGAAGAAGTACAACTAGATATTTATTTCAAGTCTTTGGTGCCCCAATCTCATGGTGCTCGAAAAAGCAACATGTGGTGGAATTATTATCGTGTGAAGATGAATATATAGCAGGATCCTATGCTGCATGTCAAGCAATTTGGATCGGATTCGGTACTTGAAGAAAAGGAGATTGAAGTAAAGAAACCTCTTGTGTTGAAAACCGACAATAAATCTACCATAAATCTGGTGAAGAATCCTTTTTTACTTGGAAGAAGTAAGCATATTGATGCTAGATTTCACTTATTGAGGGAAAAAGTAAATGAAGGTAAGCTTGCAGTTAGGCATTGTTCAAGTGAAGCACAGTTGACCGAAATTTTCACCAAAGGAGTGAAGATCGACAGATTCCTAAATTTTAGAAAGAAATTAGAAATAATTCAGATTGACTATGACTAACGTATGTTCGACAACTTAGATTATGGGGGTATGTTGAAATATTAAATATAATATTAGATATAATCTAAGTTGTGTAATTCAAGCCCAAGCTCAAGCTCAATTAAGGTTTGTTAGCCTACTTAATATACAAGTTAGTTGTATATAAATCGACTAGTCTGTATCATTATTTGTAATAATTCAAGTTAATAATACAATTCTTATTTATTTTATTTTCTCTCTTTCTTCCATCACTAAAAGTGTCTCATGCACTAACAAATTGGTATCAGAGCCTTTGGTTTGAGAAAAGGACCGGCTTAGTATTGAAATGCCCAAGAAGAAGTGTCTCACTGTAAGGTGTCAACAACAATACAAGTATCTTGAGGGGGAGCATTGTAGACTCACACTTGAGAGGGAGTGTTAGAATAATAATATAAGAGTGAGTAAGTGGGGGAAATAGTCTCACATTGGATAGGAATATGGAGACTTGAACATATATAAGTAGGAGAATCCACTCACCTATCACCTTAATATTTTAGGTGGATAAGTGATGTGTCTCTCACAAAGATGCATAAATCCTCAACTTTGTATCAATGCTCATAGTAATTTACCCTATAGTGGCCATGCAAGACTTCCTCTTATTATGGCTTATATTGAAAGTGCATATATTATTGTAATGCGGTGCTTGTGATGGGAGTGAGTGGGGTTATCCTCGTACCATGATTCCGTGCGGTCAGGAAATGACACATTCACACAGTTAAAGTGATATAGACCTCATGATCAAAATCTAATGGCACAGATTTTACATTCAAAATTATATAAATCTTTTTAATGAAAGATTAATGGTTGAGATCAGCCTGCAGTTTGTAATTAACTGTAGGGAATCCATTTCTGTTATCCTCTCCCTATCTTTGGCATGAATGGCTGCAGTAGGAATTGACCCCTCCTTTAATAACCTTTTAACAAACACTTGGTAGAAGATAGTATTATACATTATTTTTATATTAATTATAAACTTGGCAACATATTGGAAAATAAACAAATTTTACTGGTTTTTCAAGAAATTCATATCCTTGAAGTTAATTCAAAATTGGTGACAGTTTTGACTCTTTCAAAAGTGGAGCTGTCAACTGATAGTGTTTATACATTTTATGATGCATTTTGTTTTGGGTTGATTGAATAAGATGAAATTGAGTGGTATGTAATTATTGAGTGTATTTGATATTTGTTTAGACTTTAAGGTAATTTTCTATATTTTACCATGTCTTTTCAAACCCAAAATCCTAAAATAGATAGATAAGATAAATAAAATATTCATACATGATGAACATATTTAATATGTAAATTCAATATGTAACACAATAAAATATTAAAATGAAGTAACTATATATTAATACAAACCAACAAACTGTTGAGATTATAATTTCTTGTGTCGAAGCATTATGTTACTCAACAGAATAAAAATGTGTCAACTTAGTCTATGTTGAAGTGTGTTAAATTGTGTTAAATTGTGTGTTGAGTTGTATGTGTCGAAACAGGTTGTTTTCTATAGGAGTTTGACTTAGGTCTAAATAGTTATTTTGAGTTTTTTGTATTTGTGGATTTTGACTTATAGAGCAAGCAAGCTCATTATAAATATATGGAATAACCCTATTTTATAATACACGCATAACTTGTATTCGCAGAATTTGCAGTTGCAAGTGGATAAGATTTTCGACAGTTTATGGGTATAGAGTTACTCTGCAGAAATCACCATCTTCTTCCCAAATTTATCAAATCCTAATTTTCTTTCTTTCTCAATTTTTCATTGTTATTGTGTATTGATAATAATCTTGTTCATCAAGATTGATGAAAATTCTTTATAGGTTTTGATAGATTTCTATCACAAACTGGATAAGATGGTTATCACAACCAAATAAGAGTTCGTGAGTTGGTTATGCAAGAGGTATGTATTAACCCCCCTCACATCCGGTGTACTCAACGATACCCATTTAATTGATTTTGTGATTGGATGTTAGCGTGATATTTACTTGCGACTAATTATTATACGAGAAAAAAAAGAAGAAAGAAATGATTTTTTTTTTGGTTTTTTGAAAATGGATTTTCTCAATATTTTCCTTTCCTTTTAAGAATAAATAAATTTTAATATTAATTATATTGTATTTTGAATGTGCGATGCACTCGAGTATTTTTCGCGCCACGACACAAAACAATAAAATCACATAAACCCATTATTTTAAACATTTTTGGTTCCATCATATAACTAATTACTTAACCATGAGTTATAATCAATCTTAGGTCGTAAGTAGGAACATATGTTGTTGGCTTAGATTTAGGTCCATATATATAAGTGAGAGACATAGCAAAACTTATAAGAGAAAAATCGAGTAGAGTTATATGCTGCTAAGTTCATTGAAATAGACTTCAAGGTTTCACTTTTCTTGAAAAATAGTTAAAATAATGAGTAGTGAAAAATCTGTTGTTAAAAAATTGATATACATGAGATTATCACTAGATCACTATAACTCTATTTCAAAAAATTGGCTGAGAAATATGGACCTTTAATGCACCTAATAATTGACATAATAATGATTCACATATGTTAGCTTCTTACAATAAAAAAATTGGGAGAGAAATATAGACTATTGATCCAATCTCATAGTTTAAAGAAATGGTTGCAGTCGTATCGTAGTTACGTAAAGACTTTTTTTTTTCTGTAGCAGTGTCGCGGCTTTGATTAGGGTCGTCGCGATGTAAATTAACTATAATTTATTTTTTATCATAAAAACAATGATAATGATATAAATATCGATATTTGTCGATACCGTTTTGTGAGATTTAAAGAAATCTATAGTATAAGAAGATCTTATGCTCTAGATCAGACAAAACTATCCTTACTACTTGCACAATGAGTCACGTCTCGTCTGCATGTTGCAAAATGTTTCATATGCTAGCTTTCTCATACAAGCTTCATCCATTTGCTTTCAACGTTTCATATTTTGACATTGGATAATATTGTTATTCTACTCTACCCGCTGCTAATTTATTACAATAAGCCCTATACAATATGTTTATCCCATATCCTAACACAAGTTGCTTTTTTTCTGCCAATCTTCTCTCTCTCTAAGAACTTCGTGTTTAATGGTCGAATTGGAGATCGAAAAAATTTAAAAATCGATCATTATAAAATTGAGTGACCAATAAAGTAATTATTATTTTTTCGGTTGGGAAAATATTAGTCGCTAACTTTTTACGACGAAATCAACGACCGGTATTTATGATCAAATTTGTGACGGCTTTAATGTCCTAAACTGTGACCGATTTTTGTGACAGATGATGTGATTGGTCTATCCTTTAATGAGATTTAAAATAAATTTTTATTATTTTTTCATATGCCTGGAGTAACTGTGACTGAAATAGTTAATTTTATTTTGTTGTAGTCACAAATTCAGTAATATATAAATTTTTTTAAAGAAAATATTTGAAACAATTAAAATATTCTAAATTAAATAAATAAATAAATAAATAATTTAAGATATTTAACAAAATACCACAATTATTAAATAAATACTCTAGAAAATATAACAGAAACATATTAACACAATTATTAAGTAAATACTCTAAGAAATATAACAAACACATTATAAAATAATTAAAAATAATAATTATCATTACAAAATGAACATAAATTTAATCTTTAAAAAATAACATATTAAGATGAAAGTTTAATCTAGAAAAGTTGAGCAGCAAGCTTTATTCCTCTGTTTCTGCCAAAGTAAAAGACCGGCCCCTAATAACAGATAAACAAAATCTTTCAAATCAATATTTATGTTCTCCCCATCATTAATTTTCATTTATTTATTTATTAATTAGACATTTTTTACATCAGGGACTTTTTACATCGGTTCTGAGACCGATGTAAAAAGTCCCTTTTTTACATCGGTTATAATATCAGAACCGATTAATAACCTGTTATTATGCATAATTTTAAAAAAATTGATCCAGTTTTTTACATCAGTTGGAAGTAATACCCGATGTAAAAAGTCTCTTTCTTACATCGGTTATAATATATGAACCGATGTAAGAAACAGTTATTATGCACATTTTTTAAAAAGATTTTTTGAAAATAAACTTTCAGGAACTGGTTCCTACCTAACAGGGAACCGGGTTCCAAACTTGTTCAAAAATCACTTCCCTAAAATTTATACCAGGAACTGAGTTGTACCTATAGGAGAACCGGTTCCTACATATTATTTTTGAATTCGTTATCAAACTTGAACTTTTAGTCTTGCCTGAAAAATCCAAGCGTGTGTAGGAAATAGACCTTTGTTGGCTTGTGTTCAAATCCAATCTACCTAACTCACAAAACGTCAAACGCAGCATAGTATATAACACATCTTTCATGCGTCATTCATATGCAATATACTTGTACTTAATAATTTCATATTGATAATATTTTATTTCTTTTATAGAGGTCTCACTTTTCATAAGATGAAGTTTTACATTTTCTATATATATATATATATATATATATATATATATATATATATATATATATATATATATATATATATATATATATATATATATATATATATATATATATATATATATATATATATATTTCATTGAGAAATTTTTTTGAATTTTGTTGATTCTTATCCATACATTTGTTGAGTTTAGTAGTAATTTAAAAGTCATTATTAGTTGTAAGTAAAACCTTACTAACTCCAACAGAAACATGTCAAAAATTAGGTACCATACTACAAAAGCCTTGTAATGTTAGTTTCCCTAACAGAGACTAATGTTATTTTCTGTTGTTTTTAGACGTTGCTTTCTTACTGTCGTTTTCATATTAGTAGACTTATTAGACTGATATATAAGATAGCATGGGGTAATATATTAATATAATACATTATTAATTAAAAATTGTTTTCTAATGGTGTCATCAGAATTATATTGTTATATATTCAAAAGGCACTAATAAGGGCTAGTCACCTAAATCAATCAAGTTGAAGGTTTTGCCGCAGTGTGTTTGACATGCAAGCAAGCATGAAAGTTACAAGATTGATCATTCACTTGCAGAGTAATCAAATTAATTTCTAATCTTTAACTTTTCTTAAATGAGGCAAATATGTTGGCAGGACTATCCCAAACTCACATACTACACACAAAACCATGTTTTATTAAGTAATAATTCTTTTTATAGATTCTTATCTAAAGTTTGGAATTTAAAGGGTTTTTGTTTGGGCCGAGAGTTTGTTTTGTCATTTAATTAAATCAAGAGAACAAACATTGCATCAATAACATTATGGATCAAATAAGTGAAGAATGTGACTTACAGTTGAAACGGCGAGCGAGGAAGGGCGTGAATCGGCCGGTGAAAAGTCGTGAACAGCGTGAACAGAGTGAACGACGTGAAACGGCGGCAAGGAGACGTAATCAAATTTCAACAAACCGCATCATCTATGTTCATCAAACAAATCTGCAAATTCACAACAAAAATCATCATCAATGGCGGTCGAAAACGATGAAACACGAACGAACAGAACCACCGCGGTCGAAGACGACGATTAGAAACGGCGGAAACACGAACGGAAACCACCGCGGTCGAAGAGGACGACCGGAAACGGCGGTCGAAGAGGAAGACCGGAAACGGCGGCCGAAACGGCGGTCAAAGAATATTACCGAATCAGAATCTGGCGGGCATAAGGCAGTCGCGGTGGCAATCGGAATCGGGCGGGGTTGAGGAAGACGGAATCGGAATCGGAAGCGACCAGAATCGGAAACACGAACAGGGGAAAATGGAGTTGCAATTTTTCTACTGTTTGGGAAATGTTTGGGAAATAAGGGTTTGGCACCTATTACATCGGTGCATTGTAATACCGATGTAAGGGTTAGATGGCTATTACATCGGTGCATTGTAATACCCGATGTAAGGGTTGGCAAGCTTTTTTTTTTTTACAACCCAGAATTCAAAAATAACACGCAGGAACCGGTTCCCCTATAGGTACAACCCGGTTCCTGGTACAAATTCCAGGGAAGTGATTTTTGAACAAGTTTGGAACCCGGTTCCCTGTTAGGTAGGAACCGGTTCCTGAAAGTTTATTTTCCCTGTTAGGGTTGGATGACTATTACATCTGTGCATTGTAATACCCGATGTAAGGGTTGGCAAGCTTTTTTTCTGACTTTTTTTTTACAATGCACATGTTACATCGGTGCATTGTAATACCCGATGTAATAAGTTGCAAAAAAATTAATTTATTCTTTAATTTATTTTTTATATTAATATCTGTTGTGAAGATATTACATCCGTTTTTAGTCAACCGATGTAATATGTTGCATTTTTTTTATTAATATTTCTACTACCTTGTTTCTTATTTACAAAAATGCCACCGTATTTTTTTCTGAAAACTTTTTACATCGGTGGATGCGTTTGCCCGATGTAATAGGTAGCGAAATATATTTTTTTTCATATTTTTTATATCATTGCAAATAAATACCTGATGTAAAAAATTTGTTAATTATATTTTTTACATCATATATTTTGATACCCGATGTAAAAACCTTTTTTCAAATGTCTTTTTTTTAGTAGTGTGGGTTAGTGTCTTGTTTCAAAATGAAGAGGATTTACAGCAGGTACTTATAACATATAGGGATTTTAAGAAGCATGCAAGAATATGAATTTGTGCTAGAGCTTCCATTAAAGACCTTTCATAGAATGAGAACTTCAATAGAGATTCTAGACATCTTGTACATCATATAATACAATTATCATTTAAAAATGAATAAACAAGTTAATATTTCTAATCCTATAATCAAATTCTGAACAAATAAATTAAATTAAGCAAAATAAAAAACCATACTTACTCTAAATTATTATAATCATAAGGTTCCCGATGGCTCGAATATAGTCAGAAAAATTCAATTCATTGGTGATATATTTAGAAAAACAATTAGATTGACTGAAAAATAAATTCAATCATAAAATATGATTTTAATAAGTTTTTTAAAGCCAAAAACACATAAATTAACAGTAACAAAACTTTTCCAATAACTTTTAAAATCCAAATAACACTAACAACACTTACAAATTACACTAACAACACTTACGAATTACGAGTTTATACGTTTTTCTGAAATTTTCTTATTTTTTGAAGAAAAAAAAACAAATTCTCAAAAGAAATTATTATTTTTTAAAAGAAATAAACCTTATTTTGTTGCTTGTATGAGAATTACAAACACCTCCCTCCTAGTATCTTTTTATTATAAAGTTTATTCTTCTCTTTATCAATGGCGTGACTGCGTTTATTCGTCTATGTTGTGTTCGCATTTGTTGTTATAAATTACTCCTTTATTGTGTAATTATTCTCTTATGTGTTTCACTTAGATGCTTCTCTTGTATGTTCTTTTGTGTTATGTTCTCTAGTGTAAAGATAATGTATCATTTCATTTCAATCAGATCCATAAACTATCAATCTTAATGTATTAATCTGCATATGACGAAATGGTTTAGAAAATTTATGATTTAAAGCAAAATAAATTTTTGTTTGTCTTGCTGTCAAGTGTCGTAAAGATGTCTGAAGTCATTATCATATTTATTTTATCTTTTTTTTTGTTTAATGAATATCCATTTAAGAAGGAATTAATACTTTAAGTCTTTAATTACATATTTTTCTATTTTGATTGTTTTATTATCGAGTTATTTATTCAGAAATTTAATATGAAGTATGAAATTTAAATTTTAATGTTAATTAGTGTTATATATATATATATATATATATATATATATATATATATATATATATATATATATATATATATATATATATATATATATATATATATATATGTGTGTATTTCATATATGAGGTATTTCTAAGTTTATAAGTATATGTGTCACTAATAAATTTTTCGATGTCATTTTTTATTTTTAATAGACTTGTATGAGTTTTCGAATCGAGTCTGCAAGTCGAGTCTACAGACTCTTTACAAGTCTGAGTAGTCTCGCGAGTTTGATAACCTTAATTGCGACCATGTGATGTGAGGGAGAAGAAGAAATTTTGGACCATGTAGCTTTCTTGATCGGAAGAATAAAGAAAAAAAAAGGCGGTTATATTTACAAACGCAAGAGAGAATAAGAGAAATTTTGAGTGTGAAAAGCTTGATTTGTGGTGGATGATTTTATCTTAAGCGGCGCTAGAATTTTAGATAAATAGTGTTTCAATTTGGGGAAGACAAAAAGATCCCACATTTTTACTTTTTTTTATAGAGAATTAATTTTTCTGAACTCATATATTTGGAAATACGAAAGAGTAAAAATTTATTTTTTATCTATTTTATTTATTTATTAGTGTGTATATTCGTGCGTGACACAAGATACAAATTCTTTATTTTATAATTTATTTCTTAAAATAATCTTTAAATATAATAATCATTAAATATAATAAAACAAAAATATTATTTATTGTAATTCTAATATATTTGAAAGATTCATCTCTCCAATTGCACAAAGGAGATTAGGTTTATACTAAATAAAAATTATGTTTTATTTATTAAACACTGATGAGTCTTATAATCAAGTTATGATTGTGAAATTAATATGATTTCACTTAACTGTGCATTTGTAGAGGTATCGAAATTTGTGGAGAATTTTTTTTAATTATACCTTTTAAACAATTGTAGTGGTATTCAAATTATCATTTAGTCTAACAAAATGCCTAAAGTAAACCATTAGATTGACAAAATATTCTCATGCAAATGAAAAAATAAATTGAAAAGTATTGCTAATAGCTTGAACATGTCAACAAGTTAAACATTTATATTTTTCCCCTCTTAAATTACCTCATAAAAAATTTAACTGATTAGGAGATTTATAATTAACAAAAAGTTTTATTTTATAAAAATTTAGAATATAAATAATCACCCCTATGTATGAGACATCTATATCAAATTCACTCAAAATTCTATTCAAATTAAATTCACTCAAAGTTCTATCCACATTCAAATTCAATTTAATTGCATTCCATTTTAAATTTGAGTTTTATTTGACAGTAGAATTTCATTTCAAGTTAAATATATTTTGTCTTACATGGAATTATAGTGGTAGAAATATTGAGACTAAGCCATTAGATTGACTTGACTCACACAAATTAAATGAAAATCGCCATCGCCTCTTATTATTTTCAAAGGAAATGGAAAAAGAGCGAATAAACAAAAAAAAAGGGGAGAGAATCTAGGTAGGGGGGTTGGTTATGCAAAAAGAATGTATTAGCACCTTAAACATTTATGATACTTTGCAGGAACCTCTTCAAAAATTTGTGTATTTTGGCTATAAATGGTGTATACAAAAATAGATAATGGAGATGAGAAAAGAAGTATTTTTTTACAATTTTGCACCCGCCACGGTTGCGAACCTTTAATGCCTACGTATCACTTTCCGTGTAATAGGAGATCGGAGTACTCATAGTTCACCTTAAAACTTTTAAAAACACATGTGTGTTGGTTAATTTTAAGAAACGAGACATCATCGTCATATTCGAGTTGAAGAACATACTTACTACCCACGATTATGAGAAAGGAGAATTTGCTTCATCTCAAAGTGGAGGATATAGCTTGGATTTTAAAATCAACAAAGCCTCACTCAACACCCAAGTGGAAAATATCTCACTTCACTATATATCATAGAAGTATAGTAGCTCGCGTCATTACAAGAATCGACAAGAGTCTAATATTTTTGAGATTTTTTTAAGTAAAACGCCAAAGTGAAAAAATTGTTTGAATGAGTTTGATTGACTTTTAGTCTTCTCACAAAAAATGTCAAAGCATGATTAATATTGATTAAAATTTGATTCAGAAAAGATTTTAAAAATACATGGACCTATGTCCAAGTTTATTATGAAAGAGGTTCAAGTTAGAAAAATAAGAAGAGTTTTGAAAAGGATGGAGAATATTTTTGAAATTAAAGAAGATGTGAGGAGATGAAGGGACTATCCTAAAGCACAAGGTAAAAGTTAAGGAAAAGAATGATTTAACCAAGCAAGAAAAAATACTAAACCTCTTAAGAATACCAAGCTTCAGATGAATTAAGTCTTCACAAAAATTGAGCAGAGTAACAACTGTATACAGAGGAATTCTCAATCACAGACAAAACATATAATCAGAATAACATGCACACAAAGAAAATCAACCCAATGTCTTAGAGTAAGCCCCAAGAACTTAAGACGAAATAATAACAGAGTCACAAGGTCCCAAGGGTAATCAAGGCTTCTAATCCTAAGTCCAAGAGGTCCATAACTCCATTATGCCAAGGATAGTAACCAAATAGTCCAAGTAACCTTAAAGTTTTCTAATATTCAAGTTGGTTATTTAGTGTCTTTAAAAGAAAAGAAAAGCTCAAATGAGCAAAGATAAAATGACATAAAGATAAATGCTCAAGTGAGCAAAGATGAAAATAGCATGAAATGTAAATGCTAAAGTAAATGTTGCATAAAAGTAAAGGCATAAAATAAAAGGACATAAAGTAAAAACACAAAGTAAAGTCAATTGTTAGTGAATTAGAAGTTAGAAGTTAGTTTAATGACCATCTTGAAACTTGCATTTGAAAATTCATTAGAAGATTGATAAAATCAAAGCTTCTCAACAATAAGTCTCATTTGCTTTTTGTCAAGTATATCATTCATTTCAAGTATTCAAGGAAAACATACATGATCGACAATGTTCAAATGATTCACTTAGACCAAAATTCATGAAAGTTCATTAGAGGATTGATAAGATCAAAGTCTCCTAACAACGAACCTCAAGGTTATTGGATCAAAGGTTTCAAAATAAACATGCTTGGGCTTGCAAACATAGGTTTGGGCAATGAAAGATCACTTTCTTTGAATCGGGACAAATTTAGCGCTATGTTAAGTAATCGTAAGTGGACTTATGTAGAAGTCACACCTATTTTGAGGCTGATCAATAGCAATTTATGTATAACATGTTAGAGAAATGATATATAGATCATTATCCAATAACATGTAGCACAAATAAGAAAGGGATAAGATGAAAAGGGAGGAGATGTATCCGATGAAATTAGGGTTTCAAATATCATCAACATCATTCATCAATTTTGGTGGATTTGGTTTTTCAACCTATCAACATCCAAGATCCAATGAGGTTGAGGAACTTGTCCTAAAATAACACCCAATCAGGACCAAACAAAAATAACAAAATAATACTTAATAAAACAAAATTTAAAATGATTAATAAAAGAGAAATAATTGGTAAAATACACAAAGTATAAAACCACTAAATAAAAATCCTAAAAAATATTCAGAGGACAAATATGAGTCCATAAGTGTTGACAAAAATTTTCAGAATTTTTTAAAGTCAGAAACTGTTTTTAAAATTTAAAGAAATTAGAAAAATAAACCAAAATTTGTGAAAAATAGTAAAATCAGAAATAAAAATAAAATGAGGTCATCAGTATTTGTCAAGAGGTCATTGGATCCTTCAAAATTTTTTCCAGAATTTAAAAATTAAGAAAAGTATTTTTAAGCAATTAAAACAAGTAAAATAAAGTGAAAAATCATAAAAAACATTAAATCAAAAAATAAAATTGTGAAAAATAAGAATCAGAAAGAGAAAAATCAAAAGTATTTTTGAGAATTTTTTCAGATTTTTAGAAGTTAAAATGATTTTTTAATAAATTTTTGAAGTTTAAAAAAATAAAATAAAAAATCAGAAAATAAAAATAATGTCAAAATAATGTCGACCATCTGATCATAGTCAAAGCGCGTTAGTAAACAAATCCAAAGGATCTGGCGCGTTGTGCGGAAAATTTCTTTAAACCACAACTCAGTCGATTTGAGAAAAACCAAAGAGTTTTGAAATTTTTTTAAATTGAAAATAGACGTATCAAATGCCTCAATTGATCAAAATTAAACCATCACCAATCATCATTGAACAACATAGATCATTCCAGTAATTTGAGTTAGAAGATTTGGTGTGTTATACTACCTGAATGAAGTTAGATGAATTTTCTCTGAAACTGGACTTAGCTAGCACGATTCAAGGCACCTCAAAGCTTGTTTCTTCTTCTGTTAGCTTCGGTGAAGTTAAAGGATGAAGAATTAATCAAGAAATCAGAGCTGGAAGCGCTTTAAAGTTGAATTCAAAGTTGCAGAATTGAGAGGTATGAATGAAGTTCAACAAGGGTTCTTTGGCTCTCTAAAGCTTGTAAATAAGTGGGATATCATCCTCTATTTATAGGGAAGTGAATGATGATGAGAAACGAGAGGAATTATGGGCAAATCGTGCAAACCAAGCGAGTTGTGATCATGCCAAACGTGTGACTTAAAATGCCTCGAAATGACCTCATGTCAAGTGCAATTCTTGTCAAAACACATATGGGCAATTAGTTAAACATGTTTAGCAAATAAATCTTGAGTAATTTAACACGTAATCCAAGTTTACTTGTGGTAAAAAAAATTTACTTGAAGCAAAAACAGATTCCATGGAGCCAACTTCAACAATACATAACTCACTACTCAGGGACCTTTATGGGATGGTTCTTGAAGAATTTGAAAGACAGGGTTACAATATTTACAATGTTTAAAGAAAGACATTATTTGGATGCTTGAGCAAAAAGTTATGTCCAATTGAATTTGTGAAAAACACACGGATATTTTGTACTTAGAAAAATTCTAAGTGTTAAACTTCAAAATGACCTATAATGTTCTTCAAAATTATGTGACTTTCTACTCAAAATTTGATCATGATTTCTTAAGATAACATGAATTAGACAGCTTGAATTGAAGTGTAGAATTGACAACACTCAAAACTCATAAAAATTGAAAGAGTTATGGTATTTGGAAGATGATGAACAAATTTGGGGGAATTCACAAAAGACCTATAATCTTTTTAATTCTTAAACCACTTTCCGAGAATTCTCAAGTATTGTACATAAAAACAAAGTTATAGTAGACATCCCACAGATTATTGTGGAAAAATAATGGCTCAAGGAGATAAACATTGACCAAGTTATGATTATTTGAAGTCAAACCATAAAATTCAAAGGCCTTTCAAGGAGACTTGTAATCTTTCTCAACGTTTAGTGATCTTCCATTCAAAATCAGCCTTAGACTTCTGAATAGAGATTGTTAAGGACCATTTAAAAAGAATCATGGTTTTGGAACCAATAAAAAATCTCAAACATTGAGCAAGATATGGTCCTTAGAAGTCAATAAACCCTAGCTCAGAGAGTGTCAAAGTGACTTGAAACCCCTTTCAACTTTTGATGATTATTCTTACATAATTGGATCTTGTCATATGAAGAGAGGTTGTTGTTTATGATGATAGGAATCCATATCAAAAACAACCAACTCAAACTGTTTAAAATTAAGAGAGTTATGCACTTGTGATCACTGAATCTAGTATTTGCTCAATTAGGTCAAACTTGTTGAGCCAACCTTGAATCTCTTTGAACTTTCTTGGCAAAATAGAGAATGGTGAATCATAAGAGGCCTTAAAATGATATTGTCTTGAAGCACACTTAAATATGGAGCTTAAGTCTCAGTGAAGCTTGTTAAAAAAGACATGGAAATAAACACATGAACCTATGAATCTTCTTGATGAATTCCACCACCAGCTTTGAGGAGATCATGACCTAAATAAAGTGAGAGGCTCCTTAAACCACAGACCTTTGATGCCATAGAAATGAACTTTAAGATCAAGCTCTTTTAATCCATTAGAGAACCATTTGATTGAGAATCACCCCTAAAATCCTAGATTAGATGGTGAGATGCATGCAATTGTGATCACCTATAATAAGAACATTCAAAGAAACATATATAAACATATTGATGTTAGTTAATAGAACATATGTAAAAGATACACATTTCAAGGTGCTTGGTAATCCCTCAAGAGAAAACTTAAAGATAGGATAAAGAGAGAAGCAACCCTAATGTGTGTGTCTTGATGCATTGTAACATGAGATGATGAGAAATTTTAGGGGGGAAAATCGGGATATAATAGCTGCCCTTATTTAAGTGTCTTCTATCCGTATATAAGAAGGTTAAAATCTTAGTCTCGACGCGATTGAATATACTTAAATACAAAACAAACCCTATTTTTGGCCCTTAGATGCTATGAAATTCTAATGATCATAAATGAAAACAAACAACTCCAAAGGTGTCACATAACATCACTGGGTAAATAAAAGATAAAATAATAGATCAAAAAGAGAGTCCAACCATGAAAATAAATCACTGGAGGAGAGAAGACTCGACTCTACTGGGGTAAATGCCAAAGATGTGATAGGGTATCGCTTACTCAATAAATGGGGAAAAAGCAATGGATGACAACGATTGACAGATAATTGTTAACTACACACTCCTAGAGGGGATAACAAAAAGAGAGTAACTTCCTCTCACAGGGGATAAAAAATTAACGACCTAAAGGATGCAAATAAACGCGGTAAGATAATACCGGTAAATACCAATATTAGGATTGGTAACAAATGATTGGCATCAGTACTTAAAACTGGAAACATGTCAACTCTTTTAGAGAAAAATGAATCTCAATAATGAAGTATCTCCCAAAATGACGAGACTACCATCCATCAGAGTAAAACATCTCAACAACGAACTATCTCCCATAATGAAGAGACTACCATCCATCAGAGTAAAACCTCCACAACGAACTATCTACCTTAATGAAGAGACTACCATCCATCAGAGTAAAACCTCAACAACAAACTATCTCCCTAAACAAAGAGACTACCATCCATCAGAGTAAAACCTCAACAACGAACTATCTCATTTAACAAAGAGACTACCATCTATCAGAGTAAAACCTCAACAATAAACTATCTACCATAATGAAGAGACTACCATCCATCAGAATAAAACCTCAACAACAAACTATCCCCCATAATGAAGAGACTACCACCCATCGAAGTAAAACCTCAACAACGAACTATCTCCCATAATGAAGAGACTACCATCCATTAGATTACAAATCTTCTATGGCATGTTAGCCTTTTTGACGCGTTCCAGTATGACAAAAAGGTGTCCCCTTACTTTATCTTTGAGATATATCAGCATCTTTACCGCAAAGTATTTATAATGATGCGACAAAATATTTTGTGCTCCCTATCTTCACCTACAGTCATTAGACAAATTTGACAAAATATTCAACCAATAATAACTTTGCAAGTGGTACTTTACATATCTATCCTAATTCACTCTATGCTCCCTATCTTCACCTACAGTCATTAGACAAATTTGACAAAATATTCAACCAATAATAACTTTGCAAGTGGTACTTTACATATCTATCCTAATTCACTCTGCAGAAACCATATTTCATACAACAATAATCCTAACATCTATTATGCAAAAACCAAAACCCACATCATAACCCTCATTCTCCCAAAAGACGCAAAACCTTACCATGGAACCGAACTCACCAGTATATAATATTAGATTTTAGTTACTCCAAATAAAGTCTAATTGATGAAGAAACAAAAAAAACTTACATGTGAGTAATTCCAATATTGAGGAAGAAAGTGGTATGCTAACTTTGTGGTTGATTCATGTGCTCAATAGAATTAATTGCACAAATTGTAAAATTAGAGACGTAAAACACACAGTTAAAAAATATAATTTAATAGAATATGGGGGAGATAATACTAAAAGAACTAAAAAACAGAATAAAATGCCCCAGCAGGGGTTGAAGTCGGGTCCTTAAGTTATTAGTGGTATGCTTTGCCAACCGAACTATGTTATTTATCTGTTATTACTATATTTTAATTAAAACAAAAGGTGAATATCGATAATGTGATTGGGTCAACGGGCCCATTGGGGCTGACCCGGTTTAGAAGAGAATAAGGAAAAGTTTGAAAATCCTAAATAAAGAGGCGCCACTGTTGTCTTGTTATTGGGAAGGAAAATTCAGATTTAATTATTATTTATGATAACTCTCCTTTCTATGTTACTGTAAAACAAAAATCAAAACACCCTCTTCGCTATCAAAATCTCTATCCATTCTACACTCTTCATTTTCCACCAGTCTTCACCATTACGAGGAATTACCAACAATAAACTCTCTAAACTCACTCTTCTCTCTAAACTTCAATCTTTATCTTCCTCACCCTATAAATGATTCTTTATCCATTGTCGCACACCTTCAAACATCTTCATCCTCACCTTTCTCCATCACTCTGCAATTTCGAACCCATCGCTCTTATCTCTCTGTTCTCGCTCGCACCAGAAGCACTAAGTCTGAGCGTTCCGCCGAAGTCTCTGTCTCAGATCATCGTTGTTGTCGAGGTAGGTTATACAGTGGTTGAAGTTTGGGGTTTAAACGACGGAGAGAAGATTGGAGAACGGAAGTTTGGTCGTAGTTGTTGTTTGTTTGGAGATTTACTGTTGTTGTGTGAAAGAAGTAAGAGGTTGTTGCTTTTCCAGACATGTAGTTGGTTCTTGTTTATACGGTAAGTACCAGGGATATGAAACAAACTTTTCCCCAAAAAGTTTTAGGACCTTCCTATTTAGACTGATAGCTGGAAATTTGTATAACCGTCAGTAAATAATTGTGTTTGTTCAGTGGTCCAGAACAGGGAAGGAGATGGATGTTCACTTAACCCTTCTTTTTGAACGTATTTTGCATACAACTTTTAACACCACGAACTCCTTTAAACACACATCACACTCAATGTCTAGAACCTTAGCTGCAATACAACTCTCATATGCTTTTTCCTGAGAAGTACTATTCACTAAAATACGTTTGAGATATGAGTTAGTATTCTTTTCCTTCATGTTCACATCATGTTAAGAATTGTTCATATTCGTTCTTCAACAGAATTAATCGCAGATCAGGAATTTTGTTTTTCTATTAGAATGAATGACAAACTACCATACATACAGTGCTGCAGAGTTCCAGTACCTACCAGTCGTATTGTGTTGTGGTCATTGCAGATTCAAAGGTGAAGGTTTAACAAATATATAATTTCTAATTTTCTGTAGTTTCTATTATTTCAATTCTGTTTTTTTCTTTTTGTGTCATTGCAGGTGGATGTGAGAAGGCATGTATTTGGTGTTGGTGGAAGCTTGCGGAAATCCGATGGCAGGGATTTACGAGCAGAGTTTGAGCTTGATGGTTGTGAGGGATGACAGTGATGAATACGAAGGGAGGTGAGTGAAGTTTGGTTGTCTGGACAGGTGATGTGGGGGCTGTTTAGGTAGGGGTTCATTCAATTCACATTAGAGGTTTATTTGGTTATAGTTTCTGGTTAAAACAAGTTATAATTTTTGGTGTTAATACGTTTTGTTTTAATGAAACAAATTATAACTTATATTAACAGGTTTTAGATTTGGTGTTGACAGGTTATAGCATATATAACATTTATTCTGTTTTTATTATAACAGGTTGCAAAAACCAGTGATCCAAGCATGAAAATTACTATGCAAATAAATCTAGCAGACATGGATGTACATGTGAAAGAGTTGTACAAAAGTAATAGAGAGGAAGAAAAATACCTATTGGAGTCTCTCCGTTGGAGCTTCAAAACAATAAGTTTTCCCTCTTTTCTGTTTTGTTGATGCTTAATTCTTGTTGTGATTCTTTGTTTTTACTCTTGAACAAGTTTCCCTCTTTTCTGTTTTTCCTCTCCTTGAGTTTCTGTTTTTCCTCTCCTTGAGTTTTTCTTGTGTAATTTTTTGTCCATGAAGATGGCTTTTATAGAGAAAGAACAAGGCATTTAGGGGGAAAAATAGTAGAATATTTGAATGGTTTTGAAAAACTGTTTTGATGCCTTTTTTCATATAATTTTAAGTTGTCATTTGATGCAATTTCTTGGTTGTTATGATGCAAGGCAGCAGTGTGTAGCAGACTGGTCTAGGCTGATTTTTTAGCAGTTTTTGGACTGTTACAAGCTGCTATTTTTTGGACTGGTTTATGGCATTTTCTGGCAGAATCTGGACTGTTATGGGTTGTTGTTTTGGACAACAAGATACCACAAAAATTGGACTGTTATTGTAGGGGGTTGCAATATGATATTGGACATAAAACAATAAAACAAAGACAATAGTAATAATAATGATAAAAGACAATTTGTTAGTAATACAAAAATAAAATAATAATAATAATAATAAAAAAAATATGATGTAAACGAAATTAATTTTATTTTGATTTTAATATTAATTCAATTTTAAAAACTGAATTAAAATTAGAATCAAATTATCATTAATATTGGATTAAAAGAAGCTAAAACTATAACGACTAAAAAAACTGTAAAATACAGGAAAAATATATTAACTATATTTTTGTGATTTTTTTTTTGGATTAAAATTTATACTAAAACATAAATCTAAATGAAACCAATAAAACTATAATAATTTTTGATATTTTTTGAATTAAGAATTGCGAAGTTGAAATACTATAATGCTAATTATAAATATTTTTGTAATTTTTCTAATAATGCGATAGTAAAAAGTAGGGGTGTTCGTGGTCCAGTTTGGATCGGTTTTGAGACAAAATATCATCCGATCCAAAAATATATAAAGCATACGGTTTGGTTCGGTTTTTGGATGACAACAAGAAAATCCAATCCAATCCAATCCAATTTATACGGTTTACTTCGGTTTGGTTGAATCGGTTTTATTCGGTTTTTAAACCAACACTATTTAGAAATTTAAAAAGAATATATTTCAATACCAGTTACAATTATGCCACCAACGTCTACTGAGACAATATCTAATTGCTATGTTCATATGGCTATTTGATGTCATTATTGCAAAGTTTCATTATAATATATGTATAATATCTATCCCAACGAAATAGACATGGCTATAATATATAATATATATGGAGATATGCTTAGTTCTTATATGGAGATTTGTATTATAAATTAAATATATGACAAATATATAAAACAGTGAACAAATGAAGATTCCAAAGCTATATTAAAGCGAATATAATAATAAAACTTCAAGAAAAATATCAATAACAGTGGACATGCGAAAGTTGCATCACAAGGAATATATAATAATAATATGACAAACTGCATTATATATAGAGAGAAGATCTGCTTTACATATGACAGCATAATTGATAGTTTCAAAATCAGAGCCTGCAACATAATTGATAGTCAAATAACAAATTTTCTAATTATCCTGCAATAGCTCCACTCCAGCTTCACAATTCTACCCAATTCTTTTAGAATGCGGATATCAACAGCTAATCAGAGTCTATATCAGATACACCTTCATTCAATTGAGGGATTGGAGCAAGTTCTACAAAAATAAAGATAAATATTACTCAATATAAAAGATTAACAATGCTCAACAAAAAATAATATAAGTTATAAGTAAATTACCTAATTCCAAATTTTCTAACTCATCCACAAGCTCTTCAATATCCACCGACACCTAGGAAGATTTACACCAATTTTGTGTACAAATTAAAGCTTCAACTGTTTTTGGCGTAAGAGAGCTTCTATAACAAGTAAGCACTCTTCCTCCGGTAGAGAAAGCGGACTTTGAAGCTACAGTAGACACAGGCATGGCCAATATATCTCTAGCCATTTGACCAAGAATAGGATACTTGTTAGAATTCACCTTCCACCAGTTCAAGATATCAAAACCAGGACCTTTCTTCTCCAAATTCTCCATGAGATACAAATCCAATTCATTTTTCTGCATGCTCTCATTAAGATTCATGTCCATCTCAACCTCTAAAGCAAATACATCCTCTGGTGCTTTAAGTTCTACCAATTCCACTTCTTGAGTGGAATGTGTAAGATTTTCAGTTTGACCGTTACCAAGGAAAAGCCTATAACTCTCAAATATTTTATTTAATGTCTCCTCTGTTTTTTTGTACAAAGATACAGCAACATCATTTGTATATGCCCTGTTCAATCCCCACCTAACAAACTGCATCTTATGTCGAGGATCAAGCACAATAGCAACAAAGATCAACATATTCATTTTTTCAACCTTACCCCAATATTCATCATACTTAACTTTCATATTTTCAGCCATAATTCCAAGCAAGTTGTCAGAACTTTTTAATTCTATCCACCCGTTTAATGTAGTCAATATCTTAATATGTTCATTAAAATATTGAGAAGAGGTCACAAAAGTACTACCTGAAACCTTCTTTGTGATATCAAAAAATATTTTCAAAAAATTAACAAAGCATTTTGCATTATCCCAATCCTCTTTATTAGGAATACCATCTTTCATCAGCACAAAATCAACACACTTCTCACTCAATCTCTTAAATTCCTTTTGAAACTTCAATGCACTTTCAAGCATAATATATGTGGAATTCCACCTAGTGGAAACATCCAACTGAACAATTGATTTTTCTTGTAACCTAACTTCTTTAATGCAAGTTTTAAACCTATCCATACGACCTGGAGATGCACGAACATATCTAACAGCATTCCTAATCTTACTAATTGAAGAATGATAGTCTTCTAGTCCATCTTGGACCACAAGATTCAGAATATGTGCACAACAGCGAACATGCATATGTTCCCCTTTCAATGGATGAGAATTCTAATCGTTCATTGTATTTTTCAAGTAAGTTATAGCAACATCGTTAGAACTAGCATTATCAACCGTAATGGTGAAAACATTACCTATTAGCCATTCCTCCAAACATTTTTCAATTTTTTTGCCGATGGTCCTCCTTTGTGATTCACAATTGGACAAAAATTCAGAATCCTTTTATGGATTTTCCAATCATGATCAATGAAATGTGCAGTGAGACAAAGATAACTCAAATTTTGCACAAATGTCCAACAATCAATTGTAAGACAAACACATTGCTTTGATTTATTTAGTACACTTTTTAACTTATGTTTCTCACTCGTTTATAAATCCAAACAATCTCTAGCAATTGTAATCCTTTTAGAAATTGAGAGTTTAGGTTGCACAACACTCATAAAATGAAGAAACCCCTCTCCCTCAACAAACTTAAAAGGCAACTCATCAACAATAATCATCCTAGATAAAGCTTTCCTACATGCCTCAGCATCAAAATGAACACCAGTGAGAACACTACCAGATCCATTCCCATCTTCTTTTTTCAATTATTGAAGTACAAGTGTCTATTGAGTGGGATCAAGAGACTCTTTTGGAAACTTCTTACACTGATGCAACAAATGGTGTTTCAAATTACTAGTGCCATTTCTTTGTGAATCAGCAGCATATGTTAAATCACACCAATTACACTTAGCTCTTGATCCTATTTTTGTAAAATGTTCCCAAGTCCAAGATCTAGGTTTAATAGGTTTTATGTTACCTGAATCTCCAGCTACAACATTAGGATCATTGGATGTGACCAATTTTGAAGCTTCTCCAATCTTTCTTTTCTTATTAGCATTTTCTTCATCATTGTTTGTTTCATTACTTTGTACCAATGGAGGTGGAGCTTCAGTTGTTTCACCCTATAAAATACACATGAAAAAATAAATTTTTGAACATCAACTATAATATTACACCATTGTAACAGTAACCAACATTTCTAAAGTTAAAAATCTCTACTTAAAATTAATTTTTGATACCTGAATAAGGTTGTTAACAATATCAGATTGAGTAATAGGACCAGTTTGGCTCATTCCTGTAAAAATAGACCAAACTTAAAATTAGAACAAAGTATAAACAACTAGTTGTAGAAAAAGCTAATAAAAATATATTATGAAAAAATTATGAAACAAAATATGAAAAACTAACAAAGAACGAACCTTGAAGAAATTATGAAAAACTAACTAAAATCTGTTACTGTTATAACCAAGTAACCAACATGAAACGATTTCACATAAGAAAACTAATGAAAATAATTTTTAGTAAGCTACTGTTATAAAATTGAAAACATAAGTAAATTAATTTTAAATAAGCTTTCAACAACACAAATTAGAACAGCTTTACAAAAGGATAAAAATTTGAATAGCTTTAGAAAATCTGATCGAACAAAACTACAAAGTACAAAAAAGATAAAATCAAACAAATTAAGAAGCTTGCTTACTGATAGTATAATTCAGAAAACTAATTGAGATGAATGTCTATTTAGCATTATTGAATTTCTTGCTTGCGATATTGAATTTCTTGCGGTTAAAACAATGAATAGCATTCTTTGTATTTAATTTTAAGATAATTTAGAATCTGAATAGGGAAATTATAGGAATGATTGAGATTCTCTAGAGAAATTAGTGCTGACTAACATAATTAATTTGGGAGGATGGCTATAAATGATTCGATATTAATTTATTTTAAATAATAAATGGCAAGTAAATGGAAGTAATACTGGTTCGGTTTGGACCGGTTCAGTTTTCATGAAGCCAACCGTAAACCGAACCGAACCGGTCAGTTATGCTACATGGTGATCCAAATACATCCAAAAAAATTCGTTTTTTTTTTGGATTTCGGTTTTTTCGGTTCGGTTTTTGGATTTTTTTTGGATCGGATTGGAACTGAACACCCCTAGTAAAAAGTGACATGAACTAAAATACATTTTTTTAGATTTTTTAAATAAGACAAAACTGATAAATAAAAGACGGAAAAAAAGTGTGATATGTACGATTTGGTAAAGGTTGAACAAGACATTATCAAATTCGATTAAATTCATAATACGACTTCTAACGTTTTCATTCTTTCGTGACTTTTCAAACATAATCAGCTTTTG
Organism: Vicia faba; assembly: GCA_948472305.1. Taxonomy (NCBI): domain Eukaryota; kingdom Viridiplantae; phylum Streptophyta; class Magnoliopsida; order Fabales; family Fabaceae; genus Vicia; species Vicia faba. The sequence goes on from OX451738.1 coordinate 1,244,619,252, forward strand.
ACTTGTAAAGAAAAGTTGTAGATGTTGTCAAGGAGAATCATACGTAAAAGAACCACTAAAAAATATCGAAATTTGAAGAAGTTATGAATTTTTAAAATCTGACTTGATAAAAATGGCAAAAATAGATTGAATCGCCCGTGAACACTTGCTATGTAATAATGCAGATGGTAGGTGAGATCTTAGGTCAAAAATTGGGGTATGACACTGATCACTACATGATAAGTTGTTTAGTGTTCTGGCTGTAGTAGTTGAAATAGAGATTGTTGCACGTCACTCCACTATCTGATTTTGGCATTGGTAACATTGAGCTACATTAGATACAATGGCGAGAACATATCAAATCCAGATAGATTGTTAGTAAACCTCTTATTACAAAGGTGTATGTTAAGTACAAGTCCCAATTTAATTTAATTGTATGTTTAAATAGAAAAAGGCCGGAAATGTGGCTGTTATTCAGGTTTTTTCATGTTTGGTCGGTTGGGAGAGACTAGGCTCTCTAACTCCTAAAGTCTATGTTAGTTTTAGCAATTATTTCCTTTGTCTGCAGCAATTTGTATTTCCCTATTTATGTAATCAACTCTACATGGAGTTATCCTCAGAGTGTTGTTTATAATAATACAAGTACTATCCATTTATCATATCAATCACCTGTCTATATATTGAAGATCTATCAAACATGTGGGGGAGTCGGGAAACCTTTTAGTCTGAGAAGTTATAGGAAAGAATTGAAAAGGAAGACTGAGGCTGACTTGATGCAAAAAGAGTGTGGAAACGTCTGTCAAATTATCTAATTCCAACATAATGAAATTGGCTTTAATCCCCTTCGACATGGACGCTGTTGAGATGTTCAAAGGAATTACCAAATTGACCAACTTACTCTTTTAGCAAAAGTTTTTGCAATAGTTCAAGGCAATTTTCCAACACCGTAGTGATCAAATAGCAATGGAAACAAGATTGTATTATAGAAGTTTTTTGGAGTCTACTTATTCATAGCATTTTACATAACCTTGTCAGAAAACAGAATTTTATCACTGTGAACTGTTACGTCTGGTAACAATTTGTATATGGAATGCATGGAATAAATGTTGGAATTCATATTTTTTTTCATTGAGTGGTTGTGGTTGATTTTTGTTCAGACTGTTGAAGTGGTGCCAGTTCTAGGATCAAATATGTATCGACTTAAAAATTCAACTAATGAAAAATTTCCTAATGACACTTTTTAATTGTGATTATTTATTGCCATATTTAAATTTTTAATAATAATTACTGGTTTTAATTCCCAAGATTTCTTTTCAATTCTTAATATATAAATTTATTCATTACTTTTCAGTTCCTATAATACGTATCATTTGGTAACTTATTTTCCTTTATTTTTTTTTGTTTGAAATTCACTCATATTAATTATATCTTTTATTAATAATAAATTTTCCATTCTCAATATTTCTTTTCCATTGCTATAATAAGTGTTACTTATATCCTAACGTTGTTTTCTTTCAATTCTTAATATTTGAAATTTATATTAATTATAAGTATTATTAATCATAATTTTTCAATAATTTAATTAAGTATTAAGTTATATATATATTATATATATATATATATATATATATATATATATATATATATATATATATATATATATATATATATATATATATATATATATATATATATATATATATATATATATATATATATATATATATATATATATATATATATATATATATATATATATATATATATATATATATATATATATATATATATATATATATATATATATATATATATTTGAAATTCATTCATATTAATTATATCTTTTATTAATAATAAATTTTCCATTCTCAATATTTCTTTTCCATTGCTATAATAAGTGTTACTTATATTCTAACGTTGTTTTCTTTAAATTCTTAATATTTGAAATTCATATTAATTATAAGTATTATTAATCATAATTTTTCACTAATTTAATTAAGTATTAGGTTTTAATTTATATATATATATGATAGGCTGACATTTGCCGGTACAACAAGTGCTATGGCTTAGGGCCCTAAATTTTGAGGGGCTCATTTTTTTTTAATTATTAAAACAATATCTTTTACACCTATGTTTTTAAAATAGGTGTTAAAACGATTTGTTTTCAAATTTTGTTTTATATGTGTTTTCTAAAAATAGGTGTAACATCATAATTTATTTTTAAAATATATATTTTATATCAATTTTTTTAATTTGATATATATTTAAATTTTTTTGGCCTATTTTTTAAATTAGTACAAGACCTCTAAATTGATTGGACCGGCTTTGATATCTGATACTCGGTGATTCATAGATCATCTAAGTTCTATTATTTTGAACTTTTCATTTTTAAAATTT